>CP139509.1:504190536-504790536 GCA_021014915.2 Artemisia tridentata subsp. tridentata
TAATCTTACAACTCTTCCCTTATCCTTTTGGGATTATGCTCTTGAAAGTGCTGTTCGCATACTTAATATGGTTCCAACAAAGAAGGTTGATAAGACTCCATATGAATTATGGACTGGAAAAGCTCCCAACTTGTCTTACTTAAAGATCTGGGGTTGTGAGGCGTTTGTTAAACATGACTCACCTGACAAGCTCCAACAATGATCTGTTAAGTGCATCTTCGTAGGATACCCTAAGGAAACAAGGGGTTACTACTTTTACTTCCCACCAGAAAATAAAGTCATTGTGGCTAGATATGGTGAATTCCTTGAGGAGAGTTTCTTGACTCAAGAATTTAGTGGGAGAGTATATGATCTTGAAAATGATCAAGAAGATGTGTCACCTTCTGAGAACACTAACACACTTCCTGTGGAACCTGAAAGTTTAGGTCCTCCACCTGAAGTAGAAGTGGTACCCGTCCGTAGATCTTCAAGATCTACAAAGGCTCCTGAACGTCTATGTTTAAGCATAGATGATGAGGAAACTATACTATTGGATCACATTGATGAGCCAACTAGCTATAGAGCTGCCATTAATAGTCCTGAAAAGGACAAATGGCAGGTAGCCATGGATGGGGAAATGCAGTCCATGAAAGACAATAAAGTCTGGATTGAAGTAGACCTTCCACCCAATGCTAAGGTAGTTGGGTGTAAGTGGCTCTTCAAAAAGAAGACAGACATGGATGGCAAAGTACACACCTACAAAGCTCGTTTGGTGGCTAAAGGCTTTACCCAAACATACGGTATCAACTCCTATATAAAACAAGGTTTTTTCAAGGAAAGCTTTACCTCAAATTGACCAGATAATTACACCTGGCATTTAATTTGATCCAATGGACCACAAACATTTCCGGCTCACAGCATTCAATGCAAACAAAAAAACACACACTCAAACACCATTCGGTAGATCAAACACCCATTCGGTAGATCAAAACACTCACTCAAATCCACCGAATTCATTTAGATCCCCAAAAAATTAACCTCCCATCAATAATCGCTCAACAAAAATTATCCTCAATTCATTTACATCCGTCAACAAAAATTATCCCCAATTCGTTTAGATCCATCATCAAACAAATACGAAATTGACCAATGATTCAGAAAACCAAAAACAATTGATGATCATCCCTAACAAAACCACAAAAAGGATGAATAAAAGTTTTATCATTTTGGTGTTTGATCATCAACATAAATCTTTCAATCCGGGTAGATCAAAACACATCGATTCTTTTGGTAAGATTTATCAATTGGTTATTTAATTTCAACAATTCTATGTATACGATTCTTTTCATTGAAACCTTAATTCAAATTTTTGATGGATTTGTGGGTTTAATTATTTTGGTCATGCGACAATGAAAGGGTTATAGTAAAGAATATGGTGATTTTTTTTGGGCTTTTTTTGTATTGAATTCACCTTCAATTTGGTGTTTCCCTTTTAACTCGGGCCATACTTGCAGAATGGTGAGAATCATAGTTTTGTTGATGACTTGATGTTAAGCCAGAACTGGAGATGAGTCTATGGATGAATAACAGAGTCGTAATGGTGTCGCTTTAGAAAGCTTATAGATAGCACATCTTCTTACTTAAATGACTTGGTTAGTAAATCTCTGGTATCATTTTCTCTTTTCATGAAAAATTTTGTTTATGCATTATATCCGAATATGATCCCGGTTTTTGCAGCCTTAAGAAATTATGGTGATGTACTACCCATATACGTAGGCAATGACACAAACGATGAAGATTCATTCAAGTTAAACTTAGTTATCATAATACAATAGTAATAATGCCCTGAGTTAGCTGGGTAAAAAGTAACAAAGTTTAGTCTATTTTTCTAATGATAAATGACCATTTTCCCTTTAGAAAGAGAACGTTGTAATTTCAAAAGTTATGAAAAAAATCCTGATACTTTTAAAAATGATGATGTCGTCTTTTGTTGACTTGCTGTTGTAAATGTGATCTCATGCTGTCAGTTGAAAACTACCTTGAATCATAATCGTTAAAATATTTGATGGGTTTCATGTGCAAAAAAGGCTGATTATGCAATATGTGATCAACCTTCCTACTTAAGTAGTGTCGAACTTATATTGAAACTACTTTAAGTCATATTCAAACTACTTTAAGTACACATAGTTTAGAGGCTAATGAGTTAATTTAATTTACATGTTCAACAGGTTCTAAGAGAGAGTAATCATGGTTTGGGGATTTCGGTGTCTCCTGTGTCCAGGGAAAGCAATGCATATTATTCTCTCAAGGATACATCAGAGGTTTGCTTTTCCCTCCATGTATTCATTACTTAGATAAGGTGGGAACATAGGCTTAAAAACTTATCCATACACTTCAATGGGAACATAAGCCGATTTTTTCTTTTAATCCCTTCACTGCTTAAAGTGAAACATTTTAGTTGAGCTGATATTTGCTAAAAGCTCCCTGAACAGTACAAAAAAGGAAAACCTTCTGTCATATATATAGGAACTATTTTGTAGTTTCTCTTTCTTTTAGATTTATAGTATTTACGAAAGTGACTTTTACAAAGAGGGATGATGATCAGTTAATTAATTGCACTTGGCGTCAGTCTTGGTCAGCTTCTTGATTGTACAAATTGAGCCTTAATCGGTCACTAGGTTCTTTTTCAAATTGAAAAGTAGATTTTTATCAGTATCTTTTCATGGAGGCCAATTTTCAATCTCTGTTTTTATTATGTTCATCCAAGATTAGTTTTATCACTACCATCTGATGTCAATTGATGCTATCTACCTATATAGGTTTTTGTTACCTGGATCTAGCTTTTTTGCTTTTTACAATATCTAACATATCTGGTTTACTTTCAGAGTCCAATGTATAAGTTCTGCCCAGCCTTTTCAAAATAAAGTATGAAAGTGGTACTTTGGAGGAGCAAATTGTTTTGAGCAACTGCGCGTTGTTCGTGATGGTCAATTAAGGATAGTTTTTACTTCAGCATTTGAAGGTTGGACTTTAATTCTTGCTGTTAAGAGGTAGATTCTGATTGAGGTATATACTTAGGGACTCTTTTCTTAACATGCAGATCTGCTCTTGGGAATTCTTTGCTCGGCACCATGAGGAGCTAATCCCCAGGAAACTGTTAATACCACAGGTAGAATACTCAGTGAATTAAGTCTAGCCTTTTAGTTTAATACAAGCATATGCTTCTGGATCTGAAAAAAAGAATATTGTTATATGAATGATAATACACATTGTCTGTCATGATATAATTATTGATCAATGTTGACCAACCAAAAATTAGGTCTTATGCACTTTCACTTGTGATATGATATGTTGGTTGTTTGTCAACTTTCCAGTGATAATCATGTCAGAACTTACCTTTTGTTTTTTTAACATGAATAAGCTAATAGGCTCTAAATCATATTATTGAATACAGTGAAGTACTTCCCTTTAATGATTTGGTATTTACTTGGTATTCTCCTTAGCTTTCAAACAATGCAATTTATTGCGGGTAAAACTAATTTCGGGGATGCTGTGGATGGTCCAATCAAAATTTTCATTGTGGCAGTATGTATTTGTTAGACTTTATGCATGAGTTATTCTTGAAATTACTTATTACAATATTAAATTATATGTCTTGCATTAAGATTAGATGGGTTGATAATAAATGGTAAAACAATTCGTCAGTGTTTGTACATGAAATGTCATTTACTATTTTTTACTGGAAATGAAACAATGATAAAGCTTTAGCTTTGGATATGCACTGCAATAGCTTTGCTCCAACTTCCCTATACCAGGTTTTTTTCCTTCTTTTATTTTGCCTTAATATTCTTCATTATATTCTTTGCAATAACACATTGTTGTGGAAAATTTGACCAATTTGCTTATATTCTTTTGATTTTAGTTGTATTTTCATTTATTATCTCTCATGGGTCAAATGTATACATATTTTAATCTTAAAATGGAATATTCAGATTAGATCACTTGAATATTGAGACTGCATAGGTCACTGGTGCAGATATATCTTGATTACATCATTGGGTCAATCATTTTAGCGCTACCTACTTGGGACGAATATAATCAATCTGATGCAAAAGACTCTCACTTTAAGTATCTTGGCGCAATTTTACGCAGGCACATTTATATAACTTTCATTTACTGAGAAGTATGAAGAAAAATCTAAGTGTAAATCAATCTTGAATAATCATAAAACTTCTTGCTTCTGTTAGCCATCAGGTTTTGAGCAGTTATGCTATTTTTTTCTGCATAAGCTTCCTTTTCTAAACATAGAGAAAATTACTCATGAACTTTTTACGATTCTATTTTATGGAAACGAAACGCGCATTCGGATATTACAAAAATGGTCTTCAACGCGCAAAGCAAGTGTCGCATTGCAATTGCACAACAAACGTTGTGTATAAAGAAGTCCTTCATAGACTATAAGTTTTCCCGTATTTATTTAGGTTTTCAACTTGTACATACGCTCAAGTTATTTATGTTGATTATGGATTATTTACAAATGGCATTTTATGTTAATTTTTTATCTTTCAACATTATGTCAATTACGGAATTTATATTTAAATCATCTTTGTACTATATTTTTATGTTTAATAATAAGACTTAAAGCTAGCGCCCCATCGGGGCGGGCCTAAGGCTAGTTGACTATGAGGAGACTTTTTCTCCTGTAGCCGATATTAGAGCTATTAGGATTCTTATAGCCATAGCAGCCTACTATGACTATGAGATTTGGCAGATGGATGTCAAAATCGCGTTTCTGAATGGTCGCCTAGATGAAGACATCTATATGGCACAACCTGAAGGTTTTGTGAATCCACAATTTCCTGAGCGTGTATGCAAACTTCAGAGATCCATTTATGGATTGAAGCAAGCATCCAGGCAATGGAATAAGAAATTTGATGAGGAAATCAAGAAGTTTGGATTTACTCAAAATTTCCATGAGCCATGTGTATACCACAAAGTTAGTGGGAGTAACACTACTTTTCTTATCCTATATGTCGATGACATATTAATCATGGGAAATCATGTACCAAGTCTTGATGAAGTTAAGGCTTATCTGAGTGATTATTTTTCCATGAAGGATTTAGGAGAAGCAGCGTATATCCTTGGAATCAAGATCTATCGAGACAGATCTAAGCGGTTAATCGGTTTAAGCCAAAGTGCTTACATGGATAAAATATTAAAGAGATTTAATATGCAAAATTCCAAGAAGGGATATTTGCCCATGCAAGTAGATCATGGCTTATGTGACGAAATGTGTGCTTCTACACCTGAAGAGGTGGCATACATGAAGAAAGTTCCATATGCTTCAGCAGTAGGATCAATCATGTATGCAGTTAGATGTACAAGGCCAGATGTGGCATTCGCACAAAATTTGACCAGTCGTTACCAGCAAAATCCAGGAAAAGGTCACTGGCATGCTGTTAAGAACATACTTAAGTATTTAAGGAATACTAGAGATATGTTTCTTATTTTCGGGGGAAATCCAGACGCAGAACTGAATGTTACAGGTTTCTGCGATGCGTCCTTTCAGACTGATAAAGATGATACGAAGTCTTAGACGGGTTATGTTTTTGTCATCAATGGAGGAGCAATTGACTGGAAGAGTAAGAAGCAGAGTACAACGGCCATGTCTGCTACAGAAGCTGAGTACATTGCTGCATCGGAAGCTGCACAAGAAGCTGTTTGGATAAGGAATTTCATTACGGATCTTGGAGTGATGCCGTCTATTGAATTACCTATAGATGTATATTGCGACAACTCTGCTGCAATTACATTCGCCAATGAACCTGGAGTTATGAAAGGCGCCAGACACTTTAAAAGAAAGTATCACTATGTTCGAGAGCAAGTCGAACTGGGTGAGATCAAAGTACTCAAAGTTCACACAGATGACAATCTGGCTGATCCTTTTACCAAGGCATTACCCAAGGATAAGTTTACTCAACATGCTAAGGGTATTGGTCTTTGTTTAGCCGATAGTTTCATGTAAATCTGTGATTAGTAATTTCGATAGGGACGTGTAAACAATTATTATTTTAATGAAATAAAGTGCGGATAACGTTTATTCTCATTATTAATATTTGTGTCCTATATTTGCATGTTTAAATCCGTGAGTAATTTAATTTATTCTAAATAGTCCGTAGTCAATTAATAATATGGGAATATTATTGAACTAAGACAAATGTGAGAATTGGTAGAATGTACTGTAAGGTTGAGACACCAATGTCACATGATATTCAATATTGGATAAATTGAATATAGGACTTATCCCAACCACATGATTATACTTTATGGATCATAGTCATTAAGTATATCATGAATATTTATCCTCTGACTTGAGATACCAGATAATTTCCGAGGATGTAGCTCATTTTCTGTAAAGTAGTCTAACGCTGTCCGTAAAAGGTGGTTATAAGGGCTATTTTCAGAAATGATGTGAAGTTCAAGGGTTATGCTCGTGGTCAATAAAGGATTTGTTCCTTCAACTTTGTGTTGAAGTTTAATACTGCTAGGCCACTCGTAGGATTGACAAGATGTTTGCGTGCGCACGCCCAAAGTCTATCTGGAAGACGTTCAGATGTTTTGGTAATCTTGATCAATTATGTATAAACGAGAAACTACTGTTAATTATGGAATGACAAAGATCCATATCCAAATTAACGCGGTATTAGAAACAAAAGGATAAGTATGATGATTAAATCATCACGTGGTTTTTCCAGGAAAACCATACTCGGATCAAGCTGGGGGCATTGGGAAGGTAAAGCTAGACTGACCCATGTCATTACCATATTAATGAATATCCAAGTGGGAGCTGTTAGAGTTTATGTATATTTATTAATATGTGTATGTCCGGTTTCGAACCCGAGACTCGGGATTGCACACAATACGTGAGAGTTTCAATGGTTATGAATTAATTAAATATATTTTATATTTTAATTATTCATTTCACTAAATAACACTTAACGACAGTTAGTACTTAACGGTGTTAGAGATAACGACCGTTAAAGGACTAAATGTGAAAAGAAGGATCTAGAAACCCATCAAGTGGGTTGGGTCGGCTGAAAACTAGTCTTGGGCTAGGGTGGCCGGTTCTAGGTAGAGTAGGGAGCAAGTTTGGTGAGTTTAGGTTTAGGCTATAAATACAATTCATTGTATTTTAGTTTTTCACCTAATCTTGAATCCCTAACTTGCCAAACTTCTCTTCTTTCTCTTCTCCCTAGCTAGAACCGATCGCCTCTTTTTAAATCCACTAGGATTTGCGATCCAAGTAAGGCTAGTCAAGTGTTTGGTTGTTTAGTGATTCTTGAACCTAGCTTTTCCTATTGGAACGCTATCATTACGTGTGTACAAGAACGAGTGACAACCTTGTTTTAGGTTGTGTGTTACCTTGTGTTCGATCCATATATATTCCCAATTAGGGTTTATATAACTTGTTCTTGAAGATCTAATTCCTTGTTCTTGCTAAGAATTAAAGGTACGTTTTCTATTTAGTTTAATTAATTACATGTTCTTGTAGATCCTTCCGCTGTGTGTTCTTTGATGCTTATATGTTTATAGTTTTATGATTCATATATTCCAACACTTTCTCCTATTAGTGACATGCCTGTGGATATGCAGAGGGACTTCGTGATGGGTTGGGATAACCATCATACTTATCAATTGTTTAGGATATGTGTTTAGGATGAGTATTTGTTATGTTTTAGAATCAGTCTTGTATTTGTGTGAGTTATTACATAACTAGCATTAAAGGTTTCCTGTCATTAATGAAAGGAAATCAATCATGTTTAAAGATCAAAATATCTCTCATTCTTCCCTTCTTCTTTTCTGGCGGAGCTCGCATCACGCTTGAAGGGGTGCTACTATCGATACTACCTTAATAGGTCGTATCAATTGGTGCTCACGTTGAGAAGGCTACCAAATTAGGGTTCCAATAAAAAAATTATTGTTCACGAGGTACTGTTCTTCGAGTTACTGTTCATGGCATCGGGCAGCAGTGATCGGGATGCACTATCTAAGCTCTTGCAAGTGGGTATGGTGACCGAATTTCAGAGTGAGTTTGAGATAATTATAAATCGAGTAACAGATCTCTGAAAACTTACTTAAATCATTTTATATCTCTGGACTTAAACCGACTCTACAATGTGCACTCTTAAGGTCAAACCTCACAACTTTAGGCGAAGCTTTTTCATTAGCCCGTGCAACGGAAGCACGCTTCACGGACCTACAACTTTGGGAACGGTTGAGGTCGAATCCTACAACTTTGGGAGAAGCCTTATCCTTAGCCCGCATAACAGAAGCATGTTTTGAGGATCAGCAGGCGTCTTCTTTCAGCAACAAAACAAGTAGTAACAACAGCTTACTGCAAAGCCAAAACTTGACAACGTCACGTTTTACTATGCCGCGTCAGGAACGTGTTGATGAGGCTGCATTTGTGAAGGTTAATGATGAGACGAAAGGATTTGGTTTAGCAGAAAGTATAGAGGAGAATAATGCGTTTGATGCTACTTCAAGTGATCAGTTGGCGGCTGGATTGGAAGCTAACAAGGTGCTTAATGATGGTGATGGCGAGGTAAAAGTGCTTAATTGGGTGTAGCAAGTGATTGATGTAGAAAGTACCTCTGATAATGATGCACGAGGTCAAGCTAGTGAGTTGGAAACGAAGGTGTTAGTGGATGGTAAACAAGATGACGCGAAAATGATGAAAGTGGTGGGTGTGGCCGAGGAGCAAAACAGTGACGAGCCAAACGTGTTGGAAGGTAATGGGGTTATAGGTGTTGGGGTAAATGAAAATAACAAATAGGTTGATAAAGAAGTCCAATACTCTATTTATGCCTTACATGTTCTTATTCCGTTCTTGAAGCGTCTTAATGACAAGTACATAAAGAAGAAAAAGATGGAGGCTGCAATTCAAAGAAGATTATGAGATTCCGGAATTAAGAGCGCTTTTCAAGACAACACCTTGAGGGCAAGATGGTTTTGAAGAAGCGTCTAATATATGTAGAGATGGATTATATCTAATGAGTGTGCACGATAATGTAATAGAAATATAAAATGACTGGACCAAATGACAAATTTCGGTTAACATATGCTAGTTAGAACATACAAAATAAGAACATTTTGAACCATGGATGCGGCATATCAAAAAGCAAAACCTCATATGTCTGAATGCATTAAAACATAAGACACTTGGACCAATTCAAGTTTTAGTAATTAGAAGGATCCCATTTGTTCGGCCTGTGCCTAGATCTTCTGCAGTAACTAGAAGGATCCCATTTGAATCCAAATCGAAGCAAACCTCTATAGCCGCCTTTCCGTTGGTACCTAGCACAAGGTTGCTGAAGGAGAATTCGCCAAGCAATACGTTGTCTTTAGTTTTGACCCCCTCACCTTGATACACGGCAATTCGTAATGATTTAGCACCAATGGTATGTGAACAAAATTTTTTCTTTTTACTTATGGGTATGCATGTGTTCCTGGGGATAATAACTGCCATGTGACCCTTTTCACCATTTTTGGAGGCTCGAATTCCTAATGAGTGAGGAGTGACATCAAGCAGCACCACATCTTTCTTCATATCATCAACATCTCCACTTAACCTAGCAGCCAAGATTGCTGCACCTGAAGCAACAGCCTCGTCACCATTTAAACTCCTGCAAAGTGTCTTCCCACCAAAAAACACCTCAACCATTCGTTGAACTTTTGGAATCCTACTCGAACCACCAACAAGAACCACCTCATCCACATCCTTCTTCTTCATTTCACCATCATGTAAACATCTTTCCAATAGTTGAATGCATTTGTCAAAGTAAGTTGCATTTAGCTCCTCAAATTTGGCTCTGGTAATTTTGGTATAAAAGTCAATGCCCTCATGCAAACAATCAATTTCAATTGGAGTAAAAACGGTTGATGACAAATCCCTCTTTGCTTTTTCACAAGCAACTTTCAACCTCCCTAATGCTCCTTGGATTACCTAGTATGTCGACACCAGCGTTTTTTTTCTTGAATTCATTTATGCAGTAATTAACAAGAGCCGCATCGAAATCTTCACCACCTAAATGGGTATCGCCTCCAACAGCTTTGACTTCAATAATACCCTTTTTACTAATTGTCAAAAGAGATACATCAAAGGTTCCGCCACCCAAATCAAATACCAAAACAGTCTTCTCATCCCTGTTCCAATTATTTTTTGACAAATTGTCGACACCATATGCAATTGCAGCAGCTGTCGGCTCATTTAGCAAACGCAAAACATTGAGGCCTGCACGGGTTCCTGCTTCCTTTGTTGCCTCCCGTTGTTGGTTATTGAAATAAGCAGGAACTGTGATCACAGCATTTTTTACCTCTTCTCCAAGAAACAGTTCAGCAGTTTCTTTCATCTTCTTAAGAACCATGGCTGATAATTCTTCAGGTGCAAATTTCTTCTCTTCACCTTTGTAGTCGACTACAACACTTGGTTTCTCAGAAGCCCCTTTCATAACCTTGAAAGGCCACATTTTCATGTCGTTCTGCACTTGAGAATCACTGAATCTTTTTCCAATCAAACGCTTAACATCTGAAATAATTAGAAAGATTATGATTAGCAACCAAAATTTTCGAAAAAAACAAAAGCATAAAATAATTCTTTAAAACAGAAAGATTTTACCAAACACTGTGTTAGCAGGGTTCCTAGCTATCTGATTTTTTGCACTCTCTCCTACTAAAATCTCTAAATCATTGAAAGCTACACAAGACGGAGTGATTCTATTTCCCTGTCCATTAGGAATGATCTCCACCCGATTCTTGTTGTCAAACCAGATAGCAGCACATGCGTAAGTTGTTCCAAGATCAATACCAATAGCCGTTCCTTTAACTCTTTTAGACATTTTTGATCTGATATAACATAAAAGATGAAGAGAAGTTGTGTTGAGACAAATCCAAACAAGAAATGAATACCACCGACAAGAATTGAATGCGTAAATAACTTAAACACTAATAATAGAGAACATTTGCAATCTCATGTTGAATAAGTAACACCTGATAAAACTCATGTACTGTATTTCAAAAGTACACATGGAACCAATCCATTATGGCTTAACTACTTCTCAAACAAAACAAAGGAGAAATTCGGTCATTGAGTTCGGTCGCACTTGTAAAGTATGATAACAGAACTATAAATTTTTCTCATAAACATAGTTTTTATGGAAACTCAATTCTGTGGCTAACTTTTCCAATTACAAATCACATATACAAAAATCAAATATCCTCCATTTGTATCTCCTATAAGACTACCTTATTTTTCTACATGAGGTTTAATAGACTTAAGGGGTGCTTGGCTAAGTTTATGACGTTAGTAAAAAGCCATTTCTACATAAAGCCCTTTCTGTAGTTAAAAGCTAATGAGCAGAATGTTACAACTTACAAATAACATCCAATTTTTTACAACATTCTGAATGAAATTTTCTCCATTTCTGAATCCATCTCCTATGAGTCTACCTTTAACATGTTCTATATTAGTCAACCAAAATACAAAGTTTAAATGAGTCAAGGCCATCATAAGCTACCCGAGATCAACCATGGTTAAAGCTCAAAATGAGCTAAGTCTTATTACGGGACCATGGTTCTGACTAGTCACCTTTAACCCCCAAACTATTCTTGTTGATAAAAGATTTGACCATCATGTTTCCTAACTGCAGTGATCTCTTACGAGAACGAATGACACATACAACTCATACAATACAACTGACTATAAGCTAGTAATAGTGTGTGTTCTTTGACAGTTGTCACCGTAAAATTAGATGACTAGTCACGTTTTTTTATAATGTGTGACATTTTGAGGTTATAAAACCTTTTTTAATATAATTTCAAAGTTATATCTTTCTAAACCACCACTATCCTCACAAAACCCGGCTATAGCCGGCCAAGACCCGGCTAAACCCAGTTAGATCCGGCTAAACCCGGTTAGATCCGGCCATGACCCGGATATATCCGCCAAAACCCGGCTAAACCCGGTCATGTCCGGGCAAAACCCGGTAGGTCTACTTAAATGTCACATGCATGCATGTAGATTTGTAAAAGTATGAAAGTGGTGTAAAAGAAATCAACCAAAGCATATATTTTAGAGCATAAAGTTTGACCAAAACCATTATAAAAGAGATACGGTAAATAAACATTTCAAGAGTAAACATAGAAATTTTACCTGGGTTTTTTGCTCAAAACTGATCCCTTTCTTGAGTCTTGATTATATGTGTGAATGTGAATAGACCAGAAACTAAGCTAGTTATGTGGCTATTTATAAGCTAGTTACATAAGGAACTGAAGGGTTTATATATGTTGTTTCCCAATCCCATAATTGAGGTGCGAATGTCAATGTGCTCTATTTGAATTTTGAAACAAACTTGTGTGTTAAAACTTGAAAGGTTATTCACGATACAAACTTTAAATTTTTAACGTTTAAATCATAGGGAAAGATAAAAAAATTTATAACCAATAATCTCACAAGACACAAAAGTGCAAGGCTATAAACTTGTTATGTGGCTTCAAAATTTAGCTAATAATCTCACAAGTTATTTTGTTCTATTCTAATATTGATAATTTATTTCTTAGACCACTCTCAACAATAACTCAGCTTTAAATTTTAACACACTGCCACGTCAGCTTTAACACACTCACCCTTAACTCAGTTTTAACACAACCAACAATAACTCAGCTTTAACACACCTTAACTCACCTTTATAGCAAATATTTTCAAATTCAACCCCTAACTTATAAATTACTTCATTTTTAAAAAACATGAGGCGTTGGCATGCCCGTGCGTTGCACCAATTGTATCTAAGTGTTCATAGCTTAATGGTTAGTACTAATTAGGTTTACACTATTTAAAATAATTAATTCACTTTAAAAGAGTACATGTGACTCTACCATCGTCAACCAACATTTTCAGTGATTATTTCCCAGTTAGAGTAAAGGCAAATGTTGCACATGTTCACCACATTGCTCCCTGACAGTGTATACATTTAAAGGTCACGCTTTACTATAATGTATGCCATAAACACAAACACATACACATAAACATGCAAATTGCAACCTTATTAACAAATGGTAATTTACAAAATGTGTTTACAATCCAACAAACACATATATTCGTGTATAAGAAAGTTTCATATACACATACATGATACATTGGCATATGGAATGCTAAAGATTTGAGATAGATAGAATGATAGATACTACATACAATCAGATTGCATGCATACAAATATCATACATGCATGCCTACATTTTAGAGCCCTTGAAATATAAGAACCATCACCACCCGGTGCCACAACCATAATTTGTGACAACATTGCTCTTTCACAATGCATGGGCGGTGGTGAAGATTGGTGCCAAAAAAAATTATGTGGTGAAGATGGTGATAATTGTCTATTTATTTGTAACACTTCGTATTCATCTTCCCTTCTTTTTTTGGTTGTAACTACACTAATTGCAGGCCATGTGAAGAGTTGTGCAGTAATTGCATTGAAGTGAACCGTTTTGATTGTTATTTGATATACCTTTAGCATGTTGTACCGTACAAACTTTTGTGCCCAATTCCTCTTGCAAAACATGATGTACCGTACAAATTTTTGTGCATAAATCCTCTTCCACATTAAATTAAGCTCTTGAATCTTTAGATAGTATAGATATTCCGGAGTATGTGTTACTTCAAGTGATGATGAGAAAAAGAAAATCAAACCAATGTACAAATGCAAGTAAAACTCACGAATTTAAACATAATAAGTAAAACACACATGCGTAGTTATAGAAAAAATAGTTGGCTAAAAGTTGAAAAATTCAAAATCGTTGCCTGCATTTAAAACCTTCCAATGCAAAGTTACAAAAACAATTTGATCCCAATGTAATTTAAAGATTCACAAACGACGTCAAACTATCATATGTTAAACATACGATTTGTAGGCATAGATATTTAGTACCACCACCTCAACCCATTACTTCGTTCATACTTTGATGTGGCACGGTCGCCGGTACAATCACCATCCATCTTTGTTCAATGTGTCTACAAATGATAATCTAGTAAAAATAAAGATATCTTTGCATACAATGTGTTTCTAACTACAGCATTTCACATAGATCTACAACTTCCACTTGCATCTCATATATAGACATTTGTCCGCCATCACCTACAAAATTGAAAGTCGCAAAAGCAATTCTTATTAAATTGAAATCGCAAAAGTAGTCAAGTATGATATAATATGTAGAACTTAATTGGTTAAATGACGATTTGGTACTTGCACCTCAAATTCATTAATTGCTATTCATCTTTAGATCTTTGAGAAAGAGATGTTTTAGCCGATATCACCAACTTTGAGTGAAACATCGTATTGATTAAGTTAATCTATCATAGTCATCTATTAAAACCATCAAGAGCTCTGCTCTAATCCCAGCTAGAGATCGACCACTTCGATCTATAAGTCAAAATGTGACTCTTTGGCTTAGTATATAAGCTAAATTGGGACACGTTGATGAAAAGTTCAACAAATTAACTGAAGTCATATAACATATTTAATTACGAAATAAAATCTGCTTTAATGATACAGTCGTTGCTTACTCTTGGTTAATACAACTATGCTACACTACATATCCTTTTCTCATTCCTTATGCAACACATAACAATCTTGTTGTGTAAGATCCTGTGAAAAACCCTTGTGATCTATCTCAGTAATTAATAATAATCTCGTATTACTGTTTTCCAACGCCTATTTTCGCTAGAAATTTAAACTTTTCGTTATTATTGTTATTAGTAGTAGCCATGCATTATATATACGCATATATATATTAAACACATCGACACTAGGATTTATACCTCCTACGCAACAACTCATTTACACAACGACAAGTAATTATATTCGATGAGTCATTCACTACACTTAATCGAAGTTAATATCACCTACATCTATTTAACTAAAACATTAAACCCTAATAACACTAACAATAAACCTAATCCTAAATTACCACTACAAACCCATCGGACCCTTAACTACCCGGCCCAACAACAAACACAAAACCTTGGTTCCACTAAACCATTGAGCTAGCCCAAATCGAATGAACATCACAGCCACTCGACCCACTTATTTTTAATTGTGGCATTCTTTGCTCCCTTGCCCTGCTCACCCGATCTATACAACATATGTACAAAAACTCCCATGCAAAACTTAAAGCTCGACGCATAACAAGTTAACCAATAAAAACTCAACACAAACATCACAACCCACCATCACCTCGACAACAAGACTGTTTCATTAACCCATCTTTAATTTTCTTTCTTTCTTGCCTTACCATTAATAACCACTCGTTACCCACTTTTCCAATAGACTCGACATATTTATTTATACCAAGCACGACTTTCATTCATCCTTACACATTCAAAAGCATCACGTAACTAACCCACTGTAATATCAAAAATCCAACTAAAAATAGCACTTGGTAACTTGATATTAAACTTGTTTTGGTTATTTCCATTTCGAACCCAGCATATCCTTAAGAACCTCTACGCAAAACAACAACTTCCCATGATATACTAATTATATTACCGACTATAAGCTACATTGCTAATCAAAAATTGACACTCCAAAATGCGAAAGTAAAATAGAAATATAACTTGTGGTTAATAAACTTATACACGTATAAGAACCAAGGAACAAGAACTATACAAATAGCTAACATACAAAAATGACAACTACTCTCACACTCAAATGAGAATACCATCACACAAGTGTCCTATGATAACAGTACAATGCAATCATCAGTCAAGAAGTCAAACAAAATGAAGATATTTTCCCTATATAAGCTTTTCCATTCGCTCATTGCAAATCTCTATCACCATCACCTTCCATCAAAATCAATATATTCCTTAAACACCACAAAGACCCTTTCTATCGTGTATATTGAAAGCGAACCCAATCCGATCAAGTCTTATAAGAACACTTATGACTCACTAGCCCTTCTTTGTATTTCATTCGAACCCCACAACCACCTTCACCCTTATTTCACTATCACCATACCTTCATTTAAAAACTACCCTTGTTCGACAGTGAACTTACCTAGTGTAAGAGTAGAGAGTCCAAAGCAAGCGGGATTATTTCCTTTTCGTGTTCCATCCTACAAGCATCAAGTCTCCACCACCTTTTCTCAAAGGTGTTGTAAGTTTCTTGTTCTCTCTTAAATTTACAATCCCATGCATGCTCATTCCATGCTACAATTCGAACCATGCCTATCTCATTGCATATCCATACCATACAGTCACAAACTTACTTCACACGTTAACATGTAAACAAACCATGCATTATTGTAAGTCTTACTTAAATCTGTATGTACTGACATCTCATTAGTAGCATGTGCATTTTATTCGAACATTAAGACATTCGAGCAACCGGATTAACAAGAACTAGAGGAAACATGTCGAAACTTAATTTGATCGAAACACCCAAGACACGCTTAACATATGACCATCTCATAAATGTCACCCAAATTCAACTTGAGCTTGAATAAGAAACCCCACACTAAACCGGATAAAAAAAAAGAAACAGAAAAATGTTCAAAATATTACTAGCTAGGAATCCACTCGATCAAGCCATTTCACGACTAGTTTAATACGAAACCTTTCACACAAAACATAAATATTTTTGTCCTTCTCAATAGTTCGCATGGCAAACTAAATATTTCATTTTCTAAGATCCCTCCCATAACCTCATATCGACACTCAAATTAATCCCTTCTTAACGCCACTCGACTAAGAACCAAACACTTAGAAAAATTGCATGGAATATTTTCCAAAATTACTCCATTCGACCAACCCAAAAACCTTCATTCTATTTTCGAAATCTCGTACATAATATATTTATATTTTTATATCACTCAAATAACAAGCTAGCAAACTATATTTTTCATGTTCTCTAAATTCAACCCCATAAGATTTTCATCACGCTCAAAACCATGCAGTTTGATCGACCTTCACTAAGAGTTAGCTAATTATTTTTAGAAAAATTATTATAGAATTCGGTTTGGGCCAAAAACCAAGCCCAACAAGGATTTTTGATAATCAGGTCCAACAGGACCATACGATATATTTTTGGAATCCTAAAAATAGCCCAAATCCAAGCCCAAAACTATTTTCACGCCCTCGCCTCCAAATTTGTTAACGGACCTTAAACCAAATCGTTACTCGGCCCAATAAAGTAAAAATAATCTCAATTCTGGAATAAACACTTGAAATAAGTTAAAATAAACTTAATAAAGTTATAAAAATTTTCAGAATATTTTTCCCGTCATTTTTATGCAAAAAGGACTAAAAATGTAACGCGACTTAACCGAAAAGGACTAAAATTGCCAAAACTGGAAACTAAGGGACTGAAGCTGTGAAAACAGTTGTAAAGGACTGAAATTGACATATTATTGAACTTCAAGCCTTATATGGACTATTGGACAATTATTGGACTATTACCGGACTATGGACTGAATAAGGACTAACGACGTAACGCGAATTCCGGTTAGGGTATAAAATGTAAAACCTAGAAAGAGTCAAGGACCAACTATTATAACTTGTCATTCTTATCTTCTTTTTCATTTTTGCACCATATCTTTACTTCATATGCATACTTGCATTATATTTGCATATTAGTTAATAGCGATAGAAATATTTCATAGTAATATTTTATTACTTGTTGAAACTATGATCTTACGAGAGTACGAGCATCATAAGCATATAACCTCTTCATTCTCAACGATTAGGTCGTTGAATAATCATCAACCACCACTCATACACATACACCACTAGAAATTAGTCAGATTCTCAGTATTTATATATATTTACCAGGTTCTATATCGAAGTTGTTATAATCACCTCTGAGTTATTTTTACCATCACCAGGAACGCATAAGGTGAGTCATGGCCTCACTTTTTAACTCTTTATACTTTTTAAACTCCGTGAGGGGGATACATGCTATAACTAAATCACAAGTATTTTTCTGTATGCTACCTGACTTGATATATGCCTAAGTACACCATATTGCCATAAGACCCTTTATCATGAGCCATTAATCACTGCGGTGAACGCGAATATAATGAATAGATCTATTAGAGGTTGACGACCTATCCCACTAATACTGTGACGGAATGCTTTTTGCTAGTCGTATTAGTCGCGATGCATTATATTTGAGAGAAATAGGAATTGGCAAAATCACCTATTGCACGAGGGCAAATTCTCATCATTAATTTGGTGGGCACCTCCGTTTAGGCGGTACTTTGTTAACGTTTGCGTGTCATGAGACTTAGGGCAATATATGAACTGAAATATCAATCTTTTAAACTGATTGTATCTCCAATACAATCTTACTTGTGATTGAACTGATATTTAAACTACAAACTCCATGATTTCACTCAACATTATGTTGACTTTTAAGCATGTATCTCAGGGAACTAGAGGAGCACGGCAAGGCATGGAGCAGGCATACTCTATCTTCAATAAATGGTGTAAAATAAGTTGTAATTCAGTTAAAATAATGTTTCTTTAAAGAAACCTTAGTACTCTGATGTAATGTTTTATAACTGAATTTGTATTATGGACCGATGTAAATTAAAAATGCCATCCTAGACTGTTTTTCTATGATTTCACATTCGATCCTCACAGTAACACCCAAATAAATCTTCCGCTGCCACAAATCAAATTTGGGGGGTGTTACAGTTTGGTATCAGAGCTTCGGTTATAGAGAACCAAATGTTTTTAAACGTTGGACTATAACTACATTTTTCAAACAAATTAATAATACACCATGTTACCTTAAACTCTCCATGCCTGCTTGCTGCCGTGCTCGGTATGTTATACATTAGGATTATCATATATAAGCCTCAGCATATTTGATAATTACTGTGCACAACTAGATCATTTCATGCTTATATCACACTACTTGATGTTAGTAAGTACTTATTTTACTATATATGGATTATTACAGTACTATGTCGTTTATCACCCACTTTAGTATATCATCGGAGCCGGACTCCGAGGGATCACTAGCATCAGTCACGTCCCCCGTACTCCCCGATGCTGTAGTACCAGAGATTATGCCTGACGCGATCGAGCCCCTTGTAGAGGGTGGAGCCGCCGCTATACCTTTATTAGATGACATACATGTGCCAGCTTTACCAGCACCTACGCTACCACCACATTTTGTTTACGACACCTACTCTCCTTTCTATATACCACCTCTTGATGACTTGTATTATGAGAGTCAGCAATGGCTCCCCGCTGATGATTTACCCGAGCCCCATCATGTTGCACCACCACCACTACCTGACCATGTACTTGACATACATACCCAGACATATCCACTACCACCTCGACAGCGGGATCCGATTCCTGCAGAGGATATTCCTTCATCGAGTAGACGTCGCATCTCAGACCAGATACACCCATCTTCACCCTCACTACCTTACCCTCCTGGTTTCACTCCCCCAGATCAGACCCATGATGCTTGGGAAGGATTTAGACCAGTAGTCACCCACACCCTTATACCATCTACAGTAGTAACACGACTCGAGAGTCACAGAGAGCAGATTGAGTCACTTCTTCGGATGATCGACCATGTGCCATTAGATTCCTCAGGGACTATCAGCGATACTCTGCATAGGTTGGCCTCCAACAGAGCAGTGATACAGCAGTGCCTGAGACAGATGCAGACAGACTTGGCAGATACCCGTTCCCACGCGATATCAATACGCAGAGAGGGACAGGACTTAGCTTGGGAGGCGCACACAGCACAGCGTAGAGCCGACACATTAGAGAGACTCATGGGAGACATACAGATGGAGCATCAGGCAGAGATACAGAGACTCAGAGACCAGATCTCAGAGCTCACGAGGCGTACGGATAGACCTGAGCAGTAGACATAGTTAGCATGATTGTATAGTTTGAGACATTGTAGTCTGCCGCATGTGGCAATTAATAAAGACTCTTGTATCGTTTTGTTGTATAAACTCAACTGATCAAGTTATTAATGTTGTAATGCTGGTAGTAATGTACTATATATCTGTTAACTTATGTATTATGGTTGTTCGTATGTATTGTAATTGTATCCAGACATGTCGTGATGTTATCTGTTATTATTATGATTCTCAAATTGTGTAAATATTGTAAAAACCTGAACACATAAAATATGTGACATAAAATTCAGTTTGATTGTACCTTAACATCTGTAAATTGATAAATTACAGAGACATCATAATTATGGGAAGATATTCAATTTAGTCATCATTTCACACCATGATTACATTGTGCATATACTCAGCTATTCTATCCGAATTCTAAATTTGTATTCTTGTGACATTAATAGAAAATGGCACATAGCGACAACGAAACTACTAACGCAACCGTAACACTAACACATGAGGAGGTTCGAAGAATGATTGAAGAAGGCATCACCGCAGCACGCGAGGCTGATGCAGCAAACCGCTCAAGCAATACTATGGGAGCAACAAATGAAAGTGAGGCATCTACTCCACGTAAATGCACTTACAAAGAATTCTTAAGTTGCCAACCAACCACCTACCGAGGAGTAGAAGGAGTGACGGAACTAGCACAGTGGTTTGAGTGTATGGAGACGGTATTCATGAGAAGCAACTGTGCAGAAATCAATAAGGTCACTTTCGCCACTGGAACTTTAAGGGGAAGTGCATTATCCTGGTGGAATGCTACGGTCAAGATAATGGGTACTGAAGCAGCATTTCAGATCTCATGGACCGAACTGAAAAATAAAATGCTGAAAAAGTACTGTCCCCGGACTGAAGTCAGAAAGCTTGAAGATGAATTTTACCAGTTAGAAGTGAAAAACAATGATGTCGGTGCATACAACCGGAGATTTCAAGAGTTAGCTCTTTTGTGCCCACACATGGTACCTGACTTGGAAAAGACATTGGAGAAATACGTGGAAGGACTACCTTCAAGCATAGAAGGAGACGTCACCGCATCACACCCACAAACTCTTGAAACTGCATTCGTATTTGCTCAGCGAATGATGAGTCGAGCACTTAAGCGAGGTTCTAACTCCACAGTCAGTGGACAAAAGAGAAACTATGATAACCGTGACGGCAACAACCGGAACAGCAACAGTTATTACCATCACAGCAGGAACTACCGCAGCAATGATCGAAGCAACCGCAGTAGGAACTATCAGCAAAGCAGGAATGATAGACATCAACAACAAAACCGCAGACAAGAAGCTACTAGAGCTTATGTGGCCACCCCTGCTGAAGGAAAAGTATATGCTGGAACAAAACCCCAGTGTAACAAGTGCAAGATGCATCATACAGGACCTTGTACCGCCATCTGCGGTAACTGTAGGAAAATAGGCCATGTAGCCAAGGACTGTAGGGCCACGGGAGCAAACGCGTACCCAATAGCAGTGAAGTGCCACGGTTGTGGTGAAACAGGTCATTATAAAAGCCACTGCCCCAAGAATGTCAATCAGGTTGCCAGAGGAAGAGCTTACGTGCTCGGAGATGGAAACGTGTCACCAGACCCCAACGTCACTACGGGTACTTTCTTACTGAATCAAAATAGTGCTAAAATATTATTTGATTCTGGAGCCGATAGAAGCTTTATATCTACTTCATTTGCTTTATTGCTTAAGATCACACCTGTAGAATTAGACACCTCGTATGAAATTGAGATAGCCGACGGGAAATTGTTAAACACCAACACCGTACTCAAAAACTGCACCTTAACCCTCCAAAACAAATCATTTCCAATCGATCTCATGCCCATCCAACTTGGAAGCTTTGATGCGATTGTGGGTATGGATTGGTTATCCAAACATCATGCTCGAATCATCTGTGATGAAAAAGTTGTCCAAATCCCCATAGACAATGAAACACTTATTGTTCGTTGTGATCACCATAAAACCCAACTCAATATCATCTCGTACATCAAAACGGTGAAATACATAAACAAAGGATGTCACGCATTTTTAGTCCAAGTAACGGAAAATAAATCGAAAGAGAAAGAAAAGCGACTAGAAGAAGTGCCAGTTGTAAATGAGTTTGCAGAAGTGTTCCCTAAAGACTTGCCAGGTATTCCACCCATCCGGCAAGTAGAATTTCGAATCGAATTAGTGCCTGGAGCAGCACCCGTTGCAAAAGCACCATATCGACTAGCTCCTTCCGAAATGAAAGAATTATCTGAACAGTTGAAAGAACTGTCAGATAAAGGATTCATCCAACCTAGCTCATCACCTTGGGGAGCACCAGTCCTATTTGTCAAAAAGAAAGATGGAACATTCCGAATGTGCATCGATTATAGAGAGTTGAACAAACTCACAGTGAAAAATCGATACCCATTACCAAGAATAGTAGACGATTTATTTGACCAATTGCAAGGATCGAGTGTTTACTCGAAAATCGATCTAAGATCAGGATACCACCAACTAAGAGTCAGAGAAGAAGACGTCCCCAAAACAGCCTTTCGAACACGATACGGACATTACGAATTCCGCGTAATGCCATTCGGTCTTACCAACGCACCCGCAGTGTTCATGGATCTCATGAACCGCGTGTGTAAACCATATCTGGATAAGTTCGTGATCGTGTTCATTGACGACATTTCGATCTACTCACGTAACGAAAAAGAGCATGCGGAACATTTGAGAACCATTTTGGGTGTACTCAAACAAGAGAAACTGTATGCAAAATTTTCCAAATGTGATTTTTGGATCTCCACCGTTCAATTCTTAGGTCACATCATCAACAGTCAAGGTATTCACGTTGACCCCGCCAAGATCAAAGCAGTTAAAGGTTGGGCTTCACCCACCACTCCAACTGAAATTCGACAATTTTTAGGACTCGCTGGTTACTATCGAAGGTTTATAGAAGGTTTTTCCAAAATCGCAAAACCTTTGACAGAACTCACTCAGAAAAACAAGAAGTATATCTGGGAAGAGAAACAAGAATCAGCATTTCAACTCTTAAAACAAAAACTCTGTGAAGCACCAATTCTAGCACTACCGGACGGAAGCGAAGACTTTGTAGTATATTGTGACGCATCGCATCATGGTTTAGGTGCGGTGCTAATGCAAAGAAATAAAGTCATAGCTTACGCTTCTCGACAGCTCAAGAAGAATGAGGAAAATTACACCACTCATGATCTAGAACTAGGAGCAGTAGTATTTGCTCTTAAAATATGGAGACATTACCTATATGGTACAAAGTGTACGGTATACACCGATCACAAAAGTCTTCAACACATACTGGATCAGAAGGAGTTGAATATGAGACAGCGCCGATGGATAGAACTACTCAACGACTATGACTGTGAAATTTGCTACCACCCTGGTAAAGCGAATGTCGTGGCCGACGCCTTGAGCAGAAAAGAAAGAATTAAACCTCTTAGAGTTAGATCATTAGAAATGACAATTCATTCACCACTCCCATCCCAAATACTCATAGCCCAATCGGAAGCTCTTCAGGAAGAGAATCGAGCTCAAGAGAACATTAAGGGCATGCTAGAAAGGGAGAACGGACTCATACGAAGATCCGATGGAATGTTATGCTTCAAGAAAAGATGCTGGATTCCTCTTTATGGAGGTATTCGAGATTTTATCATGCATGAATCTCACAAGTCTAAATATTCCATTCATCCCGGATCCACCAAAATGTACCAAGACCTCAAACAACTCTACTGGTGGCCAAACATGAAAGCCGACATTGCAACATATATTGGGAAGTGTTTGACTTGTGCAAGGGTCAAAGCCGAAAGTCAAAAACCATCTGGACTACTTGCACAACCCGAGATACCAGTTTGGAAATGGGAAAGAATCACTATGGATTTCATTACCAAGTTACCAAGAACGTCGACCGGATATGACACTATTTGGGTTATTATCGACCGCTTAACCAAATCAGCTCATTTTCTGCCTATCAAAGAAACTGACGAGTTGGACACACTCGCTCAGTTATACTTCAAAGAAATCATAATCCGACATGGAGTCCCGATCTCTATCATCTCTGACAGAGACAGTCGATTCACTTCAGGATTTTGGCAATCCTTACAGAAAGCTCTCGGTACTCAATTGGACATGAGCACCGCCTATCATCCTCAAACTGATGGACAAAGTGAAAGGACAATCCAAACCTTGGAAGATATGCTTAGAGCATGTGTGATTGACTTCGGAAAAGGTTGGGATAAACACCTACCATTGGTTGAGTTCTCGTACAACAACAGTTACCAAGCAAGCCTGAAGGCTGCACCTTTCGAAGCACTTTATGGAAGAAAGTGCAGATCACCTATCTGCTGGACAGAAGTTGGTGATATGCAGCTTACCGGACCAGAATTAATCCACGATACCACCGAGAAAATATTCAAAATCAAACATCGTCTCCAAGCCGCTCGTGACAGACAAAAGAGTTACGCAGACGTGAGAAGGAAACCCATGGAGTTTGAAGTCGGAGATAAAGTTATGCTAAAAGTTTCGCCCTGGAAGGGGATGATACGCTTCGGAAAGCGTGGAAAACTCAACCCAAGGTACATTGGACCGTTCAAAATCCTCGAAAGAATAGGTCCAGTTGCCTATAAGTTAGAACTCCCGGAAGAACTCAGTAGGATACACCCTACATTCCACGTATCCCAACTTAAGAAATGCCTATCAGACGAGACTCTCGTCATTCCACTGAAAGAGATTAAACTGGACGACAAACTTGTATTCACCGAAGAACCCGTAGAGATAATGGATAGAGAGGTTAAGCAACTCAAGCAAAGCCGTATTCCTATTGTGAAAGTAAAATGGGATTCTAAGAGAGGACCAACGTACACATGGGAACGCGAAGATCAAATTCGTGAGAAATATCCCCACTTATTCCCGTAAATCACTCTTAGTAGCCATTTTAGACTTGAATTCCGGGACGGAATTCGAATGAGGAGGGAAGTACTGTAAGATCCTGTGAAAAACCCTTGTGATCTATCTCAGTAATTAATAATAATCTCGTATTACTGTTTTCCAATGCCTATTTTCGCTAGAAATTTAAACTTTTCGTTATTATTGTTATTAGTAGTAGCCATGCATTATATATACGCATATATATATTAAACACATCGACACTAGGATTTATACCTCCTACGCAACAACTCATTTACACAACGACAAGTAATTATATTCGATGAGTCATTCACTACACTTAATCGAAGTTAATATCACCTACATCTATTTAACTAAAACATTAAACCCTAATAACACTAACAATAAACCTAATCCTAAATTACCACTACAAACCCATCGGACCCTTAACTACCCGGCCCAACAACAAACACAAAACCTTGGTTCCACTAAACCATTGAGCTAGCCCAAATCGAATGAACATCACAGCCACTCGACCCACTTATTTTTAATTGTGGCATTCTTTGCTCCCTTGCCCTGCTCACCCGATCTATACAACATATGTACAAAAACTCCCATGCAAAACTTAAAGCTCGACGCATAACAAGTTAACCAATAAAAACTCAACACAAACATCACAACCCACCATCACCTCGACAACAAGACTGTTTCATTAACCCATCTTTAATTTTCTTTCTTTCTTGCCTTACCATTAATAACCACTCGTTACCCACTTTTCCAATAGACTCGACATATTTATTTATACCAAGCACGACTTTCATTCATCCTTACACATTCAAAAGCATCACGTAACTAACCCACTGTAATATCAAAAATCCAACTAAAAATAGCACTTGGTAACTTGATATTAAACTTGTTTTGGTTATTTCCATTTCGAACCCAGCATATCCTTAAGAACCTCTACGCAAAACAACAACTTCCCATGATATACTAATTATATTACCGACTATAAGCTACATTGCTAATCAAAAATTGACACTCCAAAATGCGAAAGTAAAATAGAAATATAACTTGTGGTTAATAAACTTATACACGTATAAGAACCAAGGAACAAGAACTATACAAATAGCTAACATAGAAAAATGACAACTACTCTCACACTCAAATGAGAATACCATCACACAAGTGTCCTATGATAACAGTACAATGCAATCATCAGTCAAGAAGTCAAACAAAATGAAGATATTTTCCCTATATAAGCTTTTCCATTCGCTCATTGCAAATCTCTATCACCATCACCTTCCATCAAAATCAATATATTCCTTAAACACCACAAAGACCCTTTCTGTCGTGTATATTGAAAGCGAACCCAATCCGATCAAGTCTTATAAGAACACTTATGACTCACTAGCCCTTCTTTGTATTTCATTCGAACCCCACAACCACCTTCACCCTTATTTCACTATCACCATACCTTCATTTAAAAACTACCCTTGTTCGACAGTGAACTTACCTAGTGTAAGAGTAGAGAGTCCAAAGCAAGCGGGATTATTTCCTTTTCGTGTTCCATCCTACAAGCATCAAGTCTCCACCACCTTTTCTCAAAGGTGTTGTAAGTTTCTTGTTCTCTCTTAAATTTACAATCCCATGCATGCTCATTCCATGCTACAATTCGAACCATGCCTATCTCATTGCATATCCATACCATACAGTCACAAACTTACTTCACACGTTAACATGTAAACAAACCATGCATTATTGTAAGTCTTACTTAAATCTGTATGTAATGACATCTCATTAGTAGCATGTGCATTTTATTCGAACATTAAGACATTCGAGCAACCGGATTAACAAGAACTAGAGGAAACATGTCGAAACTTAATTTGATCGAAACACCCAAGACACGCTTAACATATGACCATCTCATAAATGTCACCCAAATTCAACTTGAGCTTGAATAAGAAACCCCACACTAAACCGGATAAAAAAAAAAAGAAACAGAAAAATGTTCAAAATATTACTAGCTAGGAATCCACTCGAACAAGCCATTTCACGACTAGTTTAATACGAAACCTTTCACACAAAACATAAATATTTTTGTCCTTCTCAATAGTTCGCATGGCAAACTAAATATTTCATTTTCTAAGATCCCTCCCATAACCTCATATCGACACTCAAATTAATCCCTTCTTAACGCCACTCGACTAAGAACCAAACACTTAGAAAAATTGCATGGAATATTTTCCAAAATTACTCCATTCGACCAACCCAAAAACCTTCATTCTATTTTCGAAATCTCGTACATAATATATTTATATTTTTATATCACTCAAATAACAAGCTAGCAAACTATATTTTTCATGTTCTAAATTCAACCCCATAAGATTTTCATCACGCTCAAAACCATGCAGTTTGATCGACCTTCACTAAGAGTTAGCTAATTATTTTTAGAAAAATTATTATAGCATTCGGTTTGGGCCAAAAACCAAGCCCAACAAGGATTTTTGATAATCAGGTCCAACAGGCCCATACGATATATTTTTGGAATCCTAAAAATAGCCCAAATCCAAGCCCAAAACTATTTTCACGCCCTCGCCTCCAAATTTGTTAACGGACCTTAAACCAAATCGTTACTCGACCCAATAAAGTAAAAATAATCTCAATTCTGGAATAAACACTTGAAATAAGTTAAAATAAACTTAATAAAGTTATAAAAATTTTCAGAATATTTTTCCCGTCATTTTTATGCAAAAAGGACTAAAAATGTAACGCGACTTAACCGAAAAGGACTAAAATTGCCAAAACTGGAAACTAAGGGACTGAAGCTGTGAAAACAGTTGTAAAGGACTGAAATTGACATATTATTGAACTTCAAGCCTTATATGGACTATTGGACAATTATTGGACTATTACCGGACTATGGACTGAATAAAGACTAACGACGTAACGCGAATTCCGGTTAGGGTATAAAATGTAAAACCTAGAAAGAGTCAAGGACCAACTATTATAACTTGTCATTCTTATCTTCTTTTTCATTTTTGCACCATATCTTTACTTCATATGCATACTTGCATTATATTTGCATATTAGTTAATAGCGATAGAAATATTTCATAGTAATATTTTATTACTTGTTGAAACTATGATCTTACGAGAGTACGAGCATCATAAGCATATAACCTCTTCATTCTCAACGATTAGATCGTTGAATAATCATCAACCACCACTCATACACATACACCACTAGAAATTAGTCAGATTCTCAGTATTTATATATATTTACCAGGTTCTATATCGAAGTTGTTATAATCACCTCTGAGTTATTTTTACCATCACCAGGAACGCATAAGGTGAGTCATGGCCTCACTTTTTAACTCTTTATACTTTTTAAACTCCGTGAGGGGGATACATGCTATAACTAAATCACAAGTATTTTTCTGTATGCTACCTGACTTGATATATGCCTAAGTACACCATATTGCCATAAGACCCTTTATCATGAGCCATTAATCACTGCGGTGAACGCGAATATAATGAATAGATCTATTAGAGGTTGACGACCTATCCCACTAATACTGTGACGGAATGCTTTTTGCTAGTCGTATTAGTCGCGATGCATTATATTTGAGAGAAATAGGAATTGGCAAAATCACCTATTGCACGAGGGCAAATTCTCATCATTAATTTGGTGGGCACCTCCGTTTAGGCGGTACTTTGTTAACGTTTGCGTGTCATGAGACTTAGGGCAATATATGAACTGAAATATCAATCTTTTAAACTGATTGTATCTCCAATACAATCTTACTTGTGATTGAACTGATATTTAAACTACAAACTCCATGATTTCACTCAACATTATGTTGACTTTTAAGCATGTATCTCAGGGAACTAGAGGAGCACGGCAAGGCATGGAGCAGGCATACTCTATCTTCAATAAATGGTGTAAAATAAGTTGTAATTCAGTTAAAATAATGTTTCTTTAAAGAAACCTTAGTACTCTGATGTAATGTTTTATAACTGAATTTGTATTATGGACCGATGTAAATTAAAAATGCCATCCTAGACTGTTTTTCTATGATTTCACATTCGATCCTCACAGTAACACCCAAATAAATCTTCCGCTGCCACAAATCAAATTTGGGGGGTGTTACATGTTGTCTCGTTACTCAACTATAACTTCTATATACCTAGTACAATATATGTCTCGCGTTCACGCTTATGCCATTTTTATTAACTTATATGACAAAAAAAGGAGTTATTCATATCACCTCTGCTATCCAAAATATACAAACATTGTACCAAAATACCACACTACTGCAAACATAGAGCATGCACATAGAACCTTATGTATTTACGTTGCTTGAAATAACTTCTTCAAGGCGTTATTTTTTGCAAAGTAATTTCCTAATGAATTACTCTTTCTTGACGACTGATCAAGTGACGGTAACACCTCCTATTGATTGTCGAATTGATCAGAAGAGATTCCTATGACCAGTTCATCACCTGTTATTTCTCCTTGTTTCTACATGTAACCCCATTTCTCTTGAAAAAGGTAGAAAAAAGCCATGAAGGAGATCTGAATGTGAAAATAATACTCCAAACTAGCACTAATGGATGTTCTTTTGTGATATGTTCTTAGACCTGTGTAGGTGTTCAAAATCCAAACTAATGAAGTTGTTGTGCCAAAAATCCAGTGAAAAACATACCAGAAGGTCCTTCCTTTAGTCCCCCCTGCATGCAAAGCAAAAGCGTGTTGTTATTGTTTGACATGGATTTTGGGCTGTAATTAAGAATAAAAATGCTACCTCTTAGGCCTGCCAAATCCGACCAACGTTTGCACCAGAATGGCACCGTAAAGTGCCAGACCTATTCTTTGGTGAGTGTTGTTGAATGAGTTTTCAAAGCTGATTATAGAGAGGATTGCTCCATCATGCTGTATAACCTGCACACGAAAAAAAAAAATCAGGAATGAAGATTTGAACTTGTGAAAATCAAGAATGAAGATTCGAACTTTTGTGTTTTTGCATGTGATTTTGGCCGGTTTATATAGGCATGGATTAGGTTAAATCATAAATTATTCTTGCAACCCTTTCACTTCATCTAACCAACTTTTAATTCTATACTAAATACCATGTGATCAATTCCGGAAACCCTTGCACTTCATCTAGCCAACTTTTAATTTTATACTAAATACCATATAATCAATTCCGGCAACGCTTGCACTTCATCTTCTTTCATGATTGTATACTTATTATGAGGTTGCATTGATATTTTTGAGCTTAAGCATGTTGCACAGTACAAATTTTTATGCACATTCACTCTTCCACATTAAATTAAGCTATTGAATCTTTATATATTATAGATAACATTTGTTAAAAAAACATAATATTACATACTTAATAAAAAAAATTACAACGAAATTTAAAAAAAATAAAATAAATAAAATAACATTACATACAAATCACAATACGATACAAAATTTTATATAGATTTGTAATTGTCGATAAGATCTGACTTCTCCTCCCACACTTGTAACACCTGCTCCCTAACCATCTTCAAGGCGACATGAAGTTGCAGATCTGTTTCATCATTTCTTAATAGATTTTCTAGACCGACCCTGATAGCTGGATGGTCTTGAGGCAACTCACGCAACCTTTCGACCTTTGGAGCACGATTATGCATCTGTAGCATAATACGAGTTATCTCACCTAGCAAATTGTTAATCAATTTGAGTTCTTTTTCTTGTTCATTGCGTAATCAGGTGAGGATAGCCTTTTGCACCTCTGCTGGTTCATTAGCCATAGTGTTTGTGTTAAAATTAGTGATACTTGCGAGAGAGTTTTATAAGAAGTTGTGTGAGAAAACGAAGTGTTGTGTGAGAAAACGAAGTGTTGTGAAAGTGGCTTTTATAGTGTAAACTAGCCGTTGGAGGCTATTTTAAAAATCAGATTGAAAGTAAAAGTAACCGTACGAGTATTATTCAAATTCAAACGTAAAGTAACAGTACAACATATTAATAATGAGCGGGATATTTAAAATTTAAAATTTCAAATTCAAATTAAACAAAGGGCGGGATATATTTAAAATTTATCAATTCAATTCAAAATAAAAGAATCTTGGGCGGGATATATTTATATTCGTTTCAAACTCAAACTCATTCTAAAAAACGTGTGGATTTCTAGTTTATAAATGCACATACTTCTCAAACACATCTCACACACAAACACATTCAGACTGCTAAGATATTCAAGATCCAAACTTATCATTCCCCAAACTGCAAATGTCTTTCAAAAAAGATTTCTCACAACAATTTCCAAGTCCACCTCGCCAAGATTTTTCGCAACAATTTCCAAGTCCACCACATGAAGAATTCCATACTCCACCTGAACATATCTTTCCGGTTTTCCAACCGGAAAATGAACCGGTGAACAATCCACCGGTTGTCGAGCAAGACCCAAATCCCTTTGGTTTAACAGAGGAACAACTCAGACAAATGGAGCAAGATATGGAAGTCTTCCTAGAAATGGAACAACGTGAACGAGAAGAGGAAGCTGCTCGTTTAGAGCAGCAAGCCAGGGATGAAGAAGAACGTAGGAAGAACTGGGAAAATGGTTGGTTCTCACCTGATTCCTCTTCGAGTGAAGACGTTTGGGTCTCAGATGATACCTTCAATTAATTTCTAGTTTCGGTTTAATTTCCGTATCGTAGTTTCATTTGTAGTTTAGTTTTAATTTTCGTATCATAGTTTAATGTAATTTCAATTTGACGTTTAATGTATTTCTATTTGATGTTTAATATATTTTAATTTTCTACTTTAGAAAACGTTACAAGTTTTTAAAAAACATTACATAACATATCAGAGAGGAAAAAAAATGTACAAAATACAAGGGGAAAAAAAATCATCACAAACACAAAGTGATAAAGTTTTTTTTTTTTTTTTTTTTTTTTTTTTTTTTTTTTTTTTTTTTTTTTTTTTAACCAAACCTACCCTTAACGTAGCGTTAAGGGGTTAACTCACACCCTTAACGCTGCGTTGACACACGTACCTCCCAAAAGTTAACTTAGTTTAACGCAGCTTTAAACTTGTTTTTTGCCCTTTAACGCACTTGTGTGTTATCCATTGGAAATGGTCTTAATGGAGTGCCTAAAATATAACTTCAAGTGATGGCAACGGGGGATTGGGGCAGGGTGGTCATCCTCATCCCCAAATCCGATTAACAAATTTCTTTTCAAATCCGCCCGATCCCTCGGGATGTAATCGGGGTGCGCTGTTGGGGCGTGATGCTCCCTCAAACTCGTCACATATTAATCGGAGATCTTATCGAGGCGACTTCTTTTGGTGCAATTCCTAACCAGCTTCGTACCATTTCACATTTATTATTATTATTATTATTTAGACGATTAGCAATAACTTAAAAATAAAGGACTATTAATAATCATTTACAACTTAAACATATGACATTAAATAAGTTTTTATAATCATAATTTTTCAATCTTATAAAGATAAAAAAAAATAACAATATCATACAAATATTTATTTATTATTTTTGAATTGGTATTTTTGAGTTGGTCTAGTGGTTGGGACTCCACTTGGTGACCTTTAGGTCTCAAGTTCAAATCCCACTAATGCCAACTTTGAGATATTAGGAAGTCCCTCTATGAGGGCTTGGGTTGGGTTTACCCAGGTTCAAGTCTGAGGGGGCAGGGTTTACCCCTATTAATCGTCGTGCCTTCGGGCGGATTAGTAGGCGGTTTTCCCCCCATCGGGTATTTGAATAGGCTTTCCTACTTCGAGGGAGCTCTCTAGCGCGGATCCGGTTAAGACAACGTAAGCTAGACCTCCCGCTGTCGAATCGCGACACGAAGTTTTCCAACGAAATTCACCTTTCAAAAAAAAAAATTTTTTTTGAAAATAGGTAGTCAAGTAATTTTCCCTATATTTTAAAGCATAAAGTTTGACCAAAATCATTATAAAAGAAAAAGATACGGTAAATAAATATTTCAAGAGTAAACATAGAAATTTTACCTGGGTTTTTTTCTTTCTCAAAACTGATATAAGATCCCTTGATTTTAAATCTCTTGAATTTACGTGTGAATGTGAATTGTGAATAATCCCCTAGTAGGGATTGAAAGGGATATATGTTGTTCCCAAAAGTGCTAGGCTACTAGGCTAGTAGGCTGCATGTTGTAGATAATGAGGTTTAGCGGGTACTTTTTACTATACAAAACTAGTTATCAACAACACGTGTACATAGTTGCTTGTGACTTTAGTGCAAGACTACCCGTATCAGTGGGCGTGAGTGAAAGGTCAAAGCCATTAACGCGCGAACCCTCTACACCCAAAGCCATTCACGTGCGAACATTCCAAAAAAACATACAAAATTGTGAGCCGTTCATCTTTCGGTTTGTGTAAAATGTTTATATTATTTATTTGGTTTATGGGTGTGTGTGAGAAATTTAGTATAAAATGGGTATTTAATTAAAATGTGAGGGTGGTGTGATTGATAAGAGCAGTGGGTGCCATGGCTTAGCCATGACTCTTCATTCGGGCCTCATGGGTGTCACATCATCACAACACAACACAACTAACAACCCCCCCCTTATCACAACACACCACAACTTACTCATTTGAGCCCCATCACTATCCTTTTTTTTTAATCAAATACACAAATAAACTAAATTAATTTCATTAAATTAAAAATACATCACAATACATTTAAACACAAAGTTCCGATATTAAAAAAAAAAAAAAAAAAAAAAAAAAAAAAAAAAAAAAAAAAAAAAAACGATACGGGAACTAAAATAACGATACAACGGCTATTAAGAAACTATTTATTAAAGAAACTAATTATCATGGTGTTGCTGTTGTTGCTGAAATTCCTCCCATTGATTTACTTGCCAAACATGCTCGATGAGAGCTCGTTGAAGCGCTGCGTGTGTGCGTTTATCACGTAGTTCCTTCGCCTTCTTTCGTTGCACTTCGCATCGCTCGATCCACGCCCGTTGTAAATTTACTCGCGGACAAATATACATTTCACTAACTTCTGATATCGCAAAGTTTTGGTCTTTCAAAATCATGTTATGCAATATGATGCACGTGTACATGATTCTTCGTAGCTTGGATATAGCAAATGCACGCGCCGGTTGCGCAATGATATGCCAATCTTTAGGACAATTTTTCCATTCCCAGTGCATACAATCGATGCTTCCCAACATACCCGGTAACTTATGAACCACGTTATGAGCGTGGTACAAGTTACGAATGTCATTCTCATCCGGTTTTCTTAAAAACTCACTAGTATACAAATGGATTATGCACATAGTAAAATGATCTAAACAATCGCGTGCACAATGTTCTCCCATTTGTAAATACTCATCAAATGCATCAGGTGTAATGCCGTACGCCAATTGGCGTAAGGCGCCAATTGGCGTAAGGCGCTTGTGCATTTCATAATAACACTGAAACTATTTATACCACGAGCATCGGGTCGGACTCTAAAGAAATCAAAATGCCTAGGAAGATTAACATGAGTTTGGATGTAGGTTTCAATACCTTGAACTATTTGGAAAAATAGTCTACTACTCATACGATACCGACGCTTAAAGTAGTCGTCCGTATATTTTGGGCTGTTGCCAAAATAATCCCGCATTAGACGTGCTTCAGCAATTTCACGTTCCCGTGGAATGTATGCCCGTCTGCTACTTTCGGGTTGTTGTTGCTGTAACAATTGCTCGTTCTCGAATTCTTGAATCATATCGAGCTCTCCAAGCTCTTCAAGAGCATCATCGCCGGAATTTGATGTGTCACTTTCGATGCTCGTTGGATACATCTTGGCAGTATGGTTTCTTTGGCAGTATGGTTTTTTTTGTTAAGTGTGTGTTGGTGATTTGTAAACTTGGATGGTGAGGAGTATATATTATTGAGTTAGGAAGAAAAAAAACAAAAAAAAAAGCACCAAACGTTCACATTTTAAAAACCAACGTTCATATTGTCAGACGAGTTCTCTCGTCTTCTGCACGATACGGGATCCACGGCGAAGGACGGCGAAATTCGCCGGTGTGGCGGCGACGGACGGCGAAGGGCCACGTCATCACACGGCGAGCCATAACGACTTCCACACCCACTGCTCTAAGGGTGAATGGTGAGTGGGAGTGTGAGTGAAAGGTGGGAAAGAAAACTGACAAGGGTAGTTTAAGATTTCAAAACAAGATTTTATTTTTTATTATTATTATTATTATTATTATTATTATTATTATTATTATTATTTTTTTTTTATTTTTAGTATTATTATTATTTTATTTTATTGCTTTTCAAGACGACTTTAGTAACATCACATGTGCATGTATACATTTAGTTTTAGAGTTAATGCTCAAAATAAGCCAAATAGTCTCTTTTGGTCCGGTAATTTTTTGACCCCTCTTCTCATTTTGCTTATGTTTGACTGTTCAACTGCTCGAATCCACTCAAATTGTGACACGTGTCATTCGCTTGTATTATTCTTTGGTACACCCTAATTTTTAGAGAGGTGATTTGCACACCAAAGAAATTAATAGGGACACTACAATTATGCACATGGTATGTTGTAACATATGCATTAGGGGTGTAATATTGTTGTGTCCCCATCAATTTATTTGGTGTGCAAATCACCTCTCCAATTTTTAGCTTGGCCCACTAAAGGGCCTACAAAATCTAACCAAATCTCACTTCACTATTTCCTCTTTTAACAAAAGTCAATGCTCGATCGATGATGTACTTTTTACCTTGAAAAAGAAAAAAAAATCTTAGAAATGACACAAAATCTTTTATTTTATTTATTTATTTTTTATTCTTTGGTATATTTTTGCCTTGGGATATGTGCATGAACATAAATAAATAAAACCTCACAATAAAGACACACACAACACTTACAACTTCTCAATCCGTTGATCTTTGTTGTTGGATCTTTGTTTATTTTTATCAAAATGGATGCAAGACAAGTACGTAAAAAAAATGCGTTTAAATTTTTGCACAGTAACCCACAATTCCTCCTTGTTTTGATTTTATAAACTATTTCGTTACTAGACACCGTAGGTATGATTATTAGACAGGTTGCCGTTGTTGTTGCCGTTGTTTTTTTGATTATGTGATGACCGTGGTTTTGCGGTTAGGGCTTTTGAAGTGTTTTTAAGGTATTTGAGGTTCATTAGTTTTTTATGAATATTAAAGAGATTTAACGATTCTTGTTTTGTCCGTACTGCTTATTTATAAGTGCTTATTATAGGTTTCATTGTGGTTTTTGATGTTTTGAAGTCTGTTTTAGGGTTTGGCATGTTCATTAGGTTTCATTGTTGCGTTTAAGTGCTTATTAAAGAGTCTTTGTGGCATTTGTGAATAGAATTAGGGTTCTTGTAGGAGCCGCCTTTATTTTCTCTTCGATATTCCCTTAGAGAACGAACTTCTTCCCGTTATTTCCCTATGCTACTCTGTAATGAGCAGATACACTTCCTAGATATTGAAAACTTCCTCTTTATAACCTATAAACATCAAATAAATGTCTTTGTTAGTTTGTTATATATGATGATGTAAATATTTTTATTATGATGGAATAACTTTATTATGACTAGGAGTGTAAACGAGACGAGACAACTTGCGAGCTACTCGGGATCGACTCGATGTAAACGAGTCGAGCTTGAGTTCAAGCTACTCGAGTATATTTTCAAGTCGAGTTCGAGCTCGAAAATGCTCTGCTCGTGAGCCTTATCGAGCTTCAAATAAATTACACTTTTAACCTTAAATGTGGAAATAACCGAGCTCGAGCTCGAAATATAAAGCTCGATCGAGCTCGAGTCGAGTTTCAAGCTCGAGTTTTAGTATTCGAGTCGAGCTCGAGTTTGACAGCACTCGGCTCGACTCGACTCGTTTAAACCCCTAGTTATGACTTTAATCTTTTCATTTTTATTTAATTTTATGGAGAATCACATATGTAAAAATGCACCTTTCTTTTACCATATTTTAGGGACAACGTCTAATCATGAGGGTCGTATTTTATCATGGTGTCGGATCCAACCTAAACATCAAATTTCATATTTTCTCAAAATACAAGTTTTTGGTGCATAAATACAATTCTTTTAAAGCATGTGTTGGGAAAATATGAAATTATGATGATTAAACTCAACATATATGAAATTGCCTTAATTTTACTACAATGATATTTTACGTTCTAGATTATGTTATTGGCCATCCGGTTTACTTTGATAATTTTTTTGCGGTGTTTAATAGTGGCCCAAATCATGGGTAACCACGTATCCGGTTACCCACCTAATATGGATAGGTTTAGGGTAATATATTGAGCTATCCACTCTGCGAGGAATGGTTACAATTTCCATCCGAATCAGACCGAACTATGTGACAAATGGTGATTTTTCCATTTTAATAATAATGATTAATTTTTCAGGAAATGCACTATATTTATTTTCTGATATCTATTACTGGTTTTCCTTGAAAAATGAGAGGTTATCTCATAAGATGTTGTTATTACACTACAATAACTCAAACACATTGATACGTGATGCAATGCATTGGAACGAGCTCACATACAGACCACGAAAATCATTTATATGAATAATACACCAAATGGATCCTTATCATTATTCCTGGACCAATCCCCAAGCCTTTTACTATTTAAGCCCAAGTCACGTACTTTTTATAATTCCTTACATATGAATCGACTGAACACACTATACTTGACCTTGATATCTTTTAAATTCGACACATAACTTAAACAACTTTTTGCATCACTCGAATCTCTATACATCATATAATCAGGATGTCGAGTCTCATTCCCTAATTCGAAGGTTTGACCTATAAACGAGACAAAAAGTAAATCGCCCTCGAGACATCAAGTTCAACCAATATTAATTCATTTTAACTAAACTCGATCAAACTTGAGTTGTACCTAAGCATATAATTATTTCTAGTCGATTTTGAGTTTATGTGACTGTTTCTCACCATTTTCTAGCCTTTGGATATGCTAGAAATCGTTTTGGACCTTTTATATATGTCGAATGGTACATATATACACACAATTTGTTATAACCGAACCAAGCAAGCAAACCCCCTCATAAATATCCTTCTACTTGAGTATTATTCCCTAAATCTCTGCCCGCCATTCGATCAAAGCCAACTTGTGGTGTATTATAATATATCTCATACGTATATATGCATATATATCGACACATATACACACCCTTTTCTTATTCACACTTAAACACAATTCCTCACAATTCTCCTGAGTGTTGCTACTTGCCGAGGGCATCCAGGAAGCTAGAAGCATTTTCGAGCCATTCTAATACATGTTCCGAGTCAAACTCGAATCATTGGAGGCCATTCTCACGTTTGAAGTTCTTATTATTCGATCCTAGTCCTTTAAACGGCTATCTCACCACCTCTTTGGTGTGGTAAGCTCTTAAAACTCTTTCTCCATTCATCCTTATGATCCTTAAATTACCATGCATCACAATACATAGTCCATTCGATCTATATTTACTTCTACGTATTATTTCCTTTTTGTGTTATTTATTTTTACGTTATACACATTGACATCCTTCATGGACGGCTAGAAATACGAGATATACCATCTATTTGACACTTACATATTCCTTTTATTGCATTTCGATACATATTCTAATCGTATATTTCATCTCACACGACTATATGTCATATTTCATTTTTGTACAATCTCATTTTGTAGATAAGAAATAGCCTTATATAATCGAAATCATACACGTGACATATCGTTTTATTTACTCGAACGGATTCTCTACTATCTCATCTAATAAGCTGTATGAATAAGCCCTAGTGATAAGTTCTAAAAAGTCCATTTCAAACCTTAAAATGATCGCTATATGAAACTGTCCCAAAAACCTTCATTTTTATCGATGGGCTTTTTAATCCAATAAATGGCCCAATAAGCAATTGCGATAAGCAGTACTTATAAGCTGTTTGATAACGTTTTTAATACCATTTACTAAGCCCAAGAATAAGCCCAAAACCCTTTTAAACCCAACGGATCAATATTTGTTAATGGGCCTTTATTTGTTCTTGTTAAGGCCCAATAACCAATCAATAATCACATAATAAGCTATTTCTGAAAATAAGCAGTTTGTCAAGACTCAATTAAGCTTTTTTAAAGCTATAGAAACTTTAGAAAAAGTTATTATTTCACTTTTGCGAAATTTGGACTAAATTTGAAAATATATAACATATCAGGTTAATATTGTCAACGTCGTATAATTGTTTCCAAACTGTCAATTTCATAAATTGAGGGTGTATATTGTTCAAGCAGTGAACAAAAAGCTTAAAATGATATATTGAACCATTGTTGGACTAAAAATGTAATTAATTATTAACTAAGGACTAACGGTGCAAAAGTTAATCCGTTAGGGTAGAAAGTGTAAATTCTGTGTAAATGCAAGGGCCAAACAATAACATTAATTCATGTTCATTTCCATTTCATATTTTACGCATTTTCAATTAAAACGCGAGCATTCTACTATTCGTTCAACATATTAATTAGGGGCAATTTTACAAATAGCCGGATAGCTTAAAGTGTTAGGCTTTTTTTGCCCCAAAAAAATTGCTTTCCCCAAAATGGCCCAAGCAAAAAGCGACTAAATGTGGGAGTAACATGTGGCTGTGTACTTTTTGGCCCCTAGCAAAAAGTCGCTTAAAAAGTCAAAAAATCGCTTAAAATCTAGCAAAAGTCACTTAATAAGTTAAAAAGTCAAATTTTTTGGCTGCAAAAAGACACAAATAGTAGGTCGTTTAATTGAAAGAAAAGTCGCTTTGAGCGACTTTTTTGAAGTCATTTTTTTCTTGCGCCATTTTGGGAAAACGACTTTTTTGGGGCCAAAAAAGCCCAACAGTTTAAGCTACCGGGCTATGTCTATATTTGCCCCTATTAATTACGTTACGTTATAATTATATAACGAATTTTTAACGAATAAAACTAATGTATTATTCGACAACTTTCGAGGAAACGATAATTATGAAATCAATAACATAAAAACAAGATAATATTATATATAGAGTAAACTGCAAAATACATTCCTGTGGTTTACAATTTCTGACACCTTACATCCCTGTCAGAAACTATTAGCACCTTACATCCTTCGTTAGCCAAAAGTTTATATCATACATCCCACGTTTACAATGAGGACTAACGGTGCAAATAATTTCTCCGTTATCTTTTAACGAAATAGAAAATATTACACCATTAGCCTTCAGGACTAATGGTATTTGCACCGTTAGTGATCTTTTTACGTTTTTATATGTTTTTTGTACGTTTTTTATCCGTTTTTATCCATTTTTTGTACGTTTTATCCTTATTTATCTTACTTTCTTTTATGTTTTTTGTACGTTTTTATACGTTTTATCCGTTTTTGTCCTTTTTTTTTAATGTTTTATCCGTTTTTGGTACGGTTTCATTAGTTTTTTTTACGTTTTATCCGTTTTTTTTGCATGCTTTATCCATTTTTTTACGTTTTTTGTACGTTTTAGCCTTTTTTTTTGTTTTTATCCGTTTTTGTATGTTCTATCTGATTTTTTTACATTTTTATCCGTTTTTTGTACGTTTTTGTAAACTCTTTTTTATGTTTTTATCAGGTATTTTTTTTACGTTTTATCCGTTTTTTACGATTATATCCATTGTTTTATTGTTTTTATCCATTTTTTGCATGTTTTATCTTTTTTTTTATATTTTTATCCGTTTTTTGTACGTTTTATCCGTTTTAACCAATTCTTTTACTTTTTTGTCCGTTTTTATACGTTTTTATCAGTTTTTTTTTACATTTTATCCGATTTCTAAGGTTTTATCCACCTCTTTACGTTTTATCCCCCCTTTTTTTTTTTTACGTTTTATCCGTTTTTTCATGTTTTTATCCGTTTTTAAATATTTTTTGTCCATTTTTATCCATTTTTTTTCGTTTATCCGTTTTAGTATGTTTTTATCCGTCTTCATCCCTTTTTTGTAAGTTTTATAAATTTTTTACGTTTTTTGTACGTTTTATCTGTTTTTATCCTTTTTTAATGTTTTATATCCATTGTTTGTACGTTTTTATTAGCTTTTTGTACTTTTTTATCCGCTTTTTGTACGTTTTATCCTTTTTTTTTTTTACATTTTATCTGTTTTTGTACGCTTTATCTATTTTTTTTACGTTTTTATCCAGTTTTTGTACATTTTATCCAATTTTCTTTTACGTTGTTATCCATTTTTGTATGTTTTTGTATGGCTTTTTTTACGGTTTATCCGTTTTTTTTACGTTTTTATCTTGTTTTTTTTTACGTTTTATCATGCTTTTACGATTATATCAATTTTTTAACGTTTTTATCCGTTTTTTGTACGTTTTATCACTTTTTGACGTTTTTATCCGTTTTTTGTACGTTTTATATCCAATTTTTTTACATTTTTATCCGTTTTCGTATGTTTAATAATCCAATTTTTTACGATTTGTTCCGTTTTGTATGCGCTTTTGTAGGATCCTGCGAAAATCCGTTGTAATAAGCCTCGTTAATTAATAATAACCTCGAGTTACTATTTATTAAATCCCATTTTTACGGAAAATTTTAAATTTTCTTTTCTCATTATATTATTCCAACAAAATTCACGTTATCACAAAAATCACCAATTAACCTACATTAGCTCGCAACGTGTTTTACGAAACGTGTTTAATTCACAAAGACTAATATTCTCACAATTTCCTACTCACACTAATTTTATATTTACAATACATTTTAAATACACTAATTTTACTTAAACTCCACTAATTACAATTTTCATAACCAAGCTACAAACCCACCGGACCCATCTCAGCCCATCACCATTTCGCTGCTATCCAAGCCCAACTCCTAAGCCAACTTTTGCCTTTGTGAGTTCATGCATAACTCGATACCATGTACCCTCCAAAATAGCTCACGCTCTCCCAATCCTTAAACGCAACCTATCCATATTTTTACACCACGGCAATCACCATCCACTAGACTCCATATGTACCGAACCACAACACTATATGTCGAGTATTTTTATGATTTACAGAACCCATTTGTTTGTCCCATTTCTACTCATACGCATAGGCGAAAACCCCCGAAACTCAACCATTTTGAATCCCGGTTTTTCCTACGTTCCACTAATGATGTTTTTAGCATAATGTAACGTGTAGAAAAAGGATTAGACAGCAGGAACCAAGTGAGGCTCGTTAGCTTACTTTGTGAACTTGAATAAAAAGAAAACGTGCACATATATCTCAAACACAAAGGATAAGATTTCCCAATCTCTCATATCTCTCCAAATATCTCACAATGTCAGAAAACTAACTTAGGTGTCCTCTCCTCTACAGTGGAACTCAATGATTGATTTTGAGAGTCAAATAGTCAACAAAACGTGTGAAATTCTCTCTATAAGAATACTCATCTTATACCACTCTGCCTTGCTCACTTTCCCTTATTTCACTCTCACTAAACACACTATCAACCCAGAAATATTTGGAAACAACCGAGCAAAGCAGAAGACACGTTAAAAACGTAGTTCGAACTTAGCTAGTAAACTGTCTACTTCGTCCTTGTGTTATCATTCGAACATCACTACCTTTTTATCACCTCTCACCCTCTGATGAACTCAAATAAGTACATTTTATTACTATCATTTATCCTATTAAATTGACTTGTTTTACTATATTATGTATGAGGATTGATACTTAATCGTTTACTTTTGTAATTCTCAGGTAAAAACAAGCATTTGGTGAAACTTAGCGATTATGGACTAAAAACGGAGTAAGATGATCAAGATTGTAATTGGTTGTTGGAATGAAGAGAATGAAGACCACTGCCTGACTTTGAAGAATGCGCCGCATGGATTTATCCCATGCGCCGCATATGAAACTCTGGACAACAAAGAATAACCAACTTGTTCTGCTCCAGATGCGCCGCATCTCACCCATGACATGCGCCGCATCTCTATCAAGATATCACCAGATACGATCCAAGATACAAGAGGACATGCGCCGCATCTAATCATGGAGTTACGCCGCATCTTCTGGCGGTGTACGAATATTCCTGAATATTATAATCTTGGACCCCACGCGAAGTTAAGTCAATGCGCCGCATCTACTTAGTAGATGCGCCGCATCTTCCCTCAGACAGAAACTATAAATACCCCGTAGACCAGACGAATTGAGAGTTCCGAACATTATAACCTAAGTCCGAACAGAAGAACCAAGGACGAATTCAGTCAAGAAGGCAGCACAAGACACACCCAAATCAAAGATACAAGAGCTGTAAGAAGGTGCTGCATGTGTTTAATTCATTAAGTAGTTTTGTTTTATTGTGTTAGCAAACTTTAATTCATCAGGATTGGTGGCTTATGTAATGTGACAACGAAAGATTGCACTCCCTTTAATACTTGCTTTCCCATCAATTAAAGTTTATATGTTGATGTCTTTGGTTACTACTTATTAGTGCATTGATAACCTCTGTGTTTATTAGTGGCTTGCGGGCATTTGACTGCGGGACATAATGTGGCTCCCACGGTTATTACTAAATTGATCACTTAGGAATAACTTTTAGACATAAGTAATCATTAAGGGTTTACTCGCCGATAAGCATAGGACCAACGAGAAAGGGTTAACTGCATACACTTCATATAAAGCTATCAATAAAACAAGTGACAATCTACTTAATCATAAGGACAGCCCTCTTATTGTCTCGAGTATTTATCTGTGTACGTGTGTGCTACTTGCTGATTCGTGCCTATTGGTTTATTTTATTATTTAATTGCAAACAAAACCGTGCCAGTCTCTCAGGCTGAAACCCCCTTGCGTTAGGATATTAAAATACTGATTAGAATAACTAGATAATACGTTCCACTCTTAGTGATCGACACTCTACTTACCATTATATTCATACTGACCGGGTACACTGCTCGTTAAGTGTGTGTGTTATTGATAAGTCGGCTAAATATAAATTTAAAACTTGAGTAGGCATTAAAACTGCCAAAACTATACTCCAACGCACGACCGCATCAAGTTTTTGGCGCCGTTGCCGGGGAGTGAATTGTTATTATCTGTTAATTTGATTAGTATTTTAATTAGGTTTTTCTTTTTATTAGATTAATTGCATCATTGTACTATTTTGCATATTTGTTGTATTGTGTGTTAATTGTTTTCTTTTATTTTTGTTTGTGTGTTTTTATTTGTTTTTTATTTTTCGTATTTTTTCTGTTCTGCTATCGTTGTACTGTGCTAAATCAAACGATACGGCGCATCTGATCTCTCAGATACGGCGTATTGCGTTTAATTTTTTTTACAACGCGTTTAATTAATTCGATACGACGCATCTTTTCCCCAAGATACGGCGTATCTGTTTTTAATAAGAAAATTTTTTCTAAGCGATAAAGTAATACGACGCATCTTCTTTTGAAGATACGGCGTATCTGATTTTGATAAAAAAAATTTCTAAACGTTAACGCCATACGACGCATCTGCTTTTGCAGATACGGCGTATCTATTATTTTAATTAAAAACAGTTTGCGAATTATTAAACAGATACGACGTATCGATCTCTGTCGATACGGCGCATCTTACTGAATCAAAAATCTCGTATTTTTAAACGTAACGAAAATACGGCGCATTAACTTTCGTTAATACGACGTATTTAATTTTAAATAAATATCGATTTTTGATTAATTAATTCGATACGGCGCATTCATAAATTCTAAGCGGCGTATCTATTTTCTGAATTAAGTCTGATAAAATTTTAACGATTATAAGATACGGCGTATCCAACTTTTTGGATACGGCGCATCGTCTGCAGATATCAGTAACTTTAATTTTTCGTATTCCGTTTTCGTTATTAATTATCTGATATATTACTTTCTCGAGCTGTTGGATCGATTATACTCTGACCAAACTAACTTGTAGCTTGTCTACGGTTTAACAGTTTTGAATAAATTCAAACCTATTAATAGTGAAACACTGATATACTTTGCTAAGTATGCGGAATCTACTTCAACAAAGCTAAGAAGAATTTAATAAACAAACTTGAATATTATTAAAACCTTGAACCTGCTTTCTTACACAGATTCACTAACAAACTCTAAACTCTAATAATCGTATATCACTAATCGACTATATCTTGTCTCTCTAAAAACACATATATCTCTAATGCCAACCTAGGGATCCTTTTATAGGCACAAGGAAAACCCTAGTCGGTTTACAATACTTGAACGACAAGTAAATTCTAATTATAACTCTAATCTAATACGAATATTCTAGATTTACACATTAGACCTTAAACTATTTTGCATGGCAGTCCTTTAACGAGCAGCAGTACTTTCATTGAATAGCAGTACTTTGACTTGAGTAGCAGTACTTTGACTTTTATAGCCCAACACGAGCATACCCTACTGATGCTTTTGTGATTATTTCAGAAGGAAAATGGAAAGGTTCGGAGAACTGATTGATTCCGACTTTGAAGCCAACTTTATGAATGGAGTATTAATGCATGATAAATCACCCGAACGTTACGACGGTGACTACATTGAACTTAATGACCTTGATGGACCCTTGGAATCCAATGACCTATCCATGGACGATGCGGAATCTGAATTAGAAGAAGGAGAAATTGTGGATAGTCCAAAAGTCAACGTTATTAATACTAGGAACTACGATGAATTTGAGGGATATGACGGTTCTTGGGATTACGGTAGAAGGATCCACGCGGATTGTGCTTACAATTTGCAATTCCCATGCATGATTGGATACAAGTGTATTGACGCCAATTTCTTTCCTATTTTACCAATCAATGTCATGTCAAGAAGCTTTTATAATTCTATTATGAGAAGTAAAGTGAAGCATAATGGAAAGAATGTAGTTGGGGCTTTCATTAATGTCCCAATATTCATTGGACGCTTTACTATTGTAACTGAGTTCGCCGTTGTTGAAGACATGAATGCCTATCGTGACAGCGATATGGGTGACGTGATTGTTGGAAAACCATTTGGTAGGGAGATCACTATTAATGCAAAACGATTTGAAGGAAAGATCACCTTTCAATGTGGAAGCGACGTTATCACTTATATGATGCCCCGAACTCATCCTGGATTTAAACATGCTACTAGTAGGATCTGCTACAAATTTTCTCCATTCCTTTTTATTAGTGATGATGACATGAAAAGAGGGATTGAGTACCCATATCAAATAATGGACGGATTCTATAACGGAGTGTTGCATTTGGGACCTGAATATATACGTGACGAATTAGTAGCTAAATGGATCCTACGTAAGCATTGTGGGAATCAAGTATTGGAATAAAGAGCTGAACGTGAGTCTAACTTGAAGACTCTGGAATAAAGACAAGTGCTTGCCGGGAGACAACCCGGAGAATTTTTGTTATTCTGTTTTCTGTGTCGAGTCAGTCCAGCCCGCACGAGGATACGGCGCATCTCAATTCTGAGATGCGACGCATCTCCTGCAATGGTCATATCTTATTTTAATTTTTCTGCATTTTTATTTTCGACTTTAAAACTATTTATCAGTTTATTTTAATGCGGCGCATCCCTGGTTAAGGATGCGGCGCATCTTTATTCTGATCCGTATTAATTCCAGGCTCGATACGGCGTATCTTCTTCCATAAGATACGGCGCATCGACTGACCTGATGATTTTCAGTTTTAATTTTTAAGTTTTATTTTTCCTAACTACTAATGTATTATGCAAGTTTGAACCTTTCTTATCTTAGGTGTGTTTTGAAGCGTTGGTGGTATTATAGTTTTCTGGATTTCATGTGGATACATCAAGTATGAAGCTTAAACGTTCTAATCCACAAGAAAGTTGATTTTTGCTCTTATACTAATGGAGGATCATACCGAGCAAATCTCAGGGGAGTTTTCCTGTTCTAATTCTTTTATTTTCCAGTTTTTAACCTTTTATACAAACAACGAGGACGTTGTTTAACTTAAGTGGGGGGATTGGAGAATTAGAACACTTAACAATTACTTGTCCTAAACTTTTTCAAAAATTATGCTTAAAATGTGCTTAATATATCAAATTTAAATTTTTTAGCATGTTTTTGTTTAAGATCTAAGTTGCATAGCTGCACACATGACGTTATTTTCAAAAATTGTGATTTTTCAAAATTCACAAATCTATGAGTGTGCCGGTGACTTGTAAACTTTAGAACTTGGCTTGTATACTATTCGAGACCACCATAATGAGTATTATTTATATAATTGGAATGACTTGTCTAAATTGGTAAAATTCTAGGATTACACCCAAATAGCCTATTATTTGTTTTGTGTTATTAACTAACTACACTGGTTAGTTAACCCCCGTATAAACCCTTTTGTTACTCTCATTTTTAGAGTAAGATACCCCTAGAAAAACACTCAGAGCCATTCCTTTCGTTTCTTACACCTATGTTTAAAATGTTTCGTTACACCTTACACCTTAGCCTACCCTGTAGATTAAGATCCGTGGTTGGTTAATTGCTATAGGCAAAGTGTGTTTCCTTACATTACCTGTGTTCGCGTGCGTAATTCATTATCTTTGGTTAGGTCGGGAAATTGCACAATGCAATTGGAGTGAAAGTAAATATTGTATATCTTTGAGTTTATTTTTCGTGTGTTTACTACTTTCACTATTACCGTTATTTCTGAAGTCATGAAAAGTATGGAAAAATTATCCAGAATTATCATTATAGTGATGTGGTGAAATTTTACACATCTTTGTTTATGTTTCAAAAATAAAAAAGAAAAAAAAAAAAAAAAAAAAAAAAAAAGAAAAAAAAAAAAAAAAAAAAAAAGGAAAAAAAAAAAAAAAAAAAAAAAAAAGAAAAAAAAAAAAAGAAAAAGAAAGAAGAAAGTTGGATGTTTGTTAAACCAACGATGTAAAGTTATGTAAGTGGTCGATATCACCACTATTTGTTATATATCTATGGATTGAATGGGAATTGGCAGTTATGGGAACGCCAATTAAGGTTTATTCTTTGATTAAGATCTTGTTGAGTATAATTCGTGTCTACCTAAAGCGTGTGTTTCAAGTGTTAAAGCGTGAGTTATTCAATGATATGAGTCTTATTCATGGGATGGTTGGGATAGTGATTAACCACACTTAGGATTTTAATTTATTTGTTTTGTTTATTTTTCATTTTTACACCAATTTATATCCCAAATGTTATCCATACCCTATTCTTTATCCAACCAAACCTTTGATTTATTGAGATTAGGGATTTGAGCAATCTTAAGTATCGTAGTCGTGGATTCGGCTATGTATTTATGATTTTGTCGCCCTTTTTGATATATTATTATTGGTGAAGTTTGGACCTATCTTTAGCCTATTCGAGTTAAGGATTTGAGCAATTGCAAGTATCGTGTTCGTGGATTCGATCATGTATTTGTGATTTTGTCGCCTTTTCTGGAATTTGAGATCGATAGTGAATAAGAATAATTAACCCTTAAGCCTAAAAACCCTTTTTACCGCTTTAGACTTGTTATTCCTTAGCTTTAGTGGGGGAGATGTGTATACTTGCCAAGCTTATGATAGAATATTCGTCACGACTGGACAGTTAAACGATTAGATTTGCTTTTATCAGAATATTTTATTTTACTTCTAATTCGTTAAGTGTTTAGTTGTGTGATTATGAATTAAACGAATACATGCTTAAATATAAAAATAAATCCTAACATCTTTTAGGATACATTTTCATAAGAGAAATTCTAAGGTTTACTTGGGGACAAGTAAAGTTCAAGTGGGGGGATATTTGATGAACTCAAATAAGTACATTTTATTACTATCATTTATCCTATTAAATTGACTTGTTTTACTATATTATGTATGAGGATTGATACTTAATCGTTTACTTTTGTAATTCTCAGGTAAAAACAAGCATTTGGTGAAACTTAGCGATTATGGACTAAAAACGGAGTAAAATGATCAAGATTGTAATTGGTTGTTGGAATGAAGAGAATGAAGACCACTGCCTGACTTTGAAGAATGCGCCGCATGGATTTATCCCATGCGCCGCATATGAAACTCTGGTCAACAAAGAATAACCAACTTGTTCTGCTCCAGATGCGCCGCATCTCACCCATGACATGCGCCGCATCTCTATCAAGATATCACCAGATACGATCCAAGATACAAGAGGACATGCGCCGCATCTAATCATGGAGTTACGCCGCATCTTCTGGCGGTGTACGAATATTCCTGAATATTATAATCTTGGACCCCACGCGAAGTTAAGTCAATGCGCCGCATCTACTTAGTAGATGCGCCGCATCTTCCCTCAGACAGAAACTATAAATACCCCGTAGACCAGACGAATTGAGAGTTCCGAACATTATAACCTAAGTCCGAACAGAAGAACCAAGGACGAATTCAGTCAAGAAGGCAGCACAAGACACACCCAAATCAAAGATACAAGAGCTGTAAGAAGGTGCTGCATGTGTTTAATTCATTAAGTAGTTTTGTTTTATTGTGTTAGCAAACTTTAATTCATCAGGATTGGTGGCTTATGTAATGTGACAACGAAAGATTGCACTCCCTTTAATACTTGCTTTCCCATCAATTAAAGTTTATATGTTGATGTCTTTGGTTACTACTTATTAGTGCATTGATAACCTCTGTGTTTATTAGTGGCTTGCGGGCATTTGACTGCGGGACATAATGTGGCTCCCACGGTTATTACTAAATTGATCACTTAGGAATAACTTTTAGACATAAGTAATCATTAAGGGTTTACTCGCCGATAAGCATAGGACCAACGAGAAAGGGTTAACTGCATACACTTCATATAAAGCTATCAATAAAACAAGTGACAATCTACTTAATCATAAGGACAGCCCTCTTATTGTCTCGAGTATTTATCTGTGTACGTGTGTGCTACTTGCTGATTCGTGCCTATTGGTTTATTTTATTATTTAATTGCAAACAAAACCGTGCCAGTCTCTCAGGCTGAAACCCCCTTGCGTTAGGATATTAAAATACTGATTAGAATAACTAGATAATACGTTCCACTCTTAGTGATCGACACTCTACTTACCATTATATTCATACTGACCGGGTACACTGCTCGTTAGGTGTGTGTGTTATTGATAAGTCGGCTAAATATAAATTTAAAACTTGATTAGGCATTAAAACTGCCAAAACTATACTCCAACGCACGACCGCATCACCCTCACACCCCTCTTATACATACTCAGCCCATTAGAAAACCCCAAGAAAGTTAGAAGACCAAAACTCAAGCGGGTTACAAATATAACGTGTATAATCGGATTCCAACGAGTGGGTTGTTCACCCTTATGTTCAGTCGACCCCATGCAAGTCTCCACCACCTTCAAAAGGGTGTAGTAAGTACTCGTTAAATTTCCTTGTTTCATTTCTCACGTGCACAATAATCACCCATGCATCATCACTTTAGTTTATTCGAACGTATCATTTTTTTTTTGTATTACTAGTACGTACAATAAAGTTTACAAACCCACAAAGGGTGACAAACCTCCACTGAGGAAGGTATAGAAGTCACCTCACAACCCACTTTCACATCTAAAATATCAACCATGCATCATGTAGATATCATGTTCGAACGTATACTTCTCTTTTCCATTTTGTTTTCGTATCACACGTATATATATAAGAAACGAGAAGTAACATGTCTTCACTGTGAAGGCTTGAGAAACACAACTCACACCACTCTTACTTTTAAAAACTTGCATTGCATGCTACTTAACTCTCACGTATAACTAAAACTGAAAAACACTCAGATATAATCCAAGTGTTTTATACGCAGAAAACAGTCCCAAGTAGCCTTAAAAATGACTTAATATCTCATGATATAACTTAATGAACATGTCCTAACTTTATACGACCCAAAAGACCCTACTACTAGCTACGTTTTTCGTATAAACATCTTATAAAAACACTCAAGTTTCGACCCTTAAAAAATAAGCAACTAAAACGTAGAAACTGTTTGAGAACAACCAAAACTAGCGAAGTGGGTTTTATAACCCACTGAACTGTTTTGTAAGCTATGAATAATCTGACTTTTTGGCACTTTCATATGTGAAATAAAATGATGAAAACAATCACTTTTGATATACCAAACCTTCTCAAAAACCCACGAACTAAAAACGACTAATGGGCTTAGCCATTTGGCTCGTTAAGGGCCCAATGTGTAAAAATAAGCTACTAGCCGAATAAGCTGTTAAAATAAGCTTCATTTATCTTAAATATAACTTATAAAAACACGCCCACATTGTTCCCCACCATTTTTACACTTTTGGACTAAACATGTAACGCGATCTAACTTGAGGGACTGAAACTGCCAAACTGTGAAACTTATGGACTGAAGCTGTGAAAACAGCTTATAGAGGACCTAGATTGACATATCATTGAACTCCAAGCCTTATATGGACATATGGACAAATTTTTGGACTATTATGGACTATGGACTTAACCAAGGACTAACGATTGGACGCACGCACAGTTTGGGTAAAAAGTATAAAATCTGAAAAGGGCAAGGACCAACTATTTCCACTTGACATTCTTATTTTATTTTCCATTTTCCACCCTCACTTCATATGCACTTTTACATTTTAGTTATGCATTATTTAAGCTCCGTTATTAGAAATATAACTATTTCACTTTGCATATCATTTCAGCATATTTTGAGAAGGTAATATTTTGGGTCGACTGATATAAGAATCAAGATAATATTATAGATATATTATTTTTAACTTGAGGCATTTTAAGCATATCACACTCATACCATCAAATCGTTATACGATTTCTCACTTTCACACTCACTATTAATAGTAAGTCAGAAATCTTAGACTTCCCTCATATTCAGGTTTCGTATCGAAGACATTTCCGTGATCGTTTCCATAAATCTTATAATTCTATCTTGTCAGATACACTCCAGGTGAGTCGTGGCCCCTACTTTTAATATTGTTTTAATAACTCTTTTGGGGGAGATACATGCTTTAACTGTTTTAAGTTTACTTTCATACTTTGAAAAATCTCATGATTTACTCAAAATCATCAACTATGCTTTACATGTTTTGAATCACCCTTTGGAAGGGATAAATGCTCGTTATAATTGCAAATTACTTGCTTAGCTGAAACACTGTGTTTGAAAGATAACAAACTACTTGTTGTAACATGATACTGAGACTCATTATATGCATTCATATAACAACTGAATGTACTGTTAACTTTACTATGATATTTCTACATTTCACTGGAAATAATTGCCAAGAATAAAATACGCATATTTCATGAACCCTGAAACCTATATTGCCTAAGTTTACTTTATTGCCATAAAGTCCCTCGATCATGAGCCATTAATCACTGCGGTGAGGCGAATATAGCGAACAGCTTCGAAACCTGTTAGAGGCTGACGACCTATCCCACTAAATACTTGGACGGAATGCCTATATGGTTAGTCGTATTTAGTCGTGATGCACTATATTTGAGAAAAATAGGAATTGGCAAATCACCTATTACATGAGGGAAAACTTTCGTCATTAATTTGATGAACACCTCCGTTTTACGGTACACTGTTAACGTTTTGCGTGTCATGAGGCTTAGGGCAATATAACTTTATGAATATATGAATGTTTCATATATATTAGGATACAACTGTATTTAGTTAAACACCACTCCACACTGATAGATTTCAGACACTAGATTATTATTTTCACTATGTGCTAGGATTATTGATCCCGTATTTGGAACATAATTGTTATCATATGTGATGTGGAAACTAGTTTTAGACCTACTTGCATCTACTAAAACAAGTTACGTGATCGTTTATAGGCTCTAGGCTGTTAAGCCTTTATCTAGGATTTCTACGTTTAAAGAACAATGATAATATTGGCGGAATATTCAATGAACGAATACAATACTATCACAACAAGGTTTTGTCAAACTTTCACCGTTTGTTATTCCAACTTGGCCCCAATACTACTTGATCAATGGTAGTACGATTACACTCTAATCAGGGATCAAAGATCCTTGAGGCTAAACAAACTAAACAACATTAGACCCCATGTCCAATGTTCATCAGACCCCTCGTCTGATGTTCCCACACACACTTTACTTGGTGTTTAACTTCTTAGCATACTAAGAACTATTTTGCTCTCTATTAAACACACCTTTTATCTAAGGGTATGATCTTCCTTTTATAACATAAGGAGATCATTACAAACTTGATAAGTCTTTAGTCATCCACTTGCTTTTACATGTGTCAAGTCAATAAGATACAACTTGTATCTTGAGTGTTCAACTTGATGACTTGATAAAATATCTAGATATTATATTTGTATAAACATGACTCATACAAAATAATATCTTCTTCGTTCTTATCTTTGTAGCAGCAGAGTGACTCATTGATTCAGCAGCACCTTCGTTTGAACTAGCAGCAGGTTGTTACACTAGCAGCAGTCTCATTTTGTACTAGCAGTACCTTTTTGTACTAGCAGTACCTTTGTGTTGAACTAGCAGTACCTTTGAGTTTGCACTGGCAGTACCTTGCTTGTGAATCAGCAGTACCTTGTTGGTCTAGCAGTACCTTGCTCTTGGACCAGTAGTACCTTGTATTTTGCTTATCATCCAGTATTCTATATGTTTCATTCTTCTTGTTTTTGATCATCAAATCTATGGAATATTTAATTCCTTACATGTGACTTAATTGTGACTTCTAATAAAGACAGCCCAAATTGCTTGATATATCATTACTTTTAAAAGTTGACTCAGCACTTCATTTCGAGCGTATAACAACGTAGCTCATTTTCAATTAAAACTTGAAACTTATGAATCTCTGAGTTCATAAATGATTTACCTGTGGATTTTTACCCAACGCAACTTACTATTTATTTCAAGAAGTACTAGTATTTATTTCAACTATCACTGTACATCTCTTAAATTCATTGACAGAGAGTTATTTTCTTTTAAACTCCACGAACTCACCAACCATTGTGTTGACGTTTTAAGCATGTTTATCTCAGGTAATTAACGGAGCAGGACAAGACACGAAGCGAGCATCTTATACTCTGATAAATAAAATGGTGTAAAATCAAATATGTCATTCGTTCCAAATCACCATACTTTTGTGGGATTTTCATAACAAATATTTTTTCTTTGTACCAAAACTATTATTTTGAATGACATATAACTTTCAAAACGCCTCTTCCAGGCCGTTTTCTGAAATTTTAACCCGATCCTCACCGTAACACCCTAATTATTTTCCGCTGCCACTAAACAAATTAGGGGGTGTTACAGCTTTTATCAGTTTTTTTTACGTTTTATCTGTTTTTAAGATTTTATCCGTCTTTTTACATTATTATACGTTTTTGTACGTTTTATACATTTTTTTACGTTTTTATCCATTTTTTAACGTTTTTTGTTCATTTTTTTTTAATCCTTTTATCCATTTTTTTTTTTTTTTTTTTTTTTTTAACGTTTTAGTACGTTTTATCAATTTTTTAGGTAAAAAAACTGTTAAAATGTACAAAAAATGGATACAAATGTTAAAAAAAGAGAGAGGATAAAGTCGTAAAAAATGTAAAAAACATAAAAAAAAACTAATAAAAACTTATAAAAAACGGACACAACGTACAAAAAATGGATAAAAACGTAAAAGAATGGATAAATAATACAAAAAATGGATAAGACGTACAAAAAATGGATAAAATGTATAAAAAACGTAAAAAAAACCCGGATAAAACATACAATAAACGGATAAAAACGAAAATAAACGGATAAAGCGTACATAAGACGGATAAAACGTGCAAAAAATTGATAAAATCGTAAAACGAGGACTAACGGTGCAAATACCATTAGTCCTTATGGCTAACGATGTAATGTTTTCTATCTCGTTAAGAGATAACGGAGAAATGTTTTGCACCATTAGTCCTTATAGTAAACGAGGGATGTATGATATTAAAAGTTTGGCTAACGAAGAATGTAAGGTGCCAATAGTTTCTGACAGGGATGTAAGATGTCAGACATTGCAAACCGCAAGGATGTATTTTGCAGTTTACTCATATTATTTTTGAACTTTAAGCATATCAAACACACACATCACAAACCAAATCGTTATCCATTGCTCATTTCCACACTCATTATTCGTATTGAGCCAAAACTGTCAAAATCTCAGACTTCACTATTATTCAGGTCGTGTGTTGGAGCCGTTCTCATAACTTAATTGATTTCAAATTTCACCTTGCCAGTTATACTCAAGGTGAGTCATAGCCCCACTATTATTCTTTAATACTCACTTTAAACTACTTGGGGTGAGAAACATGCTTACTTTTATGGACCATTTAAACTTGCTTTGTTTGATAAAACTTTTACCTACTGGTCTAAGTACTGTATCCCAAATTATGCCCATGCTCATGTACCGTTAATTCCTGCTGGGAAGCATGAGTGATATAAATAGATCTATTGAGGGTGACACCTCCATCTGTGTTGGAGTAATCAACAGTCCGGATTAGACAAGCGGATGTATACCATGTCGAACTACAAGTGACTAGGGATAGAACACTTGTTGTGCCTTATTATTACATGGACACATGCCATGTAATTACGTGCACTCATCGCATGCACACTCTCGTAGCTTCGGTAGCATAAAACTTAGCGCAGCGTAACAGCCTTTCGTATAACGTTTCGCACTTTGAAATGTTAACTCGTGAACTTATTGGTCCAACTCTACTGCTTTATGTAAACCTATGAACTCACTAGCCTTTAGCTGACTTTTAGCATGTTTTTCTCAGGTGTTTAGTTGATGATATATGATGATGCAAGGTAGTGTTTGGCAGGGGTATATTTTTGGAGTGTACACATAACACTCATGACCATAGTTTTTGTACTATGAGACAACCAATAACTATTATGGGCCTTGTTTTCCGCATTCCATAACTATGTAAAACTGATGTCTTAATTAATGTAACTTTTAAAATGGATTAGATAATCCGTTCTCTATTACTTGTGTTATGATCCAAATAAGTAGCACCCCAGATATTATTTCCGCTGAAATCTGATTCGGGGGTGTTACAGACTGCCCCATAAACACCTCTAAGTAACACTCAACACAAATATTCGTATCCATTTACTTTACATAGCCAATTTAAAAAAAAAAAAAAAAAAAAAAAAAAAAAAAAAAAAAAAAAAAAAAAAGGTGTTGTAGTTTTGGCTTGTAAGCCCAAATTAACAGTGCCAGCAAGTTTAGTGATCTTTGTATGGTTGCTCAAGCTGTGTCTGTTAAATACTTCTTCAAATGAAAAATATTGTAATATTATTAATTAACTTTCAGAAAATTTGATAAAATGAAAAATAGCGTAACTTGACTTGGTGTAAAAGCACTTTAAGTGTCTTTCAAAAAAAAAAAAAAAAAACAACTAGACTCACAAAAATAAATCAATAAAATCATCCACAAAAGAAGGTGTCACTCCTTAATTGGTTTATTTTTTTTATGGAAACTCAATTCTGTGGCTAACTTTTCCAACAATACATCATTCTTGAATCGAAAATCACATATACATGCATCTCATTTACAACATTACAAAAATCAAATATCCTCCATTTGTATCTCCTATAAGACTACCTTATTTTTCTACATGAGGTTTAATACCCGGCTAAACCCGGTCATATCCGGCCAATACCCGGCTAAACCCGGTCATATCCGGCCAAGACCCGGATATATCCGGCCAAAACCCGGCTAAACCCGGTCATGTCCGGCCAAAACCCGGCTATATGGTTTCTATAAAACACTAATGTCTGTGTGGGTAGGTCTACTTAAATGTCACATGCATGCATGTAGATTTGTAAAAGTATGAAAGTGGTTTAAAAGAAATCAACCAAAGCATATATTTTAAAGCATAAAGTTTGACCAAAAAAAAAAAAAAAAGATACGGTAAACAAACATTTCAAGAGTAAACATAGAAATTTTACCTGGGTTTTTTTGCTCAAAACTGATCCCTTTCTTGAGTCTTGATTATATGTGTGAATGTGAATAGACCAGAAACTAAGCTAGTTATGTGGCTATTTATAAGCTAGCTACATAAGGAACTGAAGGGTTTAGAGCATGCGTACTGGGCGCTGAAGCACCCAAAAACACCCTCAACAGCGCCCAACAGTGCCCCCTCCTCCAAAACGGAGGGGCGCTGTTGAATGAAAAAAAACATTTTCTCGTGGTTCTGACAGCACTGGTTTGGTTGTGTTATTCAAGGAAGATAGCCGTTTGCAACGGCTAAAAATCAAACGGATCCCCTTTTTTTTTTTTTTTTTTCCCTTCACTAATTTTCACTATATAAACACACAAACATATATTTTTTACACCAAAACAATCTCAAACACAATCCATTCTCAACAAATTTTATACAATCTTTCACCTTTTTATACAATGGGTTCTCCTTCGACGTCTTCCCTTATTTTTGAAACTAGTTCGGATGACGATTTCTCCGACCGAGAACTAGAAGCGGTGTCTCTTGCTGCTGGGGCTGTAGCTATGTACGTCGCTCAAAACCCACCAAAACCGATCCGAAGAAGAACAAAAGTTTATCGAGACCGTTTTGAGGCCAACGAAAGGTTGATGAAAGATTATTTCCACCCAACGGAGCCAACGTACGATGACAGAGCATTTAGGCGCCGTTTTAGAATGAGCAAACGGTTATTTTTGCGTATCGCAAATGATTTGGAGGCGCATTTCGATTACTTTAAACAAAAACCCGACGGATTGGGTAACCCGGGGTTCACGTCGATACAAAAGTGCACAGCTGCTATGCGGGTGATCGGTTACGGTGTCTCCACCGACATCAACGACGAGTATTTAAAGATGGCCGAGAAAACGTGTCGGGACACAATTGAGCATTTTACAATAGGTAAAAAAAAAAATCTCTTTATCTATTTATTGTTTTTCTTATATATTTATTTTTTTTCTTATATATTTATATAGTTATATATTATATATTTTATTGTTTTTCTTATATATTTATATATTATTATTTTTTTTACAATAGGAATTAAAGCCTTGTACGAGAAGAGGTATTTAAGAAAGCCGACAAAAAGTGATTTGATGAAAATATACGATGTGCACCAAGAGGTTCATGGCGTACCCGGTATGATGGGTAGTATAGATTGCATGCATTGGGCATGGTCTAACTGTCCAAGTGCTTGGCGAGGTCAATACCACGGGGGAACCACAAAGGTCCAACGCTAGTTCTTCAAGCCGTTTGCTCATACGATCTATGAATATGGAGTGCTTACTTTGGTATCCCCGGCTCACTTAACGATATCAACATTTAGAGCAATCACCCGTCCTCGAGGACATCATCTCAGGTACCGCGCCGTCTCTCGGTTTTTATGCTAATGACAACTTCCATCCAGGTGGCTACTTTTTGGGTGACGGTATATACCCGGAATACTCGTTCATCATGAAAACGATGTCACAGCCGATCGATCCTAAAAAAGATAACTGGAGAAAAGTACAAGAATCGGCAAGAAAGGACATAGAAAGATGTTTCGGTGTTCTAAAAAAACATTTCGCGTTTGTGTCGAATCATTGTCGTTTATGGACGAAGGATAAGATTAAGGATGTTATGCGTGCGTGCCTCATTCTACACAACATGATATTAGACGACGAATGACGGGCCTTTTGTCAAGATTATCACCCGGGCAAAGAAAACGAACCACTGCCGGGATTAACCCCCGAAGAAGCCTTAGAACACTCGGCCTACGTACGAAGCCACGTGAGTCACCACGCACTATTGGCGGATTTGATCGAGGAAGCGTGGGTTAACCGAAAAATGTTGTCCGATGAGGAGGAGGAGGAGGAGGAGAACTACAACGATTACGATGATGTTAACGACGATTCCGATCATTAGTAGGTTTTGTTTTTTTAATTGTAATTTTATTTTTATTTGTAATGGTTTTATTTTAAATTATGTGTGACTTTTTTTTTATTGTAATGTTTTAGAGTTTATTTTAATAAAATTGTATTTTTATTTATATTATTTACTATTATTAATTAGTTTTTATTGATTAAAAAAATAAAAAAATAAAACAAAAAAAGTGCCACGTGTCAAACAACCCCCACTCTCCACTACATTACTTTTTTAACAAAGCCTCATCCTACCTCACATGCCATGTGTCGAATAACCCCCCACTCTCCACTTCTCCCCACTACACATACTCTTATATATGCTGTTTCCCAATCTCATAATTGAGGTGCGAATGTCAATGTGCTCTATTTGAATTTTGAAACAAACTTGTGTGGTTAAAACTTGAAAGGAATAAACAATTTAAATTTTACGTTTAAATGGGAGTAAAAAAATTAACCAATAATCTCACAAGACACAAAGGTGCAAGGCTATAAACTTGTTATGTGGCTTCAAAAATTAGTTAATAATCTCACAAGTAATTTTGTTCTATTCTAATATCGATAACTTCTTTCTTAATGGAGTGCCTAAAATATGACTTCAAGTGATGGCAATGAGGGATTGGGGCATGGTGGTCATCCTCATATTCAAATCGATTATCAAAGTTCTTTCCAAATCCGTCCGATCTCCGTCGAGATCTAATCGGGGTGCCCTGTTAGGGTTCTTTTCTTCTCAAAACTGATCTTAGATTCCTTGATTTTAATCCCTTTATTTTATGTGTGAATGTTAATTGTGAATAAGCCTTTGAAACTAGTTATGGAAGTGTTTGGTGACGCAGATTATGAGAGATTATAGGGGCAACAGTTTTTTTTTTTTCCGACAAAATAATCTTTTGTCTAAAAAGTAGCATTGTTTGGCTGAACAACTTATGAAAGATTATAGTAAAAATAATCTCCAAAAATAAAAGCTCCTTGAACCAACTTGTGGAAGATTATGGGGGCTACAGTTTTTTTTTCCATAAAATAATCTCCAATTATGTCATTTAACACTTTTAATTTGCAATTTCAGCTAATCTGCCAAACATCACTACAAACAAAAAATCTATAATTTTAATCTTTTTCAGCACGCATGCACCAGCACCAGCACCAGCACCAGCACCAGCCCAGCACCAGCACCAGCATCAGCACCAGCACCAGCACAAACTCCATCTATTGTTGCCATATTTTTATGTATTTATTTATATTTTTTTATTAATTTGTATTCTTATTTGAATTAGTGAAAAATTAGTTTGTTTGAAAAAGTAAGAAAAAAATGGTGGAGCTCAAAAACTGCAAAACGGCATGGGATGGTACCCTGCCTTTAAGCTGAGCAAATGCCAAAACCACTTGGACTCATAACTTTTCAGGAGCTTCATACTCTTTATTTTCCTCTACTTTGGTTTATTGTAATAAGGTTAGTGGAATGTATTTGTCCTCTAATCGTGTGCACATAAGAACTAAGCACATTAAGTTTGACATTGTGTGCGTGATTTGATTGCTAGTTGGCATGTTCGCTTTTTTCATGTTCTTTCATATTTCGGTATATTCACATCTTCACCAAAGGTGTTAAAATACCTTCCAAACTTTCAAGGGTTGTTTCTGTCACTTCAGAAACATGTTTCTATCTAACCTTTTATGTTTGTTCCATGTTTGTATGTTTTTATTGTGCAGGGGTTGAAGTTGCTTTCCTTCCAAAGTTGGTGGCTATATATGCTTTCCTCCAGCATTGAGCTCAACGGCTCTTTTCTTTTTTCTTCTGGTGGATAACTCTCATATGTCTTGAAGAGCTCATCTCTCTTTTTGTCTTGTAAATCATTTGACTAATCTTATTGATCCAGTCTTTGAATATTGTTGTTGTTCCTAATCTGATTGACCATTGTTGGTGTTCAATCTGATCTTATTTTGTCTAGTATTGTAATCTGACATTCCAATATTGAATCAAGGGGTGGTTGGTTGGATTCATTCTCAAGTGTTATTACCATTTCGACATGGTATCAGAGCTACGGCTCATTTAGATTGGTGATCTCAAGTTCTAGGGTTTCTACCAATTTTTGGGGTTCCTGGAAATTGGTGTTGGATCTGGTTGTATTATTGATTAATTCAACGTTTGTGGTGGATTAATTGCTGATTGTGTTAAAGTCTAGTGAATTAGGGTTTGGATCTGAAAACCCTAATTTTTCAGAATTGGGGATTCTTGATTCCGGTGGTTTCTGGTGTTAATTGGGACCTGATTTTCTCACAATCTCTCTTAACTAAGTGAATTAAGAGTATTGTGAGGTCTTTCCGCTGTCTTCTTCCTAAAAGCACTGTAAGGTTTCTCTTCCTCTTTAAGATTAACAGTATTTGAGTTGTGAGGGTGCAAACGGGTAAACTAACATCTTGATCTGCCACCTTCTGAGTGGTATGAATACCTGCTCTGGTTTGCCCCAGTCCTCAAACTTGATACTTGTTGTATCTTGGGTGTGAGTTTATCTGTTCTTTATATGTGTTTATCTGCTCTGATTTGCTGTTATCTATTTGAATATTTGCTCTGTGTGCCTTCATTATGTCTGCTAGTGGTAGTGGTAGGCCTGAGGATCTTATTAGTAATCTTGACTTGGGTAATCCCTTGCATCTTCATTCTAATGATATCAGTACTAGCTCTATTGTGTCTGTTAAACTTACTGGCACTGAGAACTATAGGGTCTGGTCTACTGCTATGAAACTGGCTATTAACACAAGGAATAAAACTGGCTTTATTAATGGTACATGTATCAAGGCCACTTATGCTTCCAGTGATGTTCTGTCTAATCAGTGGGATAGATGTAATTCTATTGTTTTGTCTTGGATTTTGAATTCTGTGTCTGAAGATTTATATCTTGGTCAAATCTTCTCTGAAAATGCTGCTGAAGTGTGGGCTGAACTTAAAGAAACTTATGATAAACTTGATGGTTCTGTTATTCTGAGTCTTATGCAAAAAATTAATAACTTTAAACAAGGAGAACTAACTGTGTCTGAGTATTATCATAAGCTTAACTCCTTATGGAGAGAATTTGACATTATGACCAAATTGCCTAAGTGTTCTTGTTCTGCTAGAGAAGATGTTTTAAAACATAATCAACTTATGAAACTTATGCAATTTCTTACTGGTCTTAATGATATGTATCAGCCTATCAGGAGTTGCATTCTCTCCAGAGAAACTCTCCCAAATGTCAAAGATGCCTTTGTTGTTGTCTCCAGAGAAGAGTCTCACAGAGGCATTGCCTCTTCTTCTTCTGGTTCTGAATCTAAAAATCAAATTGCTAGTTTTGTGTCTAAAACTAATTGGTCTAACAATGGGAATAAGAGATTTGATAACATAAAAGGTCATATTGCTGAAAATAAGAAGTTTGTGAATACTGGGAATAACAATAATAGCAACAACAGGGGTCCTAATCCAAACTTGGTTTGTAATAACTGTGGTAAAAATGGTTACACTGTTGACAGATGCTTTGATATTGTTGGGTATCCCCCCTGGTTATAACAAGAATCCTGGTCAAAAAACAAATCAATCACAAACCTTCTTATAATGTTAATTCTCGTACCTCATCTGTGGAAAATGGACCTTCAATGAACTTTACCAATGAGCAGATGATGAAACTAATGAGTCTTATCAAAGACATGCCTGCTAGCAAGGCCAACATGGCAGGTATATCCAGTTTTATGAATAATAATGTCTTCTTCAATATAAATGATGAGTGTCTAAATACTCATCATTTTTGTCTTATCTAAACTGCCAAAACATTCAAAAACACTCAGAAATGCATCAAAATACTGAAAATATCCCAGGGATTGTGTTTTATATGTTTCAAATGCAAAATGTTTAAAAACAGTTGAAAAACGAACAAAGTTTGCAAAATTGGCAGTTTCAGTCCCTCAACTTTCGAAACTTGTCAAAATTAGTCCCTAAGCATTTGTTTTGTAAGAAAAGTCACCAAAGGTCCTTTTTAAATCATAAGTTGTCATATTTAGTCCTTTGGTGAAAAGTTTCAATAATTTACAAGTTTGATCCCTGCACTTTCAGAATTTGCAAAAATGGTCCCTGGGAAAATATTATTGTTGGAAATATCATGTATGGTCCCTGGATTATTGGAACATGGCAGGAATTACCCTTGGTTTATCTTTGGAAAATTACAACCTCAGCCCTTCATTATTCAGAAAATTACATAAATGGTCCTTGTAATTAAAATGCTACAAACCAACCGGATCCAACACTAAAATAAAACCCAACCTTTTATTAATATAACCCAACCCATCCCTATCTATACTAAACCCAGCCCAATCCCAATCACAAACAAACCCGACCCACCCTTTTTATTTAAACAAAAAGTTTGACTCGGTCAAACTCATCCCTTTCCCTTAAAACCCGCCAAACCAGACACCAATACCACCCATGCCCATTGTTTCTCTGCTCTATCACCTCAACCCATCCCACTTACCTAACAATACAAGAAGCATTAAAAGCTTCTTCTCCACCTCCCAAAACGCATTTAATGCTATAACCTGCTCAATCCACTATCTCTACTTTTGGCGCCAAAAATGCATTTCAACGATTGGGATGAATTCAAGCTAATCAAGGGTGTAGAAGTGTTCAGAGGAAGATTACAAGAAATTCCCACCTTAGTGTAGTATATATAGAACATGTTTGTAAGCCTTTCAAGGCAGTAGTTAATTTAGTTAATCGTTTTTCTTATTCAGTTCTTATCTTTGTAATTGTAAGCTTCAAGTTATCAATATAAGTTACTTTAAGTTCATTGTTCTTGTTTTATTCAGTATTAAACTCAGTTCACTAGCAATTTACATTTCAAGATTATCTGTGATTCGAATTAAGTTCTAAGTCTTTTAAGTAACTACCAAAAGCTCCACTACCCCTTGTTATAAGCTCACATAAGCTCACTATAGCTTTATGTAAGCTTATATAGTGTATGCTAGTTCTCAGTCTCGAAAATTCAAAAACAGTCAACGAAAGTCAACTCTGGTGGAATAAGCTACTCTGGAGTTAATAAGCTGAAATTCTGGAAGCTTATGGTTTAGTGGCTTCATGGGAAGCCTATAAGTAAGTTCTGGTCCTAGTTCTTTCTTTCAAGTTCCAATTCGATTGTAAGCAAATTTTCTAAGTTTTAGCTTAATTTTTCATTTCACTATTAAACTGCTTATTGTAGCTTATTTCAGTCATCATTAGCTTATCAGTACTCTACAATTATATCTCAGTAGATTAAATCAGTTCTAATAGCATTTGTTTCTGTTTCACTATAAAAACTTAAAAAAGCCAAAAATAGTCTTAAATTAGTATAGCTTAATTAACTGCTTAATTCTGTTATGAATGTTGTTAGTTAGTGTTTACTTAAGTTAATGAATTCATAATATTCAGAGTTGTAAGTTAGAATAGCTTGTTTCCTTTGAAAATTCACCACAGACACCATATTAAGGGTTGTTTGGTTTTGCAGTCAAACTAGGTCAAAAGCTGTGTTACTGTAGATTTACCTTAATCCCAACTTTGAATCAGCTCAACTAAGCCATAATAAGCTATTTCTAAGTTTGGATTGGCCATTTAGATAGAATTAGCCATTTTGCATACCCTGTGGGAATTTTAGCCTAGGAAAAGTCCATTTAAGCCATATTAAGCTACAAGCTCTATTTGGCCTTTTTCTTGACTTTTCTGAGTCATTTTTGAATCAATTAGAGTAGCCAAAAGAAGTGGATTAAAGCCATTTGGCTTGTGCTCTTCTGCACAAACTCTGCACAGCAACTCAGTGTGTACTGAGTTGCCTGAGCAGCTGATCTTGATCCATTTGTGGCTTATCCACATAAGTTCATGGCCTGCTTTTTAGTTTTTAAGATAGCCCTCACTACTAGCTTACTTTTGCCCCCTAAGATTGCATCTCAGTAGCTTATTAGACTGCTTAAATTGCCTTGCAATTTGGCATTTTTTGAAGTTTCTGTTGAAACTTTGCAACTGATTAGGTGTCCAATTGTTTAATCTGTGGGATAATCTCTTATATTTAAGTTGTTTTGTGCTTAAATTAGTTGGTTAAACTTGTTCTGAGCATTTGGTTAACTTTTGTGCTTATTAGCTTATTTTTAGCTTATTGCATCAACTGCTTATCTGTCCATCTGCTTATCTAGGTTCAGTAGACTTCTGCTTTTATTTTTCCTAGCTTCTAAATAATATTTTAGACTTATCATAAATTTTTCAGATTTTTCCTAAGTTATTTAATATTTTTAATCTTTTTTATTAGTTTCTATTAGTAATTAAATCATAATAAATAAAATAATAATCAGAAAAATATAATTTTAATTTTCATAATTTTCTTTTGTCATTTTTAATCTAGGAAAAATATAATTATATTTTTAGACCTTAAGAAAATCAAAAATAGAAAAATAGTGATAGCTTCTATTTAATAGAATTTATCTTTTTAAATTTTAATTAAGTAATTTTCATTTTTATAATTTTCTTAGCTTCTTTTCATCTTATAATATTTTTAGAAAAAGTTTTAGATTTTTCTTTGTCCATTTAGTATTTTTTATAAATTTAGATAGTTTAAAAAGTAATTAAATAATAAATAATTAATAATAATTAAAAATAAAAAGTATAAAAAAATATAATTTAAGTTTTTAAATAAGTTTTAAGTAATTTTACATTTTTAGGTTTTAAATTTCATAAATTTCTTATATTTCAGTTTTTGTCCCATTTTAGATTCCCCGTTACACGTTTTAGTTTATTTTTATTCGCGTTTAATTTTCTTGTGTATATCTGTTTTTAATTTGTTATTTAGAATTATTAAAAAAGCAAAATCAAAAATATCTAATATCTAAATCACATCAGTCACTCTAATCCTAGCTTTTCACAGTTTGCCCATTCACACCTCGTTGGGAAACGACCCAGGTGATCACTTGCCTGGTTTCACACTACACACGAGTATTCGTTCTGAGACTGTTTATATTTATATATACGTTTTCAGACGGATCAAATTTTGGCGCCGCTGCCGGGGAGGTGTGCTGCGACTATTGTGAAGAATTTTAGCGATTAGTGATTCGAGATCCTTCTTCTAGAAGTTCCTATTTCCCAAAAACAATATAAAATACAAAAATATTTTTTTCTTTTCTATATATATTATTATTATTATTATCATATAAAAAATAAAAACACCAAAAATAATTTCCGTTTTCTTTGTTTAAATAAATAACAATAATAAAATTTACCATCGAGAACCAAGACAGAGTACTACCTAACTGGGGGTACGACCATAATAAGTTCCCAAACATCAGATTTAAAACTTGCCTTTGTATCACTTGCGAATATCGGCTCACCTTTGATTGATAAACAAACTCTAACGGAGGTTCTAGGATAGTCTGACATTAAATTGTCGGACTGAAAGAAGCGGGTTTTTAAGGAGCATTTAATTGCCCACCTTTGCTTCTCCGCCACTCTGTGCGTTTATCTTTTAGAGAGCTACCGTACGCTTGTTGATTATTGGTTTAAGTTCACTTGTGTTTTGATTCGTTCTTGATTTAATTAAAATATTTTACTTAGTGCATGCGCACTCGTTCTTCTACGTCATCAAGCCCTTTACGTGAACTCGTAGAAATTCCGAGAAGACGTAATCGTAGACGTGCTGCCCAAATAGTCGAACCCGAGATTCGTACTGTTCTCACTGATAATATGGCAGACGAACGCACTATGGCTGAAATGCTCCAGGCACCCACCGAGGGTTACGGAGATGCCATCGTTTTACCAGCCATCGATTCTGATCATTTTGAACTAAAAACACATTTGATTCAGCTCGTGTCCACAAACCAATTCCACGGGTTTGAACGAGAGGATCCATATGCACACATTCGTTGGTTCAATAAATTGACCTCTACAATCAATTACAAGAATGTGCCGCAAACAGTTATCAAATTGATGCTATTTCCATTCTCACTTGAGGGGGCAGCCCGGATTTGGCTGGATAAAGAACCCCCTCGATCCATTGAAACCTGGGAAGATCTCGTTAAGAAATTTGTAAATTATTTCTTCCCTCCATCAAAGACGACTAATTTAAAAAATGAAATTGATGGATTTCGTCAAGGTTTTGATGAAAATTTCGGAGAGGCATGGGACAGATTTAAAGATCTCCTAAGAAAATGCCCACATCACGAATTCACGGAGTTACAACAGATAAATACGTTCTATAATGGGTTGACCCAAAACGATCAAGATGCACTTAACGCAGCCACTGGTGGCAATATCTTGAATCGTAAACCTAAAGAGGTGGTCGCAATTTGTGAAAATAAATCAAAAGTTCCTTTTTCGCGAAACAAAGTGAATGTTCCTGTCACTCCTGCTGCTTCTTCATCCGGTAACTCACCTGAGTTAGCCGCTCTAACGGACGCAATGCGTTGTATGATGAAGGAAATGAAAGAACTGAAGAGTGAAATTCATAAACCGAAACAAATCAAAGCAATAAACAAAGTGTGAGAAACTTGTGGTGGCCCACATGCGTATTTTGATTGTCAAGCAACCGATGCTTCTCTTTACCCAGCTCCAGTAGCTGCAGTAAACCAAAATCAATACCGTCCGCATGCTGAGACTCAGTACCGAGCACCGAATGCTATGGTCCCACCTGGTTTTCCACCCGTGCCAAATCAGAATAATCAAAATCGTTTTGTTCAAATCAGGGACAAAATTTCAACAATTCTCAAAATTTCAATCAGAACCGAGGTCAGAATCAGGGTAATCATAACCAAAAGCCATGGAATGTCCAAAACCATAATCAGACATCCTCAGATGAGTTGCTTAGGCAATTCATAAAATCTCAAGAGGAGACAAATAAAACTCAATATCAGACAAACCAGTTGTTGGTTACCCAAATAAATGACATAAAAAAGTCTTTAAATGATCTACCTTCTACCTCGGGAGGTCTCCCAAGTAACACTGTTGTCAACCCTAGGGGTGAACTCAAAGCTATCAGTACACGTAGTGGTAAATCTCATGTTGGATTCAAAGTGATAAAGGACCCGGTACTTCCCACTAACAATGGAAGTGCTAAATACGTCCAACCTTCGGTCATCCAACCTTCGGTCATCCAAAAATCTACACCCACAATTGCTCCTCAGCCGTCAAGAATAGATCCTACTCTATCACGATTTACGGTTAAAAGTTTGTCAACCAAACTTAGTGAGCAAAGATCAGCCAGATATTATTCCGAAATGCTCAATGCTGTTCCTGTCAGTGTGCTTGATGACAGTGATGATGACGAAGATACCACTTTCGTCAAAGCTATCACCACTCGGAGTGGTGCTGCTTATGAGGGGCCAGCTGGCCCTATTCCTCCTCCGTTATTTGAAATGGAAAAAGAGACGGAGGATACAACGGACAAAGTGCAAATTCCAAGCCCACAAAGTACAGCACATGTCCATCCTCCGGTTGTCCCGAAAAATAAATCAAACCCAGGAGTTGTTTTTGAATCTGTTAAGACTCCTGAAGTCGTTGCCCCTAAATCCAAACCTTACATTCCTTACCCATCGCGCTTAAATGAGCAAAAGCTCCGTGAGAAGGCTAGTCAACAAATGGACAAATTCTTTCAAATCTTTAAAGAATTACATTTTGACATAAGTTTTACGGATGCTATCATTCTGATGCCCAAATTTGCATCAACAATCAAACACTTATTAAGCAATAAGGAAAAGCTGATTGAAATGGCTAAAACTCCATTAAATGAGAACTGCTCAGCGGTTATCTTGAAAAAGCTTCCGGAGAAGCTTGGAGATCCTGGAAAGTTTCTAATACCTTGTGTATTTCCGGGAATGGTTGAATGCTATGCCTTGGCCGATCTTGGTGCAAGCATCAACCTGATGCCTCATTCAGTATGGAAAAAACTTTCTCTTCCGGCTCTTACTACTACCTGCATGACTCTTGAGCTTGCAGATCGAACCATATCTCATCCTCGCGGCATTGCTGAGGATGTATTTGTGAAGGTAGGTAAGTTCCATTTTCCAGCTGACTTTGTGGTTGTTGATTTCGATGCTGATCAAAAGGTTCCTCTCATTCTTGGTAGAGGATTCCTAAAAACGGGCCATGCTCTTATTGATGTATTTAAGCATAAGATCACCTTGCGTGTGGATAAGGAAGCTGTTACCTTTAACCATGATCAAACTTCGAGGTACTCCTCAAATTTTGATTCTGCTTCAGTAAACCGAATCGATGTCATTGACATTACTTCAAAGGAGTACTCTCAAGAAAATCTTGGTTATTTTCATAATTCTGTGAGTGGGGAACCCACCACATCTTCTCAACATATCATAGCCGACTCTTCCCCTTCTCTCACTTCGGTTGAGGGAAGTGATCCCTTTTGGGATGAGGTCGATGCTTTTCTTACTCTAGATAGTTCACTTCCGCATGAGGTTGATGATGACTATCTTGATCCTGAGGGGGACATCCTTTTTCTAGAAAATTTGTTAAACGAAGATTCATCTTCCCCTCTTCCACCAAAACAACTTCATTAAAAAGGAAATCAAGTCAGTTGAAAAAACTGATAAAATTCCTGAGATCAAATTTAAGGACTTGCCTCCTCCCCTTGAAAATGCAATTCTTGAGGAGGAAGTTCTTATATTAATTGCTGTTCAGATCTCTCTTCTTCCATTCACCTACCCGGTGATTTCCCCTATCTTTCACTCATTCGGGAGTGAGGATATTACTTTTGACCCCGGCATTGTCCATCTAACATTGGTTTAAATGTCGGATTTATCTCATCGGTGTGGAACTTTCTTATGCTCAATTGGTTATCCAAGCATCTTGAATGAAAGTCCGATAGAGATGGTTTCTTCCACTTACTTCCCCATGAACCAATGAATTCGGGGTCGAGTCAAGCTAGCGACTCGGTTATCAAAAACAGTAGCAAAATATGGGTTTTCACCCATGTCTCACCCAAGTGTGGGGGAGATGCCCCACATGTTGTATATATGTACATAAAAAAAAAAAAAAAAAAAAAAAAAAAAAAAAAAAAAAAAAAAAAGTGTATATAAAATAATGGCTATTAGTATTTCCCTTTCACGTTCTAAGTGTTGGTTTAACAACCGGTTCTTTGAATATTGAGGGCAATATTCAGTTCTAAGTGTGGGGGGGGGGGAATTCTTGCGAATTTGATCAAATGTACCATCTAGTACCCCCATTTTAGCCAAAATTTTAAAATTTTTTCTCACTTAGAACGCAATAAATGGTTATCAGTCCGCCATGTCTAACCCACATAAGGATTGGCTAATCCGAGAGCAAACGGCTCTTGGTAAAGATGTCTCAAATCCGTTGATGGCTTACAATTTGCCGAAAATTGTATGGTATTTACTCACCATATCTTTATAAGTGAAGAGTTGGCTAGCCCGCAAGGTTATGGCTTGTGGTAAAGGCAGTGAAATTCCATATTGGTAATCAGCTCACCAAAGATAATATTGATAATTTATCTAAGAGTTGGCTAGTCCAGAAGCAAACGGCTTTTGGTAAAGACAAATCAAAACCGTTGACAGCTGATGGTTTGCTCAAAATCATTTGGTTATCATTGTACCAAAGTATCACATACTAAAACATTGGCTACTCCAGAAGTAATGGCTTTTGGTAAAGAGAAAAAATCCATTAAAACTTCATAAAAGATTGCTAGGGACTAGCAATAGTTTAGTGTGGGGGATTGATGAGTGTCTAAATACTCATCATTTTTGTCTTATCTAAACTGCCAAAACATTCAAAAACACTCAGAAATGCATCAAAATACTGAAAATATCCCAGGGATTGTGTTTTATATGTTTCAAATGCAAAATGTTTAAAAACAGTTGAAAAACGAAAAAGTTTGCAAAATTGGCAGTTTCAGTCCCTCAACTTTCAAAACTTGTCAAAATTAGTCCCTAAGCATTTGTTTTGTAAGAAAAGTCACCAAAGGTCCTTTTTAAATCATAAGTTGTCATATTTAGTCCTTTGGTGAAAAGTTTCAATAATTTACAAGTTTGGTCCCTGCACTTTCAGAATTTGCAAAAATGGTCCCTGGGAAAATATTATTGTTGGAAATATCATGTATGGTCCCTGGATTATTGGAACATGGCAGGAATTACCCTTGGTTTATCTTTGGAAAATTACAACCTCAGCCCTTCATTATTCAGAAAATTTCATAAATGGTCCTTGTAATTAAAATGCTACAAACCAACCGGATCCAACACTAAAATAAAACCCAACCTTTTATTAATATAACCCAACCCATCCCTATCTATACTAAACCCAGCCCAAGCCCAATCACAAACAAACCCGACCCACCCTTTTTATTTAAACAAAAAGTTTGACTCGGTCAAACTCATCCCTTTCCCTTAAAACCCGCCAAACCAGACACCAATACCACCCATGCCCATTGTTTCTCTGCTCTATCACCTCAACCCATCCCACTTACCTAACAATACAAGAAGCATTAAAAGCTTCTTCTCCACCTCCCCAAAACGCATTTAATGCTATAACCTGCTCAATCCACTATCTCTACTTTTGGCGCCAAAAATGCATTTCAACGATTGGGATGAATTCAAGCTAATCAAGGGTGTAGAAGTGTTCAGAGGAAGATTACAAGAAATTCCCACCTTAGTGTAGTATATATAGAACATGTTTGTAAGCCTTTCAAGGCAGTAGTTAATTTAGTTAATCGTTTTTCTTATTCAGTTCTTATCTTTGTAATTGTAAGCTTCAAGTTATCAATATAAGTTACTTTAAGTTCATTGTTCTTGTTTTATTCAGTATTAAACTCAGTTCACTAGCAATTTACATTTCAAGATTATCTGTGATTCGAATTAAGTTCTAAGTCTTTTAAGTAACTATCAAAAGCTCCACTACCCCTTGTTATAAGCTCACATAAGCTCACTATAGCTTTATGTAAGCTTATATAGTGTATGCTAGTTCTCAGTCTCGAAAATTCAAAAACAGTCAACGAAAGTCAACTCTGGTGGAATAAGCTACTCTGGAGTTAATAAGCTGAAATTCTGGAAGCTTATGGTTTAGTGGCTTCATGGGAAGCCTATAAGTAAGTTCTGGTCCTAGTTCTTTCTTTCAAGTTCCAATTCGATTGTAAGCAAATTTTCTAAGTTTTAGCTTAATTTTTCATTTCACTATTAAACTGCTTATTGTAGCTTATTTCAGTCATCATTAGCTTATCAGTACTCTACAATTATATCTCAGTAGATTAAATCAGTTCTAATAGCATTTGTTTCTGTTTCACTATAAAAACTTAAAAAAGCCAAAAATAGTCTTAAATTAGTATAGCTTAATTAACTGCTTAATTCTGTTATGAATGTTGTTAGTTAGTGTTTACTTAAGTTAATGAATTCATAATATTCAGAGTTGTAAGTTAGAATAGCTTGTTTCCTTTGAAAATTCACCACAGACACCATATTAAGGGTTGTTTGGTTTTGCAGTCAAACTAGGTCAAAAGCTGTGTTACTGTAGATTTACCTTAATCCCAACTTTGAATCAGCTCAACTAAGCCATAATAAGCTATTTCTAAGTTTGGATTGGCCATTTAGATAGAATTAGCCATTTTGCATACCTTGTGGGAATTTTAGCCTAGGAAAAGTCCATTTAAGCCATATTAAGCTACAAGCTCTATTTGGCCTTTTTCTTGACTTTTCTGAGTCATTTGTGAATCAATTAGAGTAGCCAAAAGAAGTGGATTAAAGCCATTTGGCTTGTGCTCTTCTGCACAAACTCTGCACAGCAACTCAGTGTGTACTGAGTTGCCTGAGCAGCTGATCTTGATCCATTTGTGGCTTATCCACATAAGTTCATGGCCTGCTTTTTAGTTTTTAAGATAGCCCTCACTACTAGCTTACTTTTGCCCCCCTAAGATTGCATCTCAGTAGCTTATTAGACTGCTTAAATTGCCTTGCAATTTGGCATTTTTCTGAAGTTTCTATTGAAACTTTGCAACTGATTAGGTGTCCAATTGTTTAATCTGTGGGATAATCTCTTATATTTAAGTTGTTTTGTGCTTAAATTAGTTGGTTAAACTTGTCCTGAGCATTTGGTTAACTTTTGTGCTTATTAGCTTATTTTTAGCTTATTGCAAACAACTGCTTATCTGTCCATCTGCTTATCTAGGTTCAGTAGACTTCTGCTTTTATTTTTCCTAGCTTCTAAATAATATTTTAGACTTATCATAAATTTTTCAGATTTTTCCTAAGTCATTTAATATTTTTAATCTTTTTTATTAGTTTCTATTAGTAATTAAATCATAATAAATAAAATAATAATCAGAAAAATATAATTTTAATTTTCATAATTTTCTTTTGTCATTTTTAATCCAGGAAAAATATAATTATATTTTTAGACCTTAAGAAAATCAAAAATAGAAAAATAGTGATAGCTTCTATTTAATAGAATTTATCTTTTTAAATTTTAATTAAGTAATTTTCATTTTTATAATTTTCTTAGCTTCTTTTCATCTTATAATATTTTTAGAAAAAGTTTTAGATTTTTCTTTGTCCATTTAGTATTTTTTATAAATTTAGATAGTTTAAAAAGTAATTAAATAATAAATAATTAATAATAATTAAAAATAAAAAGTATAAAAAAATATAATTTAAGTTTTTAAATAAGTTTTAAGTAATTTTACATTTTTAGGTTTTAAATTTCATAAATTTCTTATATTTCAGTTTTTGTCCCATTTTAGATTCCCCGTTACACGTTTTAGTTTATTTTTATTCGCGTTTAATTTTCTTGTGTATATCTGTTTTTAATTTGTTATTTAGAATTATTAAAAAAGCAAAATCAAAAATATCTAATATCTAAATCACATCAGTCACTCTAATCCTAGCTTTTCACAGTTTGCCCATTCACACCTCGTTGGGAAACGACCCAGGTGATCACTTGCCTGGTTTCACACTACACACGAGTATTCGTTCTGAGACTGTTTAATTTATATATACGTTTTCAGATGGATCAATAAACTTTCATAAGTTTTATAACAACAATACTGCTTTGTGTAAGGTCAGTATTGGGTGGATTATTGATTCAGGAGCAAACCAACACATGACTATTAATACTCTAAATATGTTTAGCATTATTGATATTTCTGATTTAAATCTTACTGTGGGACATCCCAATGGTACTCTTGCAAAAATCAAGTATATTGGTAATCTAAAACTTTCTGATAAAGTCATCTTGTATGATGTGTTGGTTGTCCCTGAATATTGTGTTAGTCTTTTGTCTGTGCACAAACTTATCAAGGATAGCAGAATGTTTGTTGGTTTTGATGAATCTAAATGTTACATTCAGGATTTGACTCAAAACAAAATCATGGGGACTGGTAGTGAAAATGGTGGTCTCTATTTGTTTGATTCTCCCTCTCCTCTTAATTCAAAAAATCAAACTATAGGTAATCTATCTGTTACTTGTTATGCTTCTAAATCCTTATGGCATAACAGACTTGGTCATCCCTCTGACCAAGCTGTGAGTATGCTTCAACCTGATCTTAAATTCACCAAGGATTCTCATGTGTCTCCTTGTGACATCTGTCACAAGGCTAAACAGACAAGAGAACCCTTCCCTTTGAGTGATCATAAGACCTCTGCTATTGGTGATCTTGTGCATATAGACCTTTGGGGGCCTTACAAGGTCACTAGCAGAGAAGGATTTAGATATTTTTTGACCATTGTGGATGATTATACCAGGGCTGTTTGGATTTATCTTGTCAAAACTAAAGATGAAGTCTATAACTTGTTTGTTAGTTATGTTGTAACACCCGTTTCCTAGGTGTTGGGACCCCACCCTAGATGAAAATGGATAAAGACTTTATGTGATTGGTTGGTCAACAAAGTTACGTGGAAGCCAAACCCGATAGTCAAAGTATGACTAATGTAGTAATATAAAATATGATGCTTAAACTAAAGTGTTGACATAAATAAATGCCTAAAAACATTATCAATATTTATTCATATCTCTATGTTTTGATGATCACAAAATGTAAACTCATTAAAACATAAACTTATAAATTAAACAAGTACTTAGTTGTAAATATTCACTTCTACAACTAAAATCACTTAAGGTATGAATGAACTAATGCTTAATGCATCATATGATCAAAGGAACATTTTCTTTATTTCAAACTTTTTATAAAATGTCAAAAACATTTTATATATTTTTGAAAAACAATTTTGGTATTAAATAAAAATGTTTAATCTTTTATAAAAACATGAATTCAAATTTTTAACCAAAATCAGTAAAAATGTTCCAGAAAAACCTTCCCCACAAAAGGACAAATCTGGGCAACGTTCAGAAAATTTTACTAGGCGGCCCCCTTAATTATTAAGGGGACCGGCTAGTAAAATTAAGGGGACCGCCCCCTATTTAAGGGGGCCGGCCACACTCCAGTAGGGTCCAGCTATCCAGATTTTTCTCCTATAAATACCAGCCTTCCCCTGGATTTTTACTTAACCTTTTGCACTAAAACTTTCTGTTGTAGATCTCATTTCATATCTTAGAAAAACCTTTGATCATGTAATCTTAAGCATTGGTTTCCAAGTGATCCAAGCTTCCACCATCCAAGTGCAAAAGAAGAATACTTCTATCAATCAAGATTAGAAGTATTACAACTTAGTATCATTTTGTTACTTAAGTTGTGTGTTCAACAAAGTTTGTAAATCATTCATTCATTTGTATGTAAGGTGTGTGTTGTAGATTAGTGTTGTGTGTAAGTAGTGAAGATGTTGTATAAGTAGTTGTGGTATAGAAGTTGTGAGGTCAAAGTGTAGAAGCCGTGAAGCCGTTGTGTAGAAGTCGTGAACCCGTAGTGTAGAAGTTGTGAAGCCGTAGCTTCGAAGACGTGAAGTCGTTGTGTTGAAGTCGTGAAGCTCCAGTCGTGAAGTCCTAGTGTTGAAGTCGTGAAGCCGTAGCATAGAAGTTGTGAAGCGGTCGTGTTGAAGTCGTGAAGCTCTAGTCGTGAAGTCCTCGTGTTGAAGTCGTGATGCTCTAGTCGTGGAGTCCTAGTGTTGAAGTCGTGAAGCCGTAGCATAGAAGTTGTGAAGTCCTAAGTTGTTGAAGTCGTGAAGCCGTAGCATAGAGGTTGTGATGCGGTCGTGTTGAAGTCGTGAAGTCCTAGTCGTGAAGCCGGTGTGAATTAGTCGTGAAGAAGTTGTGTTGTGAAGTTGTGAGATTGGTTCTAGCTACGATTAGAACTCGACATTTAGCTTTGTGTCGTTAAACCCGTGTAAGCCAAAGTTGTGTACGGTTTTCTCCGCCATAAGGGAGCTTATTGAAGTTGTGAAGAAAACTCTCGAGCAAGGTGTGCTCGGGGAGTGGAGTAGGGCAAGGAAGGTGTCCTTGTAGCCGAACCACTATAAATCTCTCGTGTCTCGGTTAGATCTTTCCATACCTTATTTATTTCTTTGCTTGCATCGTCATTACTTTCATACACATAGGCTTATATAATTGCTAGTATTAATTAGAGGTCGACTTCACATAAAGATCAATTTGAAAATCCATTCAAGAAACCAAAACTTTTACAATCAATTTAAAAGAATACATATATAACTAATAATAAGGTTCAAGTTTTATTTTTCATACAAACTTGAATCTAAGTGTTTTAAAAATAAACAAAGGTTTTCATAATAAAATTAAAAAGACATAAAACTATTCAACCCCCCCTTCTAGTTTTCCACAATTGGTATCAAGAGCCACGTCAATCAAGATCTTTAAAATATACTGTATTTTAAAACTTGAATCGATCTATGGAATTCGAAAAATATCTAGAAGGGGAATCTTTGCTAAAACCACCACTATTTGAAAACCATACTTTTCTTGAATGAAAAAATAAATTTGAAACTTATGTGAAATCTATTGATCTAGATCTTTGGCATGTCATTTCGATTGGTGATTTTCAACCGACAAAAACGGATTTTGAAAGTCAAACAAAAATGGATTTTGAAACTCAAAATGATTATTTAAAAACTAAGAATAACAAAAATAATGAAGCTAAAATAATTATTTACAAAACCTTGCCGAAAGTTGAATATGAAAGAATATCTTTCTGTAAAACGGCAAACGATATTTGGAAAAATCTCTTAAACTTTCATCAAGAAAAATGTCAAGCCAAAGATGAGGATTTTGATCTTGTACATGAATTAGTTATCTTAGAAAATTTAATAGATAAACATTTAGATAAAATAGATACATGTGCTACTAGTTCAAATGTTGTTAATGTAGGTATTAACGACGAAGACTACATGAATCAACTCCAAAGTGAACTCAATCCAAAATCATGGAGTGACACAGACGAAGGAGAAGATCATGATCCGTACAAGACATGTTCGGGTCAAGCCACTTCGGTTTAAATAAGATCATCATCTGAGACATTACGAAGAAAAGCTAGGACGTGAGGTAAGTTCTCTATTTTAAATTTCATAAGTAATTACTTCATGCATATAATCTTATTAATGCCTTAGGATATGCTTAGTCTGATAGGTTGCTTTGCCTTTACACTTTAGTTATATTCGTTCTGTGGCTTAATAAACTAGAAACCCTTTAGTTAGCCCCCCTAAGTGTTAGTGAACCAAGCAATCTTCATATTTGGTACTCTTCGATAGGTAAATTTAGGAACTTAATTTCTTCTAAAAAGAGAATGACTACTGGAGAATCTATTGACTAGAAACTCAATTTGACCTAACGGTTGAATTGCTTCTATGTGAGAAGTTGGGTGTGTGTAACCCGTAAAAACGGTCGTGTTTAGCCTGAATTGAGCACCACTAGTAATAGTCTCATACTCATTCTCCAACTTGAATACATTATTCTTCCTAAATATACCTAACGATAGTTTACTGTTATGAACTTTGCTTTTCACTAGAGCTTTTCATTCCTAGATTTATGTCATCTTGCGTATATAAAATTTCTAGATGTTTACTTGCTCCTATATGATTTGACTGCATGCCTTCGTAATTATTTGTTTAGTTGTTGAATGCATTGTCATTATAATAGCTTTTGTTTTTCTCTAACTACTCTGACATGATGTATTTTTGTATTTAATCATAATACATGCTTAAATGCCATAGGATATGTAGAAAGAGGTAGCATGTGACAATAGACTTAACCAATGCCCTTGAGCATGAGATCTTTTATAAACCACTATTTTTAAACCTATAATTAATGGGACTTATTTTTAAATTTGCAAAAACTTCACATTTTGGAAAAATGATTTTTCAAAAGATTATGACACATTGCTATTAAACATGTTTCACCATCCTACCTTTCTTTCAAACTTGTGTCCATAATTACGTGTTTATCAAAAACCAAAGATTGGAAAAATATGTTTTTCTTTCCTCATAAAAACATTTTGAAACAAAGCCAAAACTATTTCATTAATATACTTTTCACATCCACATAAAACCTACTTTCAAGCATTGTTGAATAATGCCAAAAACATTTCTTTAAATCATGCTTGGTGATCTCATATATGTCATATATACTTGTGTATATGACACTTATAAGTGAACTAAATCAATAATGAAAAATCATGGTTTACTTATTAAAGATCTCACTTGGTACAAGTCTAGAAGTCCATGCTATCACAACTCCACATTCCCTTGTACATAGATAATCAATAGGATTAATTAACTAGCTTATTAATCTTCCTAAATATGATACTATGAATTACTTGGTGCTATGTAGTGTTTTCTTGTCTAACATATATATGTTACATGCTAAATGAGTTGTTTGCATGCTAGATAATAATGAATATGCTTTGCATACATAAGTTATTAAATCCTAAATTGCCTAAAAAGAAGTTGGACTTGCTTGAAACTAAACCCAAAAACACAACCCTTTCAACAATTTTCTGCCAAAAACCCATTTCCAGTAACCTGGAAATCAGCAGATGGGCGGCCCCCTTAATTCATTAGGCGGCCCCCTTAATATTTAAGGGGACCGGCCATCTGATGGTCGAAGGTGCTGCTCCCTTTTTCTATTTTTTAGCCCATTTTATCCTATACTTCCCAAAATTCACAAACACATTTTGTCACAAACCACCCACCAAAATTTACCTTCCACAATCACATCATCACTACACCATAAACACCCAACTCCATCATAAATGCTCATCCATATCATCCATCCAAACATGTCATCATCTAACCACCCAAAATCCAAGCCTTCAAGAGTTGCTAAAATCTCAGTGAGGCCCATTTGGAGGAGGAAGCTTGACATTTTCCATAACCCAACAAATGATGTTGTTCAAACTCAACCAACACCTAAACCTCATCCTAATGAACCCTTTCACACACATAACCAATCATCCATATGTCCACCTTCATTCACTCATAATTACCCAAGTTCACAAATGTCTCCACCACCAAAAGTGTCACCACCACTTCCACCAAATAACAACCACTCTCCATCATCATCACCTTCCACTCAACACTTGAAGTTCATTGAAGAACTCAAGGAAGCCCATGAGCTTAATGCTCTCCTTGCTTTGCACCTTGCTCAAAGCAACTTAAACCCATCACCATCCATATCACCATCATTACCATCATCACCACATCACTTGAGTCAAATTGAGAAACATGTCAACAATTGTCCTTGTTGCATCTTTCTCCAAAATCAAACCATCATTACCATCATCACCATCCATCTCACCATCATTACCATCATCACCACATCACTTGAGTCAAATTGAGAAACATGTCAACAATAGACCTTGTTGCATCTTTCTCCAGAATCAAACCATCACCTTAAATGAGCGTCTCACTTGGATTGAGTATCTTCTCACTAGATCTAATCCAACACCACCACTTGAACAACATCAAAACCCTCATTCAACATGGTCAAGTCCAAGCTCTCCACCTCCAATTCCTCTATCAACACTCTCTCCAACATCCATACACCCAAACTTACAACCCCATTAATCCAACATTTTTTTACCCCCTCTTTACCATCATCCATCCAAAATAATCCAAGTTTTTATGTCTCAAGCAAGTCCAATGGATCTCTTAGGCAATTTAAAATTTTCTACTTATTGCATGCTATAAGCAAAATATGTGTTGTATCAATAATTATGTTTTTAACATAATTATTTTCAACTAATGAATGCTTTTATTTCTTGTCTTTAATATATGATTGTTATGCTTATCGCTTGTATACTTGATATCATGATATATATACATGCTTGATGATTAATAACATGCTTATTCCATAATATGTTTTAAATGTATGCATGCGTAATTAACATGTTTATGTCACTATTTAATCATTCTTGATGTACATGATTCAAATGGAGCTTGCTGCAAAAACACCCTAAAAATGACCCTTTTCTGGAAATTTTTCAAAATTGGTCGCCTGGGAAAACACCAGATGGGCGGCCCCCTTAATTCCCTAGGCGGTCCCCTTAATTTTAAGGGGGCCGACCTACAATTAAGGGGACCGGCCATCTGGGTAGTAAAATTTATTGTTTTCTTTTGCATCTTGCGACCCCTTTTATCTAGCCCAAACCTTACCTAAATCAACCATCACCTCCATCAAACACCCATTTTCATTCACCATGCTATCACCAAAATCATCTCTAAGACACCAAAACTCCATCACCACCACCTCAATGTTAATCCCCAAGTGCACCAAATGCACCATCAAAAACACCCTTCACTCATGGCACAACATCTTCACCCATACCTTCCACTTTATCCATCAATAACTACATCAACTCACACCTTTCATCATCACCATCAAGAGCATCAACTCCACCTCCTACTCAAGAACCTCCATTCACCCAACTTGTCATTTCCATATCACCAATAACACCTCTTGATGCTCATTTCTCATCATCACCAATACCACCACACCCAAAAACGAACCATCATCTTTGGTCTTAGAGATGAGATACACTACATGTTTTCATCCCTTGAACACATGCTTAACAACCAACCTCCATAAAAACCTCCACCACAACCTCCATCATTTTCACCCACTACACTACCACCACCTTCATTCTCACCAAATTAAGCATATGCAATGCTTAATCAAAAATAATTTTTCAAACCATTTTGTGTGCAAGCCCCATGGAAGATCATGTACTCCTAGAATGATTATGTAGATTGCATTACTTACTTGCTAATGTAGGATTGAATATAATCTTGGATGGTTGTGTATTGATACACAACATTTTTAATAAATGTCTTTATATGCATGCTTATTTTTGCTATATATATGCTTGTGCTTCTAATATTTTTCTTGCAAGTATTCCATATATCGATTCCTTGGTGCCCCCAAACGAGGGGGAGTATACATCTAGGGGAGTTTTCGTCCCGACAAATTTCACGTTTGAATTTTGTCGACATAACCTTTTTGATTCTACAAAAAGGGGGAGAAGTGAATGTAAACTCACTAAATACTTGTCCAAAAATAAACTTTTTGGTTTGATGAGTTTAGGTTTTGTAATCATCAAAAAGGGGGAGATTGTTGACATAAATAAATGCCTAAAAACATTATCAATATTTATTCATATCTCTATGTTTTGATGATCACAAAATGTAAACTCATTAAAACATAAACTTATAAATTAAACAAGTACTTAGTTGTAAATATTCACTTCTACAACTAAAATCACTTAAGGTATGAATGAACTAATGCTTAATGCATCATATGATCAAAGGAACATTTTCTTTATTTCTAAACTTTTTATAAAATGTCAAAAACATTTTATATATTTTTGAAAAACAATTTTGGTATTAAATAAAAATGTTTAATCTTTTATAAAAACATGAATTCAAATTTTTAACCAAAATCAGTAAAAATGTTCCAGAAAAACCTTCCCCACAAAAGGACAAATCTGGGCAACGTTCAGAAAATTTTACTAGGCGGCCCCCTTAATTATTAAGGGGACCGGCTAGTAAAATTAAGGGGACCGCCCCCCTATTTAAGGGGGCCGACCACGCTCCAGTAGGGTCCAGCTGTCCAGATTTTTCTCCTATAAATACCAGCCCTCCCCTGGATTTTTACTTAACCTTTTGCACTAAAACTTTCTGTTGTAGATCTCATTTCATATCTTAGAAAAACCTTTGATCATATAATCTTAAGCATTGGTTTCCAAGAGATCCAAGCTTCCACCATCCAAGTGCAAAAGAAGAATACTTCTATCAATCAAGATTAGAAGTATTACAACTTAGTATCATTTTGTTACTTAAGTTGTGTGTTCAACAAAGTTTGTAAATCATTCATTCATTTGTATGTAAGGTGTGTGTTGTAGATTAGTGTTGTGTGTAAGTAGTGAAGATGTTGTATAAGTAGTTGTGGTATAGAAGTTGTGAGGTCAAAGTGTAGAAGCCGTGAAGCCGTTGTGTAGAAGTCGTGAACCCGTAGTGTAGAAGTTGTGAAGCCGTAGCTTCGAAGATGTGAAGTCGTTGTGTTGAAGTCGTGAAGCTCCATTCGTGAAGTCCTAGTGTTGAAGTCGTGAAGCCGTAGCATAGAAGTTGTGAAGCGGTCGTGTTGAAGTTGTGAAGCTCTAGTCGTGAAGTCCTCGTGTTGAAGTCGTGATGCTCTAGTCGTGGAGTCCTAGTGTTGAAGTCGTGAAGCCGTAGCATAGAAGTTGTGAAGCGGTCGTGTTGAAGTCGTGAAGCTCTAGTCGTGAAGTCCTAAGTGTTGAAGTCGTGAAGCCGTAGCATAGAGGTTGTGATGCGGTCGTGTTGAAGTCGTGAAGTCCTAGTCGTGAAGCCGGTGTGAATTAGTCGTGAAGAAGTTGTGTTGTGAAGTTGTGAGATTGGTTCTAGCTACGATTAGAACTCGACATTTAGCTTTGTGTCGTTAAACCCGTGTAAGCCAAAGTTGTGTACGGTTTTATCCGCCATAAGGGAGCTTATTGAAGTTGTGAAGAAAACTCTCGAGCAAGGTGTGGTCGGGGAGTGGAGTAGGGCAAGGAAGGTGTCCTTGTAGCCGAACCACTATAAATCTCTCGTGTCTCGGTTAGATCTTTCCATACCTTATTTATTTCTTTACTTGCATCGTCATTACTTTCATACACATAGGCTTATATAATTGCTAGTATTAATTAGAGGTCGACTTCACATAAAGATCAATTTGAAAATCCATTCAAGAAACCAAAACTTTTACAATCAATTTAAAAGAATACATATATAACTAATAATAAGGTTCAAGTTTTATTTTTCATACAAACTTGAATCTAAGTGTTTTAAAAATAAACAAAGGTTTTCATAATAAAATTAAAAAGACATAAAACTATTCAACCCCCCCCCCCCCTTCTAGTTTTCCAAATAAAGGGACCTAGGTTGTCAAGTGTTCAATATGTTATAAGTTGGTTGTGGCTAAAATAGGATAAAAGGGACTTGAGGGACTAATTATGTCAAAAGGCCAAAGATGCAATCTAGCTAGATATATCCAGGGAGTTCTAGACTCCTCCACAATTATTGAGAAAGAGTGAGGCCGGTTCTTAGGAGAAGAAAAGAGAGGGAAAGCTAGGTATTGATCAAAGATGAAGATGGTGATCAAGTCTTAATGCTTATGGCCTTCCTTAGCTATGATCTTATGCAAGTAAGTACCTATGTTCTTGATATTAGTGGGGTTATAGATTATGAGTAAAGTGGGTTTTTATCATATGATCAAGATATGATCATATGATGATATGATTGGGAAAATGAGTGTATTTGATGGGTTTTGTTAACCCTTGTTATATTATTAATTGTTATGTTGTTAGGTTTTGATTATTGTAGAGGATGATGATGATGATGGAAGATTGTGATGATGATGATGATGTTCTTGATGTTATGTAGCTTGGATTGAGGTAAGTAAAATGATGATGGCATGTGTTATATGGATGTCTAACATGTATGTGTTATGTATGTTTTGTGGTTAGTGATAAGAGACTAGATATGTGCTTATATGCTAGGAGGAATATGATCTAAGTGATGAATTTGGTTGTGATGGTAAGTTGATGTTAGGTGTTTATGCAAGAATTAGAGAGTGGAGTAACTAAGTAAGTGTTTGGAGATATGTGATGCTTATGTGTTTGATTGAAGTATGATGGTATGTGATTATCGTTTTACTTACTAAGCGTAAGCTTATTCTTTTAGTTGTCAATGTTTTGTAGGTTAATGGCGATGATGATAACTTGGCTTGGATTATAGCTTAAGGATATAAAAGCGGTTGGAAGATAGTGAGCGTTAGGAGCTTGGTAGAATACCGAGCTCGAGTCAAGGTTGTACCCCCGAGAGTCTCTTTTATGAGTTGTAATATGTGTGTCAAAGTCGTGTAATGGTTTGGTGGTCTAACGATGTGTCGGGTGTGTTTTATGTGTTTTTAGTAAAAGTTAAAGGGGTGTTTGGATTATATGTGAACGTACCCATTTTGGGATGTAAACGGGTCAAGCGTCATTGGAACATGTTTGTTATGTTAATATAATGAAGTTGGTCAAGTTTGGTGTAAAGATGAAGTGGTATAGGTGGTTTTGATGTGAAATGGGTCAAAACGGGTCATTTGCATAACCCGTCAAATTTGGAAGTACTATTCCGGGTGGTCAAACGGTGGATGTTTTTATATGGAAATGAGCCCATAGATATAGTAATGAAATCTGGAAAGTTTGGTTAGGTTTCGAGTCTGGGAGGTTAGAGTTTCGGCCGGGGATTTTGAAAGTCCAAAAACTGGACAGAATGATCCATCCGATCGGATGGAGGCCGCTGTCAGAATTTTGGTAAACTTTGAAAAATCGTATCTTTTAATCCGTAAGTCGTCACGGGTCGTGCCACCTATCGTTTTGAAGGTAATTGAGTCTAGTTTCATTTAAAAATACCCTCAAGGTCTAAAAGTTTATAGATTTTTGTCAGTGGTCAAAAGAGTAACCGGATGTTCGTAAAAGTGAGTCGTTTCCGCGTAAAAAGTTTTAATTTTTTGTCTAAGCGGGCACGGGGTGTAACATATGTCATTCTGATTCACAATCAATTTAAGTGTGGGATTAAAACTGTGAGATCTGATAATGGCACTGAATTTATAAATAACAAAATGAGTAACTTGTTTAGCAGCCTGGGTATTGTTCATCAAACATCTTGTGCTTATACTCCTCAGCAAAATGGTATTGCTGAGAGAAAGCACAGACATCTGTTAAATGTTGCTAGAAGTTTGTTGTTTCAAAGTGGTATTCCTTTAAGTAAGTGGCCTGAATGCATCTTAACTACTGCCTATCTGATCAACAGGTTGCCATCTTCTGTTCTGAGTGGGAAATCTCCTTTTGAGCTTGTGTATGGTCGAAACCCAAATCTGTCTCATCTGAGAAGCTTTAGTTGTCTATGTTTCTCCTCTATCCTCAACAATTCTGATAAGTTTTCTGCTAGATCTGAAAAATGTGTTCTGCTTGGTTTTTCTACTACTAAAAAGGCTTACAAAGTTTATAGCATTGACTCTAAAATCATTTTCTATTCCAGAGATGTTCAATTCTATGAAACTGTTTTTCCATTCAAAATGAATTCTAAGCTGCAAACTGATCAGAACTCATATCATACATTGAATGATCAAATTTTTTTTTAATGAGAAACACTTTGTTCATAATCCCAATGATGAAAGGAGAGGTAATATTACCACACCCAATGATGATGGTGGTGCCTCTTCATGCCCTAGAAGTATACATACTTCTACTGATGGTGAGACTAATGGCACTGCAACATCCATGGGTGATAACACTCTGTCTAAGGGAAATGTCCCTTCCAGTTCCAATCTTGAAACAGCTCAAGTCAATCCCACTCAGAACCTAAGTCCTGAGCAGCCTGCTCTTAGGAGGTCTAGTAGAAACACTAAGGCTCCTGCTAAGTTTAATGACTATGTTGTTAATAGTAGTGTCAAATATGGGCTTGAAAAATATGTCTGTTATTCCAATCTTAGCCCTGCTAATTACTGTTTCTCCACTACTCTAAACAAATCTGTTGAACCCTCTTCTTATGATGAGGCTACTAAGGACAATAATTAGGTTCAGGCTATGAATAATGAGATTTCTGCCTTAAAAAGGAACAATACTTGGACTGAATGTGATCTTCCTAAAGGAAGAAAACCTGTTGGCAGTAAATGGTTGTGGAAAATTAAATATAAGTCTACTGGAGAGATTGATAAATACAAAGCCAGGCTTGTTGCCAAAGGCTTCAACCAGAGGGAGGGATTTGACTACATGGAAATTTTCAGTCCTGTTGTTAAAATGTCCACTGTTAGATGCATGATCAATGTTGCTATTTGTAATAATTGGAGTCTGTTTCAACTTGATGTCAACAATGCTTTTCTATATGGTGATTTAACTGAGGATGTGTATATGACCCTGCCCCCTGGGTTTGATAATCACAAATCTAAGGTTGTGAAGCTTAATAAGTCCTTGTATGGCCTTAAACAGGCTCCTAGACAATGGAATGCTAAATTAACTTCAACTCTGAATGAACATGGTTTTGTGCAGTCTAAATATGATTACTCTTTGTTCACTAAGAGGTCTGGGAATGTGTTTTTGGCTTTACTTGTGTATGTGGATGACATTGTCATAACTGGCAATGACATTATTGAAATTGACAAGTTCAAAGTGTTTTTGAAAACAAAATTCCAAATAAAAGATTTAGGAAAGTTAAAATACTTTCTTGGAATTGAAGTGTTGGAAAATGAGAATGGTGTTTGTCTCAGTCAAAGGAAGTACTGTCTAGAACTCTTGCATGAATATGGTCTTCTTGCTGCCAAACCTGTTGACACACCTTTGCCTGAAAACACCACTCTTAATCACATTGAGTCTGTTGATGACAAAGCTTTGAAAAATATTGGGAACTATCAAAAACTGGTTGGCAAGTTAATTTACTTAACTAATACCAGACCAGATATCTCTTATGTTGTTCATAGCTTAAGTCAGTTCATGCATGCTCCCCTTGAGTCTCACTTGAATGCTGCATTAAGGGTTTTGAGATTCTTGAAAGGCTCCCCTGGTAATGGTGTGCAAATTAACAAAAAGGGAAATCTTAAGCTCAGAGCTTATGCTGACTCTGACTGGGCAAGATGCCCTGTTACCAGGAAATCTGTGTCTGGTTATTGTGTTTTTCTGGGTGACTCCTTAGTTACCTAGAAAAGTAAGAAGCAATCTACTAAATCTAGATCTTCAGCTGAGGCTGAGTATAGAAGCATGGCTTCATGTACTTGTGAGATTATTTGGTTATCCAACCTTCTTGGTGATATGGGTGTTAATGGTTTACTTCCTGTGAAGTTGTACTGTGACAACAGTTCAGCTTTACAAATTGCTGGAAATCCTGTATTTCATGAAAAAACCAAACACTTTGAGATTGATGTTCATCTGGTTAGAGAGAAAGTCTTAGCTGGTGTTATTAAGACTGAGAAAATTCACACTTCTCAGCAGATTGCTGTTATTCTGACAAAAGCTTTAGACTATAAAAGTCACAAGTTTTTAAATGATCAGTTGGGTATGTTGGACATGTTTGGTGTGAAAGTTTGAGGGAGGGTGTTAAAATACCTTCCAAACTTTCAAGGGTTGTTTCTGTTATTTCAGAAACATGTTTCTATCTAACCTTTTATGTTTGTTCCATGTTTGTATGTTTTTATTGTACAGGGGCTGAAGTTGCTTTCCTTCCAAAGTTGGTGGCTATATAAGCTTTCCTCCAGCATTGAGCTCAACGGCTCTTTTCATTTTTCTTCTGGTGGATAACTCTCACTTGTCTTGAAGAGCTCATCTCTCTCTTTTGTCTTGTAAATCATTTGACTGCAGTCTTTGAATATTGTTGTTGTTCCTAATCTGATTGACCATTGTTGGTGTTCAATCTCATCTTATTTTGTCTAGTATTGTAATCTGACATTCCAATATTGAATCAAGGGGTGGTTAGTTGGATTCATTCTCAAGTGTTATTACCATTTCTACAAAAGGCCCTCCGACTTCATTGTTTAAAGAGTTCATGTCCGAGTTATCCACTCAAACTGTATGGGTGCATTAACGTAGCTTATTAGCTCATGATCATTAATTATTAGCCCATGATTATGTATATGTTTAGCCCATCGTTAGCTAGCTTACCTTTCAAGCTACATAACTGTTATATATTGGGTATGTTTTGCAAAATTAGCTCGAGCTAAAACTTGAGTTGGAGCTTATATTATAAGCTATAGGCCGCGTTTTGTTTTCATGAAGGTATTTGATGAATTAGTTGTACCCAAAGCTTATTGTTGTAAAATGACATAAAAATAAATCAAATTAAATTCAAATATATATTTCAAACTTATACGTGTTCATCCATTATATTTTTCAATGGTATTTGATTAATTTAACTGACTTGAAGCTCTACTCATTTTTAAAAGCTCATTTCAGTTACCTTTAAGCCAATTTCACCTGGCCCTAATATAGTAATATCAATGCATTTGTCTTTGCCATGGTAAATTAACATGTTGACATGTAACATCGAACATGATTCTTGCATTCATATTATATATCTATAATTAAATTACCCATACACATATAAGTGCAGGTTAGTTTGCTTTCATGTCATCTAGTAAAACTGAACGGTTTTTCAACTTTTAATTTAATAATATATACTATGGTTGATGCTAACAGAAATTTGTTTATGATGTATAGTTTGAGGTCCATTGTCATCAATGTAATTTACACATAATCTAAAAAACATGTCATCCTAAAACCAATAATTACAAAACAATAGAACACTTATAAAACTTAGGCATTTTTCCAAGTGCAAAAAATTTTCGAGTAACTTTAATGGAACACTAGTAAAATTTGATTACTAGTAAAACGTAATGGCATAATATAAATTAATCAACCGAATACTGAAACTATAAAATAATAAGCAAGTCAAATCAGTTTGGACCAAAACATTTATTTTGAAGGAGTTTTTAACCTGCAATTTAACTAAACTTTTGCTCCTACCCTTGATTTTAACTCTGTTGTAAATTTTATGCCTTTAAACCTAATTAGAATCCTATCGAGTTACATGCAAATTAATTACAAGCACCACTAAAAACAAGCCTCTAATATTGTACTGATAGGGCCCTATCTATACAAAAGCACAAGTGAAACTTAGCTTAAAAAACTCAATTGATTATACAATTCAACAAATACTCCTTATAAATCAAAGTATGCTAGTATGAAAAAAAAAGAAACATAAAATGATTGGACCAAATGACAAATTTCGGTTAACATATGCTAGTTAGAACATACAAAGTAAGAACATTTTTAACCATGGATGCAGCATATCAAAAGCAAAACCTCACATGTTTGAATGCATTAAAACATAAGACACTTGGACCAATTTCAAATTTTGGTAATTGTGATTGATTTTGTTCGGCCTGTGGCTATATCTTCGGAAGTTACTAGAAGGATCCCATTTATATCTAAATCGAAGCGAACCTCTATAGTCGCATGCCCATTGGTACCTAGCACAAGGTTGCTGAAGTAGAATTCACCAAGTAATACGTTGTCCTTAACTTTAACCCCCTCACCTTGATACTACAGAGATATCTACTGTTGTTGCACCAACCCAAGGTGAAAGAAAACTTCTCTTTTTGCTTGTGGGTATGCATGTGTTCCTGGGGATAATAACTTGCATGTGACCATCTTCACCATCAGTCGTCTGAATTTCAATTCCTAACGAGCGAGGAGTCACATCCAGTAGCACCACATCTTTCTTCATATCATCAACATCTCCACTTAACCTAGCAGCCAAGATTGATGCACCCGAAGCAACAGCCTCGTCACCATTTAAACTCCTGCAAAGTGTCTTCCCACCAAAAAACTCCTCTACCATTCGTTGAACTTTTGGAATCCTACTCGAACCCCCAACAACAACCACCTCATCCACATCCTTCTTCTTCATTTCCCCATCACGTAAACATTCTTCTAATAGTTGAATGCATTTGTCAAAGTATGTTGCATTTAGTTCCTCAAATTTGGCTCTGCTGATTTTGATAGAAAAGTCAATGCCCTCATGCAAGCAATCGATTTCGATTGGAGTAAAAATGGTTGATGACAAATCCCTCTTTGCTTTCTCACAAGCAACTTTCAACCTCCCCAATGCTCTTGGATTACGTCGTATGTCCACACCACAGTTTTTTTTTCTTGAATTCATTTATGCAATAATTAACGAGAGTCGTATCAAAATCCTCACCACCTAGATGAGTATCACCACCAACAGCTTTGACATCAATAACCCTCGTTTTACTGATTGTCAAAAGAGATACATCAAAGGTACCACCACCCAAATCAAATACCAAAACTGTCTTTTTGTCCTTGTTCCAGTTTTTGTCAGACAAATTGTCGACACCATATGCAATTGCAGCAGCTGTCGGCTCATTTAGCAAACGCAAAACATTGAGGCCAGCACGGGTTCCTGCTTCCTTTGTTGCCTCCCGTTGTTGGTTATTGAAATAAGCAGGAACCGTGATCACAGCATTTGTTACCTCTTCTCCAAGAAACAGTTCAGCAGTTTCTTTCATCTTCTTAAGAACCATGGCTGATAATTCTTCAGGTGCAAATTTCTTCTCTTCACCTTTGTATTCGACTACAACACTCGGTTTCTCAGAAGCTCCTTTCATAACCTTGAAAGGCCACATTTTCATGTCGTTCTGCACTTGAGGATCACCGAATCTGTTTCCAATCAAACGCTTAACATCTGAAATTCTTAAGAGTGATTATGATTAGCAACCAAAATTTTCGAAAAAAACAAAAGCGTACAATAATTCTTTAAAACAGAAAGATTTTACCAAACCCTGTGTTAGCAGGGTTCCTAGCTATCTGATTTTTTGCACTCTCGCCTACTAACAACTCTGAATCATTGAAAGCTACACAAGACGGGGTGATTCTGTTTCCCTGTTCATTAGGAATGATCTCCACCCGATTCTTGTTGTCAAACCAGATAGCAACACACGAGTAAGTTGTTCCAAGATCAATACCGATAGCCGTTCCTTTAACTCTTTTAGACATTTTTTGATCTGAAATAAAATAAAAGATGAAGGAGAAGTTGTGTCGTGACAAATCCAAACAAGAAATGAATAAGATAATGTTGTAATCTTGAATATGCAAAAAGTGTATTTCTGCGCAATTAGATATAGTATTTTGCTAGTATTTACGTAATAAAAAAATATTACTCTAATATTGTTTTTAATCTTTAAAATTGCAAAATTGTGAATAGAAACTCATTCAGTGTCATATTTTTAAGTTTTAATTTTTGGCGGTTTAATTTATTATTAGTTATGTAACTTATGTATAATATTATCGTTGAAAACCTAATAAGGCTTGTTTGTAATTGATTATTAATAGGTTCTTAATTCTTTAAGTTATTGCTAACAGTCTAAAAATAATAACAAATGTGAATGGTGCGGCTTTGGTCGAGACTTTCACCAAAAGAGAACACCCCGATAAGATCCCCGATTAACACGGGGCGGGTTTGGGGGAGCATTGCACCCCAACAGGGTGTCTCGATTAGATCTCCGATGGGGATCGGGGCGGGTTTGGGGAGCACTTTGGTAATCGGGTTGGGCATAGGGATGGTCGCCCCGACCCAAACCCGCCCCATTGCCATCCCTAATCTAATGACTGCGTTCAAGGATATTCAACATCATATTGCAAATATTCCCTGTTATGCGTGTTGACTTAATTCCTTGTTTTGTGCAATTGAAACTGTAAAATGTAATATCCAATGACCATATTCAAGGATATATACTTAAGAAGACAACTCCGCTAGCAGAAAGACAAAGTTATGACTGACAAGAATTAAATACATAAATTGCTTAAACACTAATAATAGAGCACACTTGCAATCTCATGTTGAATAAGTAACACCTGATAAGACTCATGTACTGTATTTCATAAGTACACTTGGAACCAATCCATCATGGCTTAACTACTTCTCAAACTTACATTTACAACATTACAAAAATCAAATATCCTCCATTTGTATCTCCTATAAGACTACCTTATTTTTCTACATGAGGTTTAATAGACTTAAGGGGTATTTGGCTAAGCTTATGACTTTGGTAAAAAGCGATTTCTACATAAAGCCCTTTCTGTAGTTAAAAGCTAATGAGCGCAATGTTACAAATGTTAAGCAACTCAAATAACATCCAATTTTTTACAACATTTTGAATGAAATTTTCACCATTTCTGAATGCATCTCCTATGAGTCTACCTTTAACATGTTCTATATTAGTCAACCAAAATACAAAGTGTAAGTGAGTCAAGGCCATCATAAGCTAAGTCTATTATGGGGCTCAACTGCAGATTTAACCCTCAAACTAGTTTGCTGTTTCTTCTTATGGAACCATGGTTCCGACTAGTCACCTTTAACCCCCAAACTATTCTTGTTGATAAAAGATTTGACCATCATGTTTCCTAACTGCAGTGATCTCTTACGAGAACTAATGACACATACAACTCATACAACTGACTATAAGCTAGTAACAGTGTGTTTCTTTGACAGTTGTCACCGTAAAAGTTTGACCAAAATCATTATAAAAGAAAAAAGATACGGTAAATAAATATTTCAAGAGTAAACATAGAAATTTTACCTGGGCTTTTTTTCTCAAAACTGATATAAGATCCTTGATTTTAAATCTCTTGAATTTATGTGTGAATGTGAAGGGATCTACTATACCCAAAAGGGTGAATAAGCCCCTAGTAGGGATCGAAAGGGATATATGTTGTTCCCAAAAGTGCTAGGCTAGTAGGCTGTACGTAGTAAATAATGAGGTTTAGTGGGTACTTTTTACTATACAAAACTAGTTATCAACAACACGTGTACAAAGAAAACTTATATGTTAAGATACAACCAAAATGACCAAAATGACCTTATACTACTAGCTAAGTTATGTAGTACCAAAATTACCAAACTAGCCTTAGGAGGTGAAGACAAAATATCTAAGGAGTTCAACTCCAAAGTAACACCATATCTTTGGGGTGTAATATTGTGGTGGCCCATTAATTTATTTGTTGTGCAAATCACCTCAAAATAGAGATAAGTACTAATCTAGGACAAAATCTTTTTTTTGGTCCCCACCATGGTCAGTTTTTGAGTAAATTCCTTAAATGGTCATGCGCATCTGCGCAACTCCGCAACCTATCTCAGAACGTGACACGTGTACATATTCTGGGGCCCACACCAACTACTAGAATTACTCAACCGCCGGCTACTCAACCGGCGGCTACTCAACCCAATAGCTAAAATTTTTGCATCGTTAGTCCTTTGTTAAGTTTTCGTCCGCTTTTTTATGTTTTCGTCTGTTTTTTTACGTTTTTCCGTCCGATTTTTTACGTTTTCGTCTGTTTTTTTACGTTTTCGTCCGATTTTTTTACGTTTTCGTCTGTTTTTTTACGTTTTCGTCCGATTTTTTACGTTTTCGTCTGTTTTTTTTCGTTTTCGTCCGATTTTTTCGTTTTCACTGTTTTTTTACGTTTTCGTCTGTTTTTTTTACGTTTTCGTTTTTTTTTTACGTTACTCAATTTACTTTTCGTCTGTCTTTTTATGTTTTCATCCATTTTTATACGTTTTCGTCCACTTTTTTACGTTTTCGTCCGATTTTTTACGTTTTCGTCCGATTTTTTACGTTTTCATATGTTTTTTTTACGTTTTTCGTCTGTTTTTTTTACGTTTTTGTCCGATTTTTTACGTTTTCGTCTTGTTTTTTACGTTTTCGTCTGTTTTTTTACGTAAAAAAGCGGACGAAAACGTAAAAAATGGATGAAAACGTAAAAAAAATAGACGAAAATATAAAAAATCGGAGAAAACGTAAAAAAATAGATGAAAACGTAAAAAAACAGACGAAAATATAAAAATCGGACGAAAACGTAAAAAAATGGATGAAAACGTAAAAAAACAGACGAAAATGTAAAAAATTGGACGAAAACGTAAAAAATTGGACGAAAACGTAAAAAAATAGACAAAAACGAAAAAAATCGGACGAAAACGAAAAAATCGGACGAAAACGTAAAAAAACAGACGAAAACGTAAAAAATCAGACGAAAACGTAAAAAAGTGGACGAAAACGTATAAAAATGTATGAAAACATAAAAAGACAGACGAAAATGTAAAAAGTCAGACGAAAACGTAAAAAAACAAACGAAAACGTAAAAAAACAAAAACGAATGAAAAACGTAAAAAAATCGGACGAAAACGTAAAAAAATCGGACGAAAACGTAAAAAAACTGACGAAAACGTAAAAAATCAGACTAAAACGTAAAAAAACAAACGAAAACGTAACAAAGGACTAACGATGCAAAAATTTTAGCTGTTGGGTTGAGTAGCCGTCGGTTGAGTAGCCGGCGGTTGAGTAATTCTAGTAGTTGGTGTGGGCCCCAGAATATGTACACGTGTCACGTTCTGAGATAGGTTGCGGAGTTGCGCAGATGCGCATGACCATTTAGGGAATTTACTCAAAAACTGACCATGTGGGGAACAAAAAAAAGATTTTGTCCTAGCTTGGCCCACTAAAAGGCCTACAAAATCTAACCAAATCTCACTTCACAATTTCCTCTTTGTATTTTATCAAAAGTCGATGTTCGACCAATAATGTACTTTTTACCTTGAAAAAAAAATCTTAGAAATGACACAAAATATTTATTTTATTTTATTTTATTTTATTCTTTGGTATATTTTTGCCTTGGGATATGTGCATGAACATTAAAAAAAAAAAAAAAAAAAAAAAAAAAAAAAAAAAAAAAAAAAAGCATTTACAACTTCTCAATCCGTTGATCTTTGTTGTTGGATCTTTGTTTATTTTTATCAAAATGGGTGAATGACAAGTACGTAAAAAAAGTGCGATTTTATAAACGATTTTTGCACAGTAACCCACAATTCCTCCTTGTTTTGATTTTATAAACTATTTCGTTACTAGACACCTTAGGTATGATTATTAGACAGTGTTGTTGTTGTTGCCGTTGTGTTTTTTGATCCTGTGATGACTGTGGTTTTGCGGTTAAGGCTTTTGAAGTGTTTTTAGGGTATTTTAGGTTCATTAGTTTTTTATGAATATTAAAGAGATTTAACGGTTCCTGTTTTGTCCGTACTGCTTATTCTTAAGTGCTTATTATAGGTTTCATTGTGGTTTTTGATGTTTTGAAATCTGTTTTAGGGTTTGCCATGTTCATTAGGTTTCATTGTTGCGTTTAAGTGCTTATTTAAGAGAATTTGTGGCGTTTGTGAAGAGAATTAGGGTTCTTGTGGGAGCCGCCTTTATTTCCTCTTCGATATTCCCCTAGAGAACGAACTTCTTCCCGGTATTTCCCTATGCTACTCTGTAATGAGTAGATACACTTCCTAGATACTGAAAACTTCCTCATTATAACCTATAAATGTCGAATAAATGTCTTAGTTAATTTGTGTTATATGATGATATAAATATTTTTATTGTGACGGAATAATTTTATTATGACTAGGGGTGTAAACGAGACGAGACAACTCGCGAGCTACTCGGGATCGACTCGTAAACTCCTCGAAATCGACTCAATGTAAACGAGTCGAGCTCGAGTTCAAGCTACTCGAGTATATTTTCGAGTCGAGTTCGAGCTCGAAAATGCTCTGCTCGTGAGCCTTATCGAGCTTCAAATAAATTACACTTTTACCCTTTTATATACATATATTTACTTAATTTTCATACATATCGAGTCGAGCCGAGCTTGATATGTCGAGTATTCATCGAGTTCGAGCCTTAAATGTGAAAATAACCGAGCTCGAGTCGAGCTTCGAGCTCGAGTTTTATATGACGAGTCGAGCTCGAGCTCGAAATATAAAGCTCGATCGAGCTCGAGCTCGAAATATAAAGCTCGATCGAGCTCGAGCTCGAAATATAAAGCTCGATCGAGCTCGAATCGAGTTTCGAGCTCGAGTTTTAGTATTCGAGTCGAGCTCGAGTTTTAGTATTCGAGTCGAGCTCGAGTTTGACTGTACTTGGCTCGACTCGACTCGTTTAAACCCCTAATTATGACTTTAATCTTTTCATTGTTATTTAATTTTATGGAGAATCCCACATGTAAAATGCACCTTTTTTTTGCCATATTTCAGGGACATGGTCTAATCATGAGGGTCGTATTTTATCATGGTGTCGGATCCAACCTAAACATCAAATTTCATATTTTTTCAAAATACAAGTTTTTGGTGCATAAGTACAATTCCTTTAAAGAATGTGTTAGGAAAATATGAAATTATGATAATTAAGCTCAGCATATATGAAATTGCCTTAATTTTACTACAATGATATTTTACGTTCTAGATTATGTTATTGCTCATCCGGTTTGCTTTTATATTTTTTTTGCGGTGGTTAAATAGTGACCCGAATCACGGGTAACCACGTATCTGGTTTCCCACCTAATATGGATAGGTTTCGGGTACTATATTGAACTATCCACTCCTCGATGAATGGTTACAATTTCCATCCGAATCAGACCGGACTGCCCCATAAACACCTCTAGGTAACACTCAACACAAATATTCGTCTCCATTTACTTTACATAGCCAATTAAAAAAAAAAAGTTTAATTTTGGCTTTTGAAGCCCAAATTAACAGTGCCAGCAACTTTAGTGATCTTTGTATAATTAAATAAGAGCAGAGTAGCGTGTTGGCTCAAGCTGTGTCTATTAAATACTCTTCCAAATGAAAAATATTGTAATATTATTAATTAACTTTCAGAAAATTTGATAAAATGAAAAATAGTGTAACTTGACTTGGTGTAAAAGCACATTAAGTGTTTTTCGTGAAAAAAAAAATATTAGACTCACAAAACTAAATCAACAAAATCAACCATAAAACGAGGTGTCACTCATTGACTGGTTTATTTTTTTAGAGTTTTTCTATCTTCTCTCTAATTGAGCATTCAGGAAGTGACATCTTATTTTGTGGATGATTTTGTGAATTTGTTTTCGTGTGTCTAGCATTCCCCAATAAAAATAGTGTAAATTGGCTCGGTATGAAAGCACAATAAGGACTCGAGTGTAGCTTAAGAAATTTCGGCTAAACATGAATTCAGCTTAATAATGGATATGTTCTCATTTATGTTAATGTTAATATCCCATGAATATGTTTTTTTTTTTTTTTTTTTTTTTTTTTTTTTTTTTTTTCAATAGTTACCTTGGCCAAGTTACCATTATTAGTTTGCATCTTACACTATTATGAAACATCCATAATTTTGTCTTAAAATTTTAAGAGGTATCACCTATTACACACACAATACAAACATATACATGGGTGGAGCCACTAAAGTGACTAGTGGGTGATAAACCACTCATAATCAGCTCACTTTATTCATTATTTATATAGCCCATAAGCTAATTTTTTAATAATATTGGCAATTAGCCCCCTTATTCCCATTGATATTTCTAATAATTTAACAATCAGATATAACATCAAAATAATTTACTTGTCAAGTTATTCTATTTTAATTTAGTTTAGTTCTTAATTATTGTGGTGTTAAGTTAAATCATGAGTTAAAAAATATAGATTCTTTTTTGAAGCAATATTTTTACGTTAAATCCTCCCCCTTATTTTCAAATAGTGACTCCGCCTCCTGAACATATATTAACCATTTTGAATTGTAAATGAAAATTGAAGACGAGTCAATGTAACTAATTTGGTCAAAATTCTAAATGCAACCATAAACTAAAACGATATAATCACAATTAAGTTTTTGTTACAAATAATTTATGCAAATTAAATTGTTCTCATTGTTTTTTAAAGTTTAAAAATGAACTTTTAGGGGGATAGGGGTGATCGTTCATTGGGAGATTATGAAGGTAAATTTTGTTAATATGGTATTGAAATATATGTTGGTTCAAGATGACGAACTTGACTATATAATAATGAAGAGTCCGTCATCTCGCTATTGCAAAAACAATTACCGACAAGTCATCGTTCTTGTCGTTTATCACCGCCTAACACGTAGTTTTCTCATCTTTCGCATTGCAGGGTATCATTGATAAAATTTAAATTACACTAAATGATAATAGAAAATTTTCTTGCATGTAAGTTACACTAATATCGTTGATAGAATTTAAAAAATGATGATGACGAGCGATTCATTTACATTACTATTTAAAATTGTCTAGGTTAACTAGACTATATACGCACAAACGACACCCAAAACTCACATGACAAAATATCATCTACTAGAAACTCAGTAAGTCTTGAAGGAGGTTATAAAATGATCTGGGTTAACATATTATAACATACAAAATAAGATTAGTTTGAACATCAGAAGCAAAAGCGCGTAAGTTTGAATACGTTAAAACACTTTGACAAAGTTCAGGTTTTAGTAATAGTGATTGATTTTCTCTGGCCTGTGGATAATTCCTCTGCAGAGACTAGAAGGATCCCATCAACATTCAGATTGAAGCAAACCTCGATACGCGAAGTCCCATCGGTACCTGGTGTAAGGCCTTTGAAGATGAAGCTGCCAAGTAATAAGTTGTCCTTAACTTTGGCCCCCTCACCTTCATACACTAAGAATTCTTGTGATGTTCTATTGTCATGTGAATAAACTATTGTTTTCATGCTTGTGGGTATGCATGTATTCTTGGGGATAATAACTCCCATGTGACCATTTTCACCATCAATCTGAACTGCAATTCCTAACGAGCGAGGAATGACATCCAGTAGCACCACATCCTGTTTCATATCATGACCATCACCATTTCCACTTAACCTTGCAGCCAAGATTGCTGCACCAAAAGCAACAGCCTCGTCACCATTTAAACTCCTGCTAAGTGTCTTCCCACCAAAAAACTCCTCTACCATTTGTTTAACTTTTGGAATCCTACTCGAACCACCAACAATAACTACCTCATCCACGTCCTTCTTCTTCATTTCCCCATCACGTAAACATTCTTCTGATTTTTGAATGCATTTGTCAAAGTAAGTCGCATTTAGTTCCTCAAATTTGGCTCTGCTGATTTTGGTAGAAAAGTCAATGCCCTCATGCAAACAATCGATTTCGATTGGAGCAAAAATGGTTGATGACAAATCCCTCTTTGCTTTCTCACAAGCAACTTTCAACCTCCCCAATGCTCTTGGATTATGTCGTATGTTGACACCAGGGTTTTTTCTCTTAAATTCATATATGCAGTAATTAACGAGAGTCGTATCAAAATCCTCACCGTCTAAGTGAGTGTCGCCCCCTACAGCTTTGACATCAATAACACCCTTTTTACTAATTGTCAAAAGAGATACATCAAAGGTACCACCACCCAAATCAAATACCAAAACTGACTTTTTGTCCTTGTTCCAGTTTTTGTCAGACAAATTGTCAACACCATATGCAATTGCAGCAGCTGTCGGCTCATTTAGCAAACGCAATACATTGAGGCCGCACGGGTTCCTGCTTCCTTTGTTGCCTCTCGTTGTTGGTTATTGTAATAAGCCGGAACCGTTATCACAGCATTTTTTACTTCTTCTCCCAGATACAGTTCAGCAGTTTCTTTCATCTTCTTGAGAACCATGGCTGATAATTCTTCAGGTGCAAATTTCTTCTCTTCAGCTTTGTACTCGACTACAACACTTGGTTTCTCTGAACTCCCTTCGATGACCTTAAAAGGCCACAATTCCATATCCTTCTGCACTTGAGGATCACTGAATCTTTTTCCAATCAAACGCTTAACATCTGAAAATCTTAGAACGATTACGATTAGCAACCAAAATTTTCCGAAAAACAAAAGCATAAATAAGTAACTGAAATATTTTAAATAGAAAGATTTTACCAAACACTGTGTTAGCAGGGTTACTAGCTATCTGATTTTTTCACTCTCGCCTACTAATTGTTGTCCCAGCCGTGTATCAATATGAATCGGTTTTTGGTTGAGTCAAATGTAAAATGCAAACAAGTATAAAACTATAGATAACTTATTTATTTGTCCAACTATTGTAATAATACATATTCACAAATACTTATAGGTTTCCAAATGGTGTAATGAACCATTGTAACCTTTCACTAAAAGTTGTGTCTAGTCCGAATGGGTGTGATGAACCAACATGATGGTTCGGTTAAGTTATAACCCAAACGACATGTCCTTTCTAGTAGTCATGGTCCAAAGACATGACCCTTGACAATTTACAGAAATAACTATAATAACTAACTAATTGGTTTTAAAGTTTCTAATGTACACTTCTGGTCCTTCATATTTTCCAAAAGCAATATCGAGATTATAATCTTGGTTCACATTCTCCTCCTTAATCTTGATCGTTGCTTTGTCCGAGATCTTGAACTCCGAGCATTTGTCTCATAGTTGTAAACTTGAGTCTTGGTAAAGCTTTAGTTAGTATGTCTGCTCTTTGTAGTTCTCCGCTAACGTGTTCCACATTTATATGACCATTCTCTACGCATTCCCGAATGAAATGATAGCGAATGTCTATATGTTTACTCCTTCCATGAAATACTGGGTTCTTCACGAGTGCTATTGCTGATACGTTGTCAACTCTAAGCGTTATCCTTTTTTCTTCCATTCCAGTCAGTTCACTAAGTAAACGTTTTAACCATAAGGCTTGACATGCTGCTGCAGTAGCTGCCATGAATTCTGATTCACATGATGAGAGCGCCACTGTCGGTTGTTTCTGAGTACACCAGGTAATAGGTGACTCTCCAAAGTAAAATACGACTCCAGTAGTTCCTTTTCCTTGATCAGTATTGATTCCATAACTACTATCACTGTAACCTGTAATCTTGCAGCCGCCTTCCTTCTTGTATATTATACCATGTTTTTTTTGTTCCTTTGATATATCGGATTACTTGTTTCACTGCCTTCAGGTGATGATCCTTCGGGTCTTGCATAAATCTGCTGAGTAGTCCGACTGAGTAACTAAGATCCGGTCTTGTATGTAGTAAGTATCTGAGGCTTCCAATTAAGCTTCGGTAATAAGTTGCGTCAACTGGTTCTTCATCTTCCGCCTTGACCAACTTAGTGCCGGGATCCAATGGTATCTTTGTATCATTGCTATCCATCATACTTGTTTCTTTTAGGATCTTGTTAATGTATCCAGTTTGCTTGATTGTAATTTCTCCTCCTGTCTGTGTAACTTCTATTCCAAGGTAATATGCTAGCAATCCTAAATCGCTCATTTCAAACTTTTCTTCCATCTGAGATTTGAACAAGTCTATTTCCTTCTTCGGAGTGCCCTGTGATTATTAAATCATCTACATATACTCCAACGATAAGTGTTGAGTTCTTGCTTCTCTTCGTGTAGACTGCTTGTTCGAGATTATATTTCTTAAAATCCAATGATTTTAGTGTTTGATCAAGTTTCACATTCCAAGCTCTTGGTGCTTGTCTTAAGCCATACAAAGCTTTTGTTAGCTTGTATACTTTTCCTTGGTTTCCTTGTTGAGTAAATCCTTCAGGTTGTGTAACATAGACTTCTTCCTTCAATTCTCCATGTAAAAATGCTGATTTTACGTCTAAGTGGTGTATTTGCCATCCATGATATGCTGCTAGTGCTAATATTAATCGAACTGTCTCTATTCTAGCTACTGGTGCAAATACTTCATCAAAGTCTATTCCTTGTTCTTGTACATAACCTTTTGCTACTAATCTTGCTTTATACTTTATGATCTTCCCTTGTGCATCTCTTTTGGTCTTATAAACCCATTTGAGTCCAATTGCCTTCTGATTTTCGGGCAAAGTAGTAAGAGTCCATGTGTTGTTCTTGTTGATTGAATCTAATTCAACTTTCATGGCCTCAATCCATTTCTCATCCTTTGATGCTTCTTTGTAATTACGGGGTTCTTCTTCTGTGAAGAATAAGCTAGGTGCTTCTACTTCATGTGTTTCTTGATAAACTTCCGTTATATTTCTTAAACCTCGTACTGGTGTATGATCAAATCTGTGATCTGAGCTCTCTAATGAGCTAATAGTAGCTTCTTCTGATTCTGAGTTAGGGTTGTAAGTGTATGTTGCTGGTGTGACTGGTGATGCTGGATCCGGTGTTGGTGCTGGTGTTTGATCCGGAGTTTGATACATATCATCATTTCCTATGTTGACTGGTGTAGCAGTTCCATTGTCAACTTCTCCTTCTATAAAACTAGCCCAAAATGTGTCTAGTGAGTCTGTATCCTCTTCGTTTTCATTCCAGTTCCACGGTTTTGTTTCCATAAACTTTACATCCCTACTAACATGTTTCTTCTTTTCTACTGGATCATATAGCCTACAAGCTTTTGATCCTTCCTCTACTCCTAAATAAACCATCGGTATGCTTCTATCATCCAACTTCTTCAAGTGGGGAATTGTTATCTTAGCATAAGCTGTGCATCCGAATATCCTAAGGTTTTCCAAGTTAGGTTTCCTTTTGTAGAGTGCTTCATATGGTGTTTTATCTTCCAAAGCTCGTGTTGGGACCCTATTTAGTATGTAAATGGCGTGTTTGACTGCTTCCGCCCAAAAAATTAAGGGTAACTTCATTGCTTTCATCATACTCCTGGTAGTTGATAACACCGTTCTATTCTTTCTTTCAACTACTCCATTTTGTTGCGGTGAGTATGGTGCTGTTAACTGTCTTGCTATTCCATTTTCCTTACAGTATTTAGTGAATTCAGTTGATGTAAATTCACCACCTCTATCTGTTCTTAGCATTCTTAACTTTATTCTAAACTCCATCTCAATCTTCTGTCTAAATTCTTTAAATGTATCGAATGCTTGATCTTTTGATGTGAGAAAGTAAGCCCACATAAAGCGTGTACAGTCATCTACTAATAAGAAGATGAGCTTCTTTCCTGAATGTGTTGCTGGACTTATGGGACCACAGAGATCTCTATAAACTAAGTCCAATGGGTTCTTAGATCTGAATTTAGCTTTATTCGGAAATGGTGTTCTGCTGTGTTTACCTAATAAACATGCATCACATACTTGCCCTACATGGTTTATCCTTGGTATTCCTTCCACTAGACCCTTTCTTGTCATCTTGTTGATGTCGTCAAAGTTTAGATGACCTAATCTAGCGTGCCATAGCCATGCTTGGCTTTCTATATTTGCTAAAAGGCATATAGGTGTCTCTATTTGCAGTCTAATACTGTAAAGTCTGTTCTTCGACCTTTCTACCTTCATCAACAACGTCTTATTCTTATCATACAAAGTCAGCTTGTTTCCATCCATGATGATCTTACAACCTATCTCAGTAAGTTGTCCTAGACTAAGTATGTTGCTCTTGAGGTTCGGAATATAGTAAACATCTGAAACTATCTTTTGCTCCTTGTTTCTACATCCTAGCAATATAGAACCTCTACCCTTTATTTCTACATATGATCCATCTCCAAAACGAACGCGTCCAGTGATGCTTTCGTCTATATAATTAAAATGACTCTTCGTTCCTGACATATGGTTACTTGCACCATTGTCTAAATACCATATGCTAGCATCTGTTGTAGCATACTTTCCGGGCTGTATTTGTCCTTCATTTAACAATACTTCTTCATGTGTAGTCATTAACAATGATGGTTCATCATCTTCAAAGATAAGGTTTGATTGTTCCTGAGTTGTTGATGGGCTTCTACATTCTTTCTTAAAGTGTCCATGTTTCCCGCAATTGAAACATTTCACTTTCTTCTTCCACTCACTTCTATGCTTATTGTTCTTGTCATAGTGAGTTGAATTTCCTTCATTCGAGTTATCTCTATTTCCTTTATTCTGCCAGTTTCCTCTTGTGTAGTTTGATCTACCCCTATTCTTGTTGAAACGTTTCTTATATTTAGAGTGTTCGCCTTGTGCGAATAATAGGTTATCCTGGCTATCTACTTGTCCTCCCTTTCGGAGTTTTATCCTTTCCTCGAATGCCTTAAGTTTTCCAACGATCTCATCTAAAGTGATGTCATTTAGATCGTTTGTTTGTTCTATGGATGCTACTATCTGAATGAATCTATCTGGTGTGGAGTCTAATAGCTTTCGTACTAAAAGTGATTCATCCAAGGTTTTTCCTAATTCTTTGGCCTTTGTGCCATAACTATTCAGCTTATTTGTAAATGCATCCACCGTATCATCTTCCTTCATTTGAAGTGCATTAAATCCTATCATAAGTGATTGTAACCGTGCTTGTTGCACTTTCTCTTCTCCAACGTGTCTCCTTTTTAACGATTCCCACAATTCCTTAGCAGTTTTACAACTAGCTACTTGTAAAATCACATCTTCGGGCAGTGCTTGATATAAGAAAGCTAGTGTTGCCTTATCCTTCTTATCATCTACTTGTGTATTTTCCTTAGTTTCTATCGTTTCCCATTAACCCTTGTGCTTCAAGTATAACCCTAATTTGGATAGTCCAAACTGTGTAGTTTGTGGTTTTAAGTTTAGGGCATTGATATTGTGCTATAGGTGTCACGGGTTTTGGTGTAGTGTTTGTATCATCACCGGCCATCCTAAATGTGTTTATAATCTTCACGATTTAATCGTATGGGAATTCTAACCAATATGGTATTCTTACTTCTACGGGAACAGAAATAGTTATCCGGGAATCCTAGTAATACGGGACCAACAATATAGTTCACGGGATTTCCTAATAGTATGAAAAATAAATCTATACTAAACGTATAATTGAAATCCAAAGTTTTGAATTTTGTGACCTCGTATGTTGTGTTAAATCACAACGATGTTCCCACTTGTGTGTCGATACTTAAAATGATATCAACCACATTATTTCTTTCCTCGTCTCTTTCTCAACTTGGTTCCTACTACGTGCCTTGGACCTTGTTATGTCTCGGCTTAATCTCCAGATCACCCTAAGTGTTTTTGGCCACGATCAACTTCAGGTTGTTGTCGTTGTTTCCTTTCTTCCAAGTCCTTTTCTTCAAAAAAATACTTGCGGTATTCTTCTGCCAAACAGCAATCCGATTGCTTTTCTTTTCCTTTATACCCTACGTATTCTATCAACGTCTAAACAAAAGTGTTTTGTTTGTCGTTCTGCTGTTACTTGTATCCTTCTTTCGTTGTTTTCACAATACTTCTCCTTCGTTCCTTCCTTCTTTTCCACACCGTATACCAACAACTTCCTGAAACTTATTCGGTATTCTTTTCCTTTACAGCGAGTGATCAAGTCGCGTGTCTTCTTTAAATTGTTGTTGTTTCTTGTATTGCCAACGACCTTTTTATCTTGTTTCTTGTACCGGTATCTTCTCTTATCCAAGCAACGCCAATGAAATTTCTGCGCGTCTTTTCTTTCTTCTTTCTCCTTTGTGTATCTCGGTAATACACAATCTTCTAGTCGACTTTTCTTTTCCCTTGTTGTGTCGTAGTAAGCCACACAAGTTCGTTCTTGTTTGTTGTTTAAACAAGAATTTTTCCTTCTGGTTTTGTTGGATCGTTCGAATCAAACCAACAAACCAAGACACCAAGTTTTTAGTTTGGTATCCTTTTCTGTTTGCAAGTTTTCGACACAAAGAAAGTTTGTACAAGACTTTCTTATGTCCCTAAGTTATCTATTGCAATCCTTCTAGTGTTAACAAGGTTCGAAGGTATGCGTTGTTTCCTGAAAAACAAAGTTCAACGTGGGTTTTTTTTTCTGTTTCTGTTTTGGTTTCTTGATACAAGGTTCTGTGATGTTTCTGTTTCGGTTTTGATGCTGTAACGAAATGTTCCAACCTGGCTCTTGATACCAAATGTTGTCCCAGCCGTGTATCAATATGAATCGGTTTTTGTTGAGTCAAATGTAAAATGCAAACAAGTATAAAACTATAGATAACTTATTTATTTGTCCAACTATTGTAATAATACATATTCACAAATACTTATAGGTTTCCAAATGGTGTAATGAACCATTGTAACCTTTCACTAAAAGTTGTGTCTAGTCCGAATGGATGTGATGAACCAACATGATGGTTCGGTTAAGTTATAACCCAAACGACATGTCCTTTCTAGTAGTCATGGTCCAAACGACATGACCCTTGACAATTTACAGAAATAACTATAATAACTAACTAATTGGTTTTAAAGTTTCTAATGTACACTTCTGGTCCTTCATATTTTCCAAAAGCAATATCGAGATTATAATCTTGGTTCACAGTAATAACTCTGAATCATTGAAAGCTACACAAGATGGGGTGATCCTGTTTCCCTGTTTGTTAGGAATGATTTCCACCCGCTTCTTTCTGCTTAACCAGATAGCGGCACATGAGTATGTTGTTCCAAGATCAATACCAATAGCTGTTCCTTTAACCTTTTTAGACATTTTTAACCTGAAATAAAATAAAAATGAAGCAGAAAATTGAGTTTGGTTGAGAAAAAACCTCAACAAGAAATTATGTGTAGTCTTTAATATTCGGAAAGTGTTTCTGCTCATAATTTTACTACATTAAGTTTTTGAATCAGCTTAACTACTTCTCGAATAAACCAAAACAAAAATCAGGTCTTTGAGTTCCTACCGATTGGTCTCACAAACAATAGTTCTTGTTACTAAATACACATTACCAATTAATCTATTTACAATTTTGATCTAACGAGATTAACTTGCAAGTGTTTAGAGTGTGTTTAGATTGCTTATCTATGTGCCTAGCTGCTTTTTTTAAGAAGTCAAGTGTTTGGTAAAAGCCGCTCATTTACTTACTTTACACCGAAACAAGAGCTTAAATTATTGATTTATAAACACGCGCTTAACTTTTCCAAGATAAAGCATAATAACATATCATCTTTGAATCCAGAATCTGAATGCATCTCCTATGAGTCTTCATATAACATTTTCTATATCAATGAACCAAGACACAAACTCTAGAACAATTAATATCTAACATACTAGCCAATAGTTGAAACTATAAAACATAGGGGTAGATTATGCAAAACTCTGAAAGTGGTCTTACAGAAAACAAGTACCATGCAAACCAAGTCAAAGCTTTTAAGGTTAAACTTGTTGTATATAAGTGTGTATTGCTAATAGAGACAAATAAACAACGACATGAACCATAAAAGTATAGAAAAACGATACCGTAAATCTTTGAATGTGGAGACTCAAAAACACAATCAAGGAAAATGTTGAGGCCTGTGATGCTCACAGTTTCCTTAAGACAGATTCGTCCGCTCCACGGTGCTTGAGAATCGTGAACGTCTATCTCCCAGGATACAACAACAACGGATAACTCTGTTAGCACAAACGGGTTATCAAGGCGAACCAAAATCGTGTCTTCCCTCTATTACGAACCGGATACACATAATGTCAAAATAAACGGTAAACAAAAGGAGAGGAGTGAGTGTATTTCTTGGTGTGTTGAAATGAGAGAGAGAGCTCTCAATATATAAGTGAGGAGGATGAAAGAAAATGGTCCAATTAACTATCACAATCAATCCTACTAATGGCTCATGAACATAGAATTAAATTGGTCGTTACATATGACCAAACATTAATCTTGCTCTAAAGCCCCATTAGTATATTTGATGACCATCAATTGTCATTCAAACCCAAATATTGACCATATTTTCCAACAATCCCCCACATGAATGAAATTGATAACGGAAAATAAATTTCAATGACTCGATGTTGTAATAGAGTTTTGCAGTTGATATTTGCAAAGGATAGGTAGGTGTTACCCTTTGAACCTTCCCTTGTGAAATATACTTAGACTCCTAGCAGCCAGTAGAACTCGATGTCTTTGAACTGTCTGCTGTTTGTGGAGACGACAATATATATTCACACAAATATCTCCTTGACACTTTTTGGTTCTCATAGTTATGTTCGTTATGGTCATGAACATTAGCCTGGTTCTGCGAGAGCTATTAAGAATTGCGCCCCCACAATTCCCTTAGAAGCGACCCCACTTCTCTCTCATATAGGTGATTCTCGATTAATCATTAAAAGCCATATGCTTAACCTCATATTGTCACTATTATAGGAATGGACTAGGAAGTCTACTAACTCCCTTAAATAAATGTGGAGTTTATTACTCCCCCACAGTGACCTCAGTTTATAAAAGTAGGTTGTCCTATTGAACCCAGATCTTGGGATCTCCAGTCAGTTGGGTTAGGTTTTCCTTCATATAAACTTTTCTAGGGCTTTAGTCCCATTCCTCTTCACGACTTGCTAACTAACTCTCACATTTAGCATCTCACAAGCGGATCCGCAATGTTATTCTATGACTTCACATTGTCAAATAGGGATAACCCATGCTGAGAGTAGTTGTCGTATCGACATAATATGTTTGTACAAATTTGAGTTTCGTTCAACTCTAAATATATCATGCTCCAGGTAATTCTTGAGTATTCCAACTAGGCAAGAACTTCATGTTTGTTGATGTCCTTTTGAACTCTAGCTAGGCCGGAGTCCCCCACATGGAATTTATCTCAAGAATTTTTGTAGAAATGTTCTCTCTTTCAATGTATTAATCTTGTTTATAAGATTTTTTTTTCCTCACATGGATATGACATCAAGATCATTAGTAATTTGTCACTTCACAAAATTCATACTAGTGTATGCACACTTTTTGAATGTCTTATGTTAATTATTTTCCGTATCATACTTAACAAAAATTCAAGTCTAGCATGCTATAGACCAAGGAATCAAGCGTATGACAGAAGATGCATCATTCTGATTACTCATAGCTTCATCTTCTAACATTTTTCTTTTAGACAAATTACCATGTAAGTCCTACACTTACAACATGTCATTCCATTTCAATTGTGATTGTATAATCACATTTAGTCTCTTATCATTATATGATTTTCACAACTTATTATTTTATTATAATCATATAATATCAATGTGTAGTCTTTTTACACAATCAAAATATGTCCAATGTAACAAATGGATAATAACTCACTTTGGATGACAATCACACCATTCAAGTTAGTTACATAAACCAACCAACGTAATTTCTAACCAATAATTATTATTGGTTAGAAAAATGTCGTACACGGTTATGTTCAACATCTTGTCATTTCTTGCATTATGACAGACCGTTAAATTATTAGCAATATGAGTTCGAACAAGTCTTAACAATTATTCATCTTTCTAGAATAACAAGTAGTTTGATTATTTGCAACAATATTCACAACAGAATATTTGCAACATCCAAACTTCCAATAATCGGTACAAAATCGAGCAACTTGTTTATTCTCATGTTAAAAATTAGTTGCGAAGTGCTAAACAACACCGCACCAAACAACCTTAAATAGGCACTAATTTGCCACGTTATGCTAAGTATGCCACACACATACACCACATTAAGTGTCTTCAATCCTTTCATTATATCATTGCCCACATAGAGCTTCTTCTCGGTCTCAAACCAAGATTAATTAATGAAGGAATATTCATCACAAAAACATGATTAAGTCATTACTCTAATAGGGTCAGCCACACTGATCACCTAAACCATGACAATTTGGCCATCACAATGTTGGCCTCAAAAGATGGCAACAATTTTAACGTCGTTTTTCCTTAGCACTAAATACACCATAATGTGTATAAATCAAGTAAAGTCACTGTATGAAGTAATAATTCTTCATTAACGACATTGTGTCTTTAGACACATCAACCTATGATTCAACAACATATGCGATCAACACAAAGTAATAAGAAACTTTGTTCTAACATGAACCACAAGTGTTTTAATCACAACTTTCCATGCTTAAAGCAATCAAACACAAATACACTAGCACATGTCTCAAAATTTCCATTGGAAGCAAAGACCCATTTGAAAATAAGGTAGTGTCCAAAGACCACTCTCGTACCAAAATAAAAATGTGATTGATCATCCCATATATTAAAACTTTTTTTTTTTTTTTTTTTTTTTTTTTTTTTTTTTTTTTTTTGGAAATCACTTTTAATGTCTTAACTAGACACCGTAAAAAATTGGGATCAAAACACATTCGTTTACTATGCGAACAACGCATTTTCTCATGACGACGCAATTGGGACAACAAGCCTTTTGGAGTCCAAAAAAACACCAAAAGCATTCCCAACGAATGAGTTTTATTCCGATTGCCAATTTATGTAACCCGTATCATTTACACAAATCAATAAGTACATCAAACTTGTGTGCACGACACTTATTAGTTAAATAAGTTAACTAACAGATGGTTCAATAACATTTGCCTTAAAACTGTTTCTTCGTGATTAAGTGACTCAAACGAGTCTAGATCAATTTGGGATATCTATAGTACCATGATAGATTAAAAACGAAAAAAATTAATCTTTTCTTCAAAATGATCTAAATAAGACTATATGGATTCCAATTCCATATTCAACGTCACACTGTATTAACTTAATCTTTCCCTTCAACTTACAATAGACACAGATAAAAGGCACAAAGCGGTTCACATATTTTATCTCCCACTAGATAATAAATAGTATGTCATTTATTGGTAATCACCACTAGATTAAAGTTCATAAAATAATTTGACTAAGAAACAAAACGTTTGGATTGGTTAAGAACAAAAATTACTTTGCATTTATGGCTTCATTAATTCCATAACAAGATTTCAAAACCAAAATTTAATTTTCCAGTTACATGTTTGACATACTAATATTTTATAGATTAAGCAACTATGCTCAACGAATCCCATTTTATTAAAGACAAAGCCAAATGTACAAACTCAGTAAAATTGTATATGCATAATTTCTTTCACAAATCGTCATAAACAATCAAATAAAGGTACAACAAATATATTGTTAACGCTATTTCCACAAAAACCAGCAGTACCATAACCATATATTCAAAAGTAATGCAAATATTATTTGTATCTAATATATCGGTTTGAAAACACAATTTGCAATTATCTTGTTCAATATACTATGTTACGTTATTCCACGTAAGTTACATACTAATATATCAGTTTATGCAAACATTCCAAGTGTATTATTGTATCCTGTTGGATACTGTAAGTCCAAGACATACCACACCGTAAACATTCATGTGAAATGCAATTATTATCATCTACACATAAATTTCATTAGATAAATATACTAACGAAACAAACCAGTTAAGTCTTGGTTTTTCTTCAACAAAACGTAAATCTTAACGTTTCCAAGTTATTGTTTCGTGAATAGTAAAATGATTGTGAGGAGGATGAAAGAAAATGGTCCAATTAACTATCACAATCAATCCTACTAATGGCTCATGAACATAGAATTAAATTGGTCGTTACATATGACCAAACATTAATCTTGCTCTAAAGCCCCATTAGTATATTTGATGACCATCAATTGTCATTCAAACCCAAATATTGACCATATTTTCCAACAAAACTTTGATCAAGATAATAAGAAAATTTACAGTAATTAATCATGTAATTTACGAAGCGAGTTGATTTGCATACATTTAAATTTAACTTATACAGTACATCAGCACACCATATAACACAGATACAACTGTTTACAACATGATACATTGTATTGAATTCAAAAGTTAATGTATGCAAATCACAAAGAACGTGTAACTTTTACCTACAGTTTAACTTAGTTTTGCTCGAACCCTTGATTTAACTCTGTCGTTTTTTTCTCTATCTTTTAAAGCTAATTAATTTTCTTCCAAGTTTCATACAGGCCTGTGATATTAAATTTTAGTGGCCCATCCTTTAAAAAGGCCCAGTGAAGTAGCATTCATAAAGGCTTCAAAACGGTACTCACAAGTTTAAGATGACTAAGTTTAAGGATGTATAGTGCAAATTTAATTGGGTTACTAAAAAATTTGGGATGTTGTGGTTACTAAGAGTAAATTGCAAAAATCGTCCTTGTGGTTTCGCTAAATTGCAGATTTCGTCCTTACGGTTTCGAAATGGCAGGCAACGTCTATGAGAGAAGTTTGGGTTCATTTTCGTCATTGCTTAAAGTGAAATCTTTTATATAATAAAACAAAACCCTTAGTGGGGACTTTTACATTTCAAAAAAATCAAATCATACCTTATTAAGTAATAATCAAATTATTATTATTATTATTTTCTTAAATATTAAATAAGAAAAGCCTAAATACTTCTAAATTTATCCATATTCTACAAAAAAACGAATGTGATTTGTAATCATTCAATAAAAAGTTACAAAAATATATGTGTCAAAATATAAAAAATTAAAACTTGAAAACGGTGGAGCAAGTTTTTCAAAGATTTGGGCTGAAACTTAAAATTCAGTATCATTCCCACTAAATATTTGAAGTCCCAACATTCCCAAATTTCTCCTCTATCAATCAAACTCGATCTCTTATCATTCATTCACGCACAATCATTGACACAAGAACATCTCCTCCAAATCTAATTAATATTAAAACCCACTACATTCGTAAATAACCCTAATTCAATACCTCAATCAAAGTACAATGGTTTTGAAGGTCCTGTTATAATAATTAAAACCCGAAATTAAAAATAATAATTTATTTAAATGATTAGAAAAAACCCCGCGCGTGCGCGGGCATTATATCTAGTGACTATAACGCCATTGTCTTCTTTTTACTTTATTTCAATTTGGGCAGTGGTATTTTAATCATTTCACTTTGGGCAAAGAAAGAAAACGAATTGTAGAAGAATGATGAAGGAAGATGCTGTTGAGCGAGAAGTAGCACATGGTCATGAAAACGAAGAATTTGAGACATTTGAGTTGAGTGATCTATTTCTGTCTGATGAATAAAAATGAGCATTCAATTTATTTATGCATGTATATGTGATTTCTTGAAATTTTGGGGAAGAATAGTCATATGCTTATGTTATGTTAGTTTTAATTTGTTTTTATAGTTGAGTGCTGTTTTGATTTTCATGATGGCATGCTTAACGAACGATAACACATGTATTAAACAGTGGATTTATAAAACCTCCCATGCATGAGATCAATGACATAGTGTCACTCCCCATTCTGCACCATCGCCTCTAATTTCTGCAGTTAAGAACCCAGCAAATGATCACTACGCTGGGATATCTTAGCAAGCTCCTTATTATTTCAATAGCAGTTATCATCCCTTTGTGATCATCTAACATTTATAGATTTCGCTCAAATCACTTGACTTTTCTTCCTTGAATGGGGTTTCTTACCATAATCGCTTGACGCCTCTCAAATTGCAATTTCCCTTACCATACTCTCTAGTAAAGTTGTTAGTCGGATTCCGGAGACATACACCAATTTCCTTCAAGCTTTCATCTTTAGACTTCAAAAGCTTGTAACCTATGTTGAATCTTGTCAAATATCATTATTTCATTTCACATTACATAATCAAATCTAAACCATGTCAATAAAGTCAATCTAAGCAAAACTGATATGATGATATTGTTCAAAATTCAAGCTTTTTTGCTTCCACCTGATTGATTCGGAATCGATTGCTGATACAAGCAAGTCGCTTTATTTCTGATGTATGGCAATAACAAGGACTGTAAGGGCCGCTTTCTGCTGCGGGCTGCCCTATGATTGAATTGTGATACATGCTAACACATGGTTCTACACTTTATCAACATGACTGAATACTATACGTTTATGAAACCATATCCACTATAAGAATGAAATATCAAACATAAGCGAAGAAATTATCACTAATGCCCAACTTAAACAAACCGCTGAAAACACAATCCTTGACGAGTATTGCACTGATGCTAGTTTCTAGCACTCGAAAGTGTTGGTTCCTTCCTTGACGAGTCCCCCTTAAATCAGTGAGGAGAATTCAGAACACATATGAAACAGAATGCATATCAACTAAGGGGGTGTTTCATAGTAGCTGAACTGAATTGAGCAGCCCTCAACTCCTAGTCTGTCACAGATTTGGTAGAAACAAACAAGACAGTGATCGAATCGCTCGATTTGACTCTGAATGGGCACAATTACTAGCTCTGTCATTCAGAAGCACTACAATTCTTTCCAAATCCTTTATGTCACTTAACTATATCTTGTCATATGGTCATCACTCCATCCCAAGTATTTTAGTAATGTTTATACAATCTCCAAATTAATCTCTTAAATAATAAAGAAAAATGTCATTTCGGAACGAACAGACAAGCTAACACTATATTTTATTCATCCATTATCTCTAATATATGCTATTTATGTTGATTTGCTGCTACGTGCAGCCTTACCAACCTAACTATGTTGCTCCTTCTTTTTGACCGTGCTTGGAAGATACCACCATATATATAATGTGTATACTTTCTTTTTTTTTCCTTATCTCTCGGCCCTCGCCAACTTATGTTGCGCATTTCGTATAGATGAGCTAAGCTTCAAGTAACTCGATAACATACAGCAAGAATAATCAGATTCTTCTTGGACTATAACTGCAATAGAAGTTGCACAGTTCATACAAAACACATTCCAATAATTTATCTCCTAAATAAGTAGATAGTAATAGTTGAAACATTTTTTGTCGGGAACACAAAACCACAAAGAGTAAATGTTATAAATATAATACAAAACCAGGTTCAACCTCTATTTAAAGAAGAGCAACATTAAACAATTCACAAACACTTGTAGTTCACCATCACCACTTGCAGGCCAATAGAACGGGGTGTTTCTTTTGTTTCTTTATCCCGATTTCAGCCACCAATCGGAAGGGGCATTTCTTTTGCTTCTTTTTCCTGCTGCTGCTTCCACCTTCTGCAACAAGAGAAGTGAGGATTGAAGAAGTTGACAGTTGGTCAGAGATAGAACATCCATCTGCCTCCTCTGCCTGAACACGAAAATAGGTGCCCACTTTATTCTTATCACGATTCTGCTCATTCATATACTTAACCAACATCTGAAGTTTTTGCGCCTTACGTTCCTCGACCACGGGAAAGAAGTCAACAACATCAACAACTACAGATGTATCTTTTTTTAACAGCAGCTTAGCAACTGTTTCTAAGTCCTTGTCAGCAAAATTCAGAGGACTGATCGACAGAAATAATAATAAAAATAATTATTATTATTATTATTATAAGAGTAAAGATAACATATATACATGATAAACTAGCTAAGAGGCATATAACAAATAAAATACCCTCCAGCAAACACAACAATCCTTTTATTCATATGTTTGTTATCGAGCCAACCATACTTACATGCAAAGCATGAGCCCTTCAAGTAAGTTTGTATGTTGCTCGACTGATGCTAAGACTGAGTACCAAACAAACAAAAGATAATTATTATTGGGAATTATTATTACGGTATTAAACATGCATAGATCATAGATAAATAAAAATATGTAGAAGTAATTAGTTGACATACATCCACCAAGTGCACGCTTGACGTCTTGAAAATCATCAGTAGGCATAAGCTGAACACCATGATCTAGCTCACCCATTCGAATTATGCCAACTTTGTTATCCGGATGAGCCTGTAATTAAGTAACACCCAACATATATATATATACAAATATATATTTATGTATATTAACAATTCAACAGCAGCAAATAATAATAAACAATAAACAAGACGTACTTGGAGTTTTCTTTCGCAATAGAATTCTATAGCTTTGCTTTGATTAATAAACCAAGGTATTAAGTTCTTGCCGGTCATCCATTTGGAATTGTCCATACAGATCATTGTAACCTCGCCCACCATCGTTGAATGAAATCCTGTTCACAGTGGCGATTATTATGTGTTGTTTAGGGTTTGTGATTTTTGGCATGTCGCCCCTTTTAATATAACTACACAATTGCAAATAAATTATCACATTACTACCTTACACTTTTGATTGCTTTCATTTTTTATTATTATTTTTTTTTTTTTTAAACAAAATTACGTAATAGTTTCTCTTTTTCAAAATTCCATCCATCAAATTTATTACTCCAATTTTTATAAAGTTGAGCATGAGACGGTTTGAGCCGGTTTTTAGTTAACACCAAACCCTGAAACGAAATCTTTGGTTTCTGAAAATTATAAACCGTATGGTTTGGTTTATTCAGTTATAGTGTTTTTCTTTTTTTTTTTTTTTTTTTTTTTTTTTTTTTTTTTTCCTACCGTAAATAAAATATTTTGTTATTAACCATCATAACTCTTTGTCTATTTTGTCATTCTTTTGATTCCAATCAGTATAAAATAATAGCTAATAAGTTAATGGGTTATTGTATTTTGGAATAACTATTAAGCACTTTCAAGGCGTTTGCCTAAGCTTATTTCTAAAGGCTGACTGCTTTTTTAGGAACAAATAAGCTAATAAGTAGAATCCCTTGGATTGAGACTATCGAAAAATACATAAGCTTTTAAGCATGAACTTACCCAAACACCCCTTTAAGTACCACACAATATTAATCAACCCCGTTTAAATGCAATTGGTTTGTGCAACAATGAGCAAAGTATTGTAGGACCACGAGCTTCTGAATCTTAATTTCTCTTCCCTCATACAACATTGCATAGGCCAAGGTCACATTTTGTAGCCTGTCGTTTAGTTTACTGTTAATGGTTATTTAAATTGATGTTACATGTATAATTTCCTTTTATGATCATACTTATGGTTGATGATTAAATGGTGAGTGGTCCTTTTCTGCGTAAGCATTTGTTCAATTTCTTCCCTGGCCATCATTTAATTTGCCATGAGTTTCATGAAGATGTAAAAAATATTGGTGCTTATACATTGAATTTTTGGTCTATTTGCAGAAGTGATGATTGTTGTGGGCAAAAGTGGTGGTCTTATGTGGCAAAATTGTGCTCGGCCTAATGCCAATGCTCTTGGATTACGTCGTATGTCGACACCATGGTTTTTTCTCTTAAATTCATATATGCAGTAATTAACGAGAGTCGTATCAAAATCCTCACCGCCTAAGTGAGTGTCGCCCCCTACAGCTTTGATATCAATAACACCCTTTTTACTAATTGTCAAAAGAGATACATCAAAGGTTCCGCTGCCTAAATCAAATTCCAAAACAGTCTTCTTATCTGTGTTCCAATTATTTTCGGACAAATTGTCAACACCATATGCAATTGCAGCAGCTGTCGGCTCATTTAGTAAACGCAATACATTGAGGCCCGAACGGGTTCCTGCTTCCTTTGTTGCCTCTTGTTGTTGGTTATTGTAATAAGCCGGAACCGTTATCACAGCATTTTTTACTTCTTCTCCAAGATACAGTTCAGCAGTTTCTTTCATCTTCTTGAGAACCATGGCTGATCATTCTTCAGGTGCAAATTTCTTCTCTTCAGCTTTGTACTCGACTACAACACTTGGTTTCTCTGAACTCCCTTCGATGACCTTAAAAGGCCACAATTCCATTTCCTTCTGCACTTGAGGATCACTGAATCTTTTTACAATCAAACGCTTAACATCTGAAAATCTTAGAACGATTAAGATTAGCAACCAAAATTTTCCGAAAAACAAAAGCATGAATAAGTAACTGAAATATTTTAAATAGAAAGATTTTACCAAACACTGTGTTAGCAGGGTTCCTAGCTATCTGATTTTTTGCACTCTCGCCTACTAATAACTCTGAAATATTTTAAATTATTGAATGTACTAACCAATCCCGAAACCCAGGGGTTGTTTGGTTTATGAGCTTAAGTTTCATATGCCTAGTTTTCCAGCTTATATTCCTGTTTTGATCAGTTGTAATAAGCTCGCAAATAAAAAGAAGAATAATTTTTGATGAATAACCCGAACACGTACAATAAGCTTAAAAAACACGCGCTTAACTTTTCCAAGATAAAGACATAATAACATATCATCTTTGAATCCAGAATCTGAATGCATCTCCTATGTTAGCAATCACTTTATGTTAATTATGAAGTGATGGACATTTGGCATTTAGATTCAATGTGTCATGTATAATTTGTATTTAGCATTGTGGGCTTGTAGCATTAGAGTTATTAGTATAAGTTATATAAGTGTAATGTAATTATCAAAGCCCACATTTAGTACATCTCTAGGATCCATATGTAGCCCATCCCAAGGCCCATATGGATTGCCTGTGAAACATAAAACCACGCACACACACTCTTGCCTAGGTGTGCCTCATTCTAACATATGTGAAAGAGTGTGTGTGTGTGTGAAAGCTTCATCCTCTAGTCTTTGTATTGTTTTCTTTTCAAGAATAGAATCATTTGACTAGCAAATATAAACATAAGATCCACATCTCTTGTTCTTAGTGTGTATGTTTGTGAGTGTCATCGTGGCTGCCTTTGTATGATAAACAAGTGAGCCGTGGTCTACAAGTGGTATACAAGAGCCAATCATCAAGGTAGGAGTTTGTTTTGTTCGTTTTTGTTCATATTTACCCAGCAGCTACGCTAGTTGTTGTGGTTTCTAGGAATCGAATAGCAAAGATTCAAGTGAAAGGTTGTGTTTGTTCTTGGTTTTGCGACCTGGTATATGTTTAAGTGAGTATTTCTCATTTGGTTGTTGGGAAAAAACTGCACTTTTTGGTGTTCTTAGTTACTTTTGATCGAAGTTATTTAAGAAAGAATCACTTGATGTGTTTGTATAATATCTTGGATATTATTGGTTCAAGTGGTGAAAGTTGTCAGGAATTATAGCAACTTGGTGAAAAGTGGTTAGAGATATCTTTGAAGATAAGGCTATCACGTGGGAAGGTACTCAAAAGTCAACAAAAGTGGGAAAAAGCTGAAGTTTCTCGCAATTGCAACACTTCTCGCAATTGAGCTTCTGTCTCGCAATTACTGCTGCTCTTTCGCATTTCCACTGCTCTCGCAATTGCCTGTGGTCTCGCAATTGATACTGCTATCGCAATTGGAGTCTCGCAATTCAGTATTTGTCTCGCAATTCAACTGCTTTCGCAATTGAGGTGCTGCTCTCGCAATTGTGGCCTCGCAATTCACACAGTGTCTTTCGCAATTGGCGAATTTTCTCGCAATTCAGGAGTATTTCGCAATTGGCCATTTTGTCTAAAAATTGATGCAGTTTTGAGAATTGGCAACTTCAGTCCTTGTACTTTCAACTGCCGTAAGGAACTTTCGGAATTGACACTTCAGGCCCCTCGCAATTGTGTTTAAAAGACTTCAAAGTTAAATAACTTTTAAGGATTTGATTCGAACGTAATTTCGTCAACTCGATAGTGAACTCGGTATTTTATCACTTGTATAAGTGTGTAAAATACTTCGACAAACGGTTATCTACATTCTTGTATAAGATTGTTAGATTTTATATAAATTACGAATTTATATAAATAAGATATATTTCTATCTAAATTGATATTTTGCCATAATTTGTATAAATTTTGGTCAAATTGAAATTTCTATAGAAAGTGTCATGTTTATCTAAATTGTAATTTACATATCCTTTTGTCGAAACTGTAAACTTTTGACTTTGTCTTAATTATACTTGAATCAAGTTTCGTAACGTTATTTAATTTGTTACAACATCAACGATCATCAACAACAAACCAAAGCATCACATCATCAACCAAGTTCAAGTTCAACCTTCAACGAAAACAACTTCTATTTTGTTGAAACGATCCTCAATCCACTTTATCATACAATATTTTAAAGATGACTACACAACAAGACATTCATGCCGCAGGTTCAGAAAACCGACCTCCAATGTTAGAAAAGGGTGGTTATCTTCCATGGACGAGTCGTATGAAAAGATACATGAAAACCAAGCCTCTAGGACAAGGTAAACTCTTGATCAAATCCATAGAGGAAGGTCCATTCAAGCCTCGCCAGATTCAAGTCACAGCTGGGAATCCTGATGCAACACCTCCAATTAAAGCAACCTTCCGGACTCAAACGGAAGAGGAATACACATTGGCAGATCAGAAGCAAATTGAAGCAGATGACATGGCAATGCATTTAATTCAACTCGGTTTGCTACAAGAAATATTTTTGTGCCGTAGATAGTTGTGAAACTGCTTATGAAATGTGGGATCGAGTTAGACGGCTTTGTTATGGTACAGATATCGGTAAACAAGACATGGAAAACAAGCTTCTGACTGAATGGGAGAAGTTCACATCCACACCAGCTGAACAGATTGAATCTTACTACACACGGTTTTGTACTCTAATGAATGAGTTGATCAGACACAATTTGGCACCTAAACAAATTGTTCAAAACATCAAGTTCATCAACAACCTTCCAGAGGAATGGGGACGATATGTCACTATTGTCAACCAAACAAAGAACCTTCACGACGTGAACTATGATCAGCTCTATGACTTCCTAAAACAAAACCAAGCAGAGGCAAATGAAGTCAGAAAAGAGAAACAAGCAAAACAACAAGATCCTCTTGCACTCATAGTCCAATCACCTACACCTGCAACAGTCAGTGCACAACCATCATCATCATCATCCACTCAGCAATTCATGCAACAACAGTATATTCCACAATCACCATTCTACCCACAACAACAACATGTAATCCCACAACAACAATACCCACAACACCCAGATCAAGACGATCAGGATGAGTCAACTGCTGCTTTGACTCAAGCTTTTGCTTACCTATCAAAAGCATTCCAAGGACGTTACTCCACACCCACCAACAACAATCAACGAATCTCATCAAACACTCGCAACAAGCAAATTGCACAGCCGAGTTTCAACATGGGTCAGCAAGGATAGATGGTTGGGGGATATGGGAATCAGCAGGGATATGCTCCAAGATTTCAGATGGGTAATCAGAATGCAGGGCAGTATGTTGGTAATCAGATGGGTCAGTTTGCAGGGAATCAGATGGGTACAGCTGTTGGTAATCAAAGGGTTCAGAATGCTGGGAATCAGTTTGGGAATGTTGCTCAGGGAGCTAGGAATAGAAATCAGGGAAATGTGATGAAGTGCTTCAACTGTCAGGGTATTGGTCACATGGCTAGGAACTGTCCAGACAAGCCGAATAAGAGGGATCCAGCGTATTTGCAGAAAGCATTAATGTTGGCAAACAAGGAAATGGCTGGGCTTCAGTTGAGTGCAGAAGAGAATGACTTCATGGCTATTATGGACAATTCTGAAGATCAAGAGGACATCGATGCAAACTGCATTTTTATGGCTAATCTCCAGGAGGCAAAGTACGACACGGACTCGGAAGCACCTCCTACTTTCAACACAAATGCGGTTTCTGAGGTACAACCATATGCTACATGTCACAATAATGAAATGTTTGATATGTCACCTCAAAATGAACAGTATTCTGAGACTCCTAATCTCATTTACGATACATATATGGACGAACCAAGTTGTAGTAATACTAATTTGGTAACTCCAGATATGGATCTGATGAAGCGAAAAGTGTACCGCTTTTAAGGGGTCATTTAAGCCCTAAATCGTATTTATTTGATCAAATATTGCCCTAAATCGTTCCTTTTGTCATTTTAGGTACTTTTGAGAAGAAATCTGGAAAAGGAAGCATTTTGGACGTTTTTGGAGCATAAAAGTGAAGAAAACGGCAAAGTCTCAAAATCGGCTGAAAAGTACCTTTGACGGCGTCAGGGATTGCCCTGGACGGCGTCATGGCTTGGCAAGAAAAAGGTAGATATGAAAATTACTCATGATAAGCCAGAGAATTTTGCATGAAAAATCTGACGGCGTCACCCTTTAATCTGATCAAGGTCGTCACGGCTTAATTTAAAGAGGGACGGCGTCAAGCTCTTTTCTGACGGCGTCAAGCCTTGATAAGCCAGAACGGATTTTGGAGGTCTAAAGAGGGACGGCGTCAGGAAGGCCATCCGGGAACCCTAAAAGTGGCGAGGTGACGGCGTCAGAATCTACAACGTGACGCCGTCAGCCCTTAATCTCTATATATAGTTTTGCAATTTTTTGTCATTAGTGTGGAACTTTGTGTGTGAAAAACCCTAAGACGATTTTAGCAGCTTTTTCAAGGCTTTTTGCCTTGAGATCTTCCATGTTACATTGATGATAAGTTATCAATTAATCATTCAATATGTCTATGTGTTGTTTGATTCTATCTTGTTCTTGTCTTTTGTTTAACATGCTAGGCTAGGTTTTCTTTGTGTTTGCTTAGATCTAATGAAACCTAGCTATTGATTGTTGGTTATTAGTGTGTTATTAATTGTATGGGATGATTGTTCATCTATGTTAGGCTTAAGAAAACTGGCTAACTTCCTATTCGGTAACTTGCTTGAACGTCTTAAGAAACATGAACCAATGCGTACTAAAGGTTTTTATGGTTGTATTTAATGCATGAGCGAATTCTAGTGATCCCATGTTAGGAGCTTCTTAGCCGGCTCGACATAGGAGTGAAGTAGGAGTTCATAGAGTTGGGGAAGTACGTACGCCACCCCACGATTGGTATTAAGGAATACACCCGTCATCCACGCAACTAATACACACTAATCAACCGGTAAAAGATAGTTAGGGAGTAAGGAAATCTAAGTAAACACATTTCTCTCCACATAAATTTCACCACCTTTTCATTTTCTGTTATTTTATTTTATTTGCATTCGTAGTAACTTGGGTTAGTTGACTAGCAACTAATTCCGCCCACTCTTTCAAACCCGAGATTTTACTTGCTTTCATAAAATTATAAAAACATAAAAAGAATCTTCTCTCACCCTTAGACCTATTAGAGTAGTTTTTCATACCTAACGAACACTATTCCCTGTGGAGAACGATCAATCCCCCGTACTTACCACTACACTATACTACATCGGTCAGGTACACTGCCTGGTGGGGTTGTAAGCCTCTTGAGATCCCTCGAGAGGTAAAACCTGTTGTAAGGTTGCAAAACCACGCATCAAGTTTTTGGCGCCGTTGCCGGGGAATAGTTATTGTTTAGGTTGAATTTTTATTTTATAGGTCTACTCACTAGATTCCTTTCTAGTGAGATTTTTATTTTATTTTTCTAGGTTTTCTTTAGTCTATCTTTTTCTTCGTTTCTTTGTTCGTAACCATTACCATCCGACATCATGGAAGGTGGTAATATCCTCGATCCCAACAACCCACCACAACAACCACCACCTCCTAGTGCCCGTACTTTAGGAGAGTACTCCCGTCCTAGCCACCATGGCTATCGAAACACCATTGAGCTCACTCAAGGAGCCAATGTCACTCCCTTGCGATCCGACACCATCCGGTTGGTGCAAAGCGGATGCGCATTCCATGGACTTCGTTCTGAAGATCCTAATCAACATCTCAAGGACTTTCTCAAAATTGTTGATTCTATAGACCTTGATGTTGCCATTCGAGAGACGACCCGACTGCGTCTCTTTCAATTCTCTTTGCGGGACCAAGCTAGTCAATGGCTAGAGCGTCAACCCGCAGGTTCCATCACCTCTTGGGATGATCTCACTACTCGTTTCCTTGCTCAGTTTTTCCCACCGGGAAGAACTACCAAGCTAAGGAATGATATCTTGATGTTCCAACAACGTCAAGGCGAAACCCTCTACGAGGCATGGACTCGATTCAAGGACTTACTCCAAAAAGTCCCTCACCATGGCATAGAACTTTGGCTCCAAGTCCAAATCTTCTATGACCATATCAATCTCTACACGAGGCAAACCATTGACCAATCGGCCGGTGGCAAGCTACATGATCTAAGTGCGGAACAATCATGGGCTCTCCTAGAAGATTTTGCTCTTTATGACAACGAAAGTTGGAGTGATCCCCGTGATTTGAATAAAACGGTCAAGGCAATATCTTTGCCTTCGAACAATTCAAGCACTTCCGACCGTAGGATCATAGAACTTGAAGACCAAGTCAAGTTTCTCATGAAATCCTACGAGGCTCCTAAACCTTCAAGCCAAGTGAACAAAATCACTTCTTCATGTGAATTATGTAGTGGTCCCCACGACACTCGTGATTGCATGGAACTCCCCGAACAAGCTTTTGCGGACTACGCATCCTCGCGTACCGACGGAGCGGGAGACAAGTGGTACACTTTCAAACCTGAGCCAAACCCCTACGGTGATACATACAACCCATCATGGAAAAATCACCCAAACCTTAGGTGGAAGCAAAACCAAAACGCACAACAAACCAATTTTTCCAACCCACCTAATCGTTTCCAATCAAGCGGTTCCAACTCGAACCGTACTTTCAACAACAATCCTTCCGGCAATGGTAGTACCGATAACTTTGAAGGATTGATGTCTCAATTTATGGCATCTCAAGAAGCTCGTTTAGCCAAGTTTGAAGCCGATTTCAAACAAAAACAAAGCGAGATGACCAATAAGATTGACACTTTGTTGAAAGCCCTCAATGACCGAGAAATGGGAGCACTCCCTAGCAACACGGTCAAGAACCCGAAACTAAACGTCAACGCCGTTTCATCGGTTACGTCTCCTAGTTCTTGTCCACAATATTATTCGGTCAATTCCATGAGCTCGTGTTTCAAACAAACCCATGTCATAGTTGAAACACCTCCCACTCAAAACCTTGACGAAGAATTCAAGGAGCTCCACCTTGAAAGTCCGGTTATTGATGTGTTGGATGAGAAGAAGCTCAAGTTAGGCGAAAAAGGGACCGCCTTTGTTCAAAACAAGCTACCTAAGAAGTTAGATGATCCGGGCTTATTTGTTCTACCTTGCAAGATCGGTAATTCGGAGGCTTATGACACATTAGCCGATCTTGGATCAAGCCTTAACCTACTTCCGTTACCTCTCTACACCTCTCTAAAACTAGGAAAACTCGAAGAAACCGAGGTGATAATAGGCTTAGCGGATGGAAGTGTTGCTTACCCGGTTGGAGTAGTTAAGGACGTGTTAGTACACATTGGAAAACTAACCATTTTAGCCGATTTCCACGTCCTTGATATGGTTAGCGACCCTACATGCCCCTTGTTGATAGGTAGAGGATTTTTGGCGACCGCTAGTGCTATGATTGATTGTAAGGAATCCAAGATAGCGGTAGGAGAAGGAGATACTTGGTCAGTCTATGATATTAAGAAACATGCCTATGATACTAGTGAGGAACCAACACCACATTGGTTAGAATCAATTAGGAGACCATCTAGATATGGACCTTGGATCGATAGAGACTTCATAGGACCCCAACGCCCATTTTACCTAGAAGAGGACTTTGTGAACCGAACACATACGGTAGAGCAACTCTTGGCTAGGGACACCGAATTGGATCCATTTGAAGACCCTCTAGTTTTTAGGAAGATGATTGATTTCCTAGGAGTTTTGCCAATTAACCTAGGAATGAATAAGTGGAATTGTGAGGAAGATGATCATAAGTGGGATTGGGACAAACCACCCAAAGATGGAGATGGGTCATGGCATATTAAGATGACACTGTATGACCCGGATGGAGAGAAGTTTGAAAAGATATATTGTACTAAGCAAACCAATAGGAAACTTCAATCCAAGCTTAACCCTAAAGACGTCCTCGATGACGAACTCACTTACATAGGGTAGAAGGACCTTGAGTCTAGCTACAAGACTCGTTAATAAAGAAAAGCGCTTCTTGGGAGGCAACCCAAGTTTTATTTGCTTTGTGTGTTTATTTATTTGTTTGTTTGATTTTATTTGTTTCCGTATGTGTGTTTAATTTTTATTATTATTGATTCATGTTCAAAAGTAAATTGTGAAAATGCTTTATTTTGTTTTTAACTTCGTCTTAACTACATATAAAGGTATTTTGCAAAAGTTAAGTGTAAGGGAAATCTAAATCGGTTTATTAGAACACAAATGAACATGAATCGTAATAATAATAAATGAACATACATATTAGTATTTGTTTGAGTCAAATGCTTGTATCGAGTCATAATGATGTTTTGCAGGATTTCCAGGAAGTAAGGTATAGGTTTTTCCAAAATTTTTCCGGAAACTTAACATGAGAATTATGTCAGATTATTTCTGACGGCGTCAGGATTTACAACCTGACGGCGTCAGGTTTAATTTTCTGAAAATTTTTGAAAGTTTTGTTTTCATAAAAAGTTTTTATTAAATCTATAACTTATAATCTCCAGGAATCTGCAAAATTATCATTCCACAAGCATTATATCCTTATATATAGAGTTTATCCCGCCGATGTTATGCAGGTTTTCGTGTTTGTTTTCTCAGGTTTAACAGGTTATTTTGGACAAGGAAATGTTTGTTGGATCAAGCTTTTGGCGATGCATTAGTCATGGAGCTTCAACATTACTTTGGAAGAAGATCTAACCGTGTTACCGCATTATCCACCGAGCGAATCAGGGGAGTATTTGATTTCATTCTTTTACTTTTTTCTTTTACATCTTGTTATTTGAACATTGGGGACAATGTTCATCTTAAGTGTAAGGGGGGGGGGGGGGGGTAAAAGTACGATTAGAGAATGCTATTACGCTTGATTTTTGTTTGTTTAATAGTAGATGTGTAATAAAACTGAGATAAATACCTGTTAGGGCAATTTTAGTGCCAAATTTAAAATTTTTTACAACAATTAGGAGTGAAACTTTGATCTTAATGAGCGTCTCATGGATAGGAGTTATATGACTAGCACAAAAAACCGTACCACTAAAAATTTTTCCACCCCCAAATATGTGAGGTTCGCCCCTAGAATTGGTAGGAAAAGCATTTATGCTATGATGTGTGTACCGGTAGCACTTAGATTCTAGAACTTGCGTTAGGACCATTCCGAGGCCACAAGTGAGACTACATTCGTGTAGTTAGATTTACTACGTGATAAGAGGCATTAGGATTAACCCATTGTTTTACACCTGTGTTTTTGTTATAATTACTTTGGCTACATTGGTCAAGTAATTCTCCCACACCCTTTGCGTTGTACTCATTTTTAGTACACGATACCCCTAGTACACCCCTCAGAGCCTATCTTTTCGTTTCGACCTTTAAGCATTTTACTTAAAGGAAGAATTTGTTTACACCCCACTTAAATGTACACCCAAATCGCCTTAGCCTACCTTGTATGCACTCATTTTTAGTGCATTATTGTTACAACATTTGTTTAAACCCAAGTTAATTATCTAGTTGATTACATGGTTGCTAAGTCGAGTCATATCCTTGTACATATTGTTTTGGGACGATTGGGACTCATGGGTAAAGTACTAGTGTAATGGAGTAATGGGGAAGAACAACATTATTACCCCCATATGTGCTAAATGTTTTAAAAAAGTACTCCAAGTGTTTTGATTATCTTAATTCGAGTCATTAGAATAGTTATTTGTAAAGTTATGTAAAAGTTCAAGTGTAAGGGGAATGCAATGCCCATATGATGTATTATTTTGGATGGTAGGGCAAAAGTGTATGCAAAAAAAAAAAAAAAAAAAAAAAAAAAAAAATCGAAAAAAATCAAGAAAAATACAAAAAAAAATGAGAAAAAGAAAAATAGAAAAAACATACGGACTACCATCCCGTTTCATTTTATGTTTGTTTTATGTTTTTGTTATTTTGTTTTTAGCTTAAGATTGAGTCGAGTCTTGGCTTAGCAACATTGTATAGTACATGTAATTGATCAAGATCTTTAACTCGCCACCAGTAAAATATCCTTCATCCAACAAAACCGTGTTTTCCTTTTCCCTACACCTCACGTTATAACCCATGTAAAAGCCCTCTTTGATAGTTTATCTTAGGTGCTTACGCCTAGTGGAGGAGGTTTTCGATCCTTTCCCAAGCCTATGGTAATCTATTTGCTATGACAGGTAGTGAGAGATATTATCCGTTTTCATTTATGAGATTTATTTTGATGACACTTGAGAGATGTGAGTATCTAAACACTACTTGTGAGGTGCTAGTCTATAATCTCCGTGCTTATTATGATTAAAGTGGAACGAATATTTGTTGTAATTACTTTTATATTAGTGTTAAATGACCCTTAACTTGTATTTTGATTAGAATAAAAGCGCATTTGCTTGAGGACAAGCAAATCTCAAGTGTAAGGGTATTTGATGAAGCGAAAAGTGTACCGCTTTTAAGGGGTCATTTAAGCCCTAAATCGTATTTATTTGATCAAATATTGCCCTAAATCGTTCCTTTTGTCATTTTAGGTACTTTTGAGAAGAAATCTGGAAAAGGAAGCATTTTGGACGTTTTTGGAGCATAAAAGTGAAGAAAACGGCAAAGTCTCAAAATCGGCTGAAAAGTACCTTTGACGGCGTCTGGGATTGCCCTGGACGGCGTCATGGCTTGGCAAGAAAAAGGTGGATATGAAAATTACTCATGATAAGCCAGAGAATTTTGCATGAAAAATCTGACGGCGTCACCCTTTAATCTGATCAAGGTCGTCACGGCTTAATTTAAAGAGGGACGGCGTCAAGCTCTTTTCTGACGGCGTCAAGCCTTGATAAGCCAGAACGGATTTTGGAGGTCTAAAGAGGGACGGCGTCAGGAAGGCCATCCGGGAACCCTAAAAGCGGCGAGGTGACGGCGTCAGAATCTACAACGTGACGCCGTCAGCCCTTAATCTCTATATATAGTTTTGCAATTTTTTGTCATTAGTGTGGAACTTTGTGTGTGAAAAACCCTAAGACTATTTTAGCAGCTTTTTCAAGGCTTTTTGCCTTGAGATCTTCCATGTTACATTGAAGATAAGTTATCAATTAATCATTCAATATGTCTATGTGTTGTTTGATTCTATCTTGTTCTTGTCTTTTGTTTAACATGCTAGGCTAGGTTTTCTTTGTGTTTGCTTAGATCTAATGAAACCTAGCTATTGATTGTTGGTTATTAGTGTGTTATTAATTGTATGGGATGATTGTTCATCTATGTTAGGCTTAAGAAAACTGGCTAACTTTCTATTCGGTAACTTGCTTGAACGTCTTAAGAAACATGAACCAATGCGTACTAAAGGTTTTTATGGTTGTATTTAATGCATGAGCGAATTCTAGTGATCCCATGTTAGGAGCTTCTTAGCCGGCTCGACATAGGAGTGAAGTAGGAGTTCATAGAGTTGGGGAAGTACGTACGCCACCCCACGATTGGTATTAAGGAATACACCCGTCATCCACGCAACTAATACACACTAATCAACCGGTAAAAGATACTTAGGGAGTAAGGAAATCTAAGTAAACACATTTCTCTCCACATAAATTTCACCACCTTTTCATTTTTTGTTATTTTATTTTTTTGCATTCGTAGTAACTTGGGTTAGTTGACTAGCAACTAATTCCGCCCACTCTTTCAAACCCGAGATTTTACTTGCTTTCATAAAATTATAAAAACATAAAAAGAATCTTCTCTCACCCTTAGACCTATTAGAGTAGTTTTTCATACCTAACGAACACTATTCCCTGTGGAGAACGATCAATCCCCCGTACTTACCACTACACTATACTACATCGGTCAGGTACACTGCCTGGTGGGGTTGTAAGCCTCTTGAGATCCCTCGAGAGGTAAAACCTGTTGTAAGGTTGCAAAACCACGCATCAGGATCCTAATGAAGAATTCGAGTCACAGCATACTGATAATGATGAGGAAACACGGGCTATGTTTGAATCATTATTGCATAATAGTAGTATTGAAATTGAGAAAGTTAAAATGGTCAATCGCGAGGTTAAGGCCGCGAATGAAAAATTGACCGCTGAGCTTGAGAGTTATAAGGTGAATGCACAAGCTTTTGATTTTCACAACAAACGTCAGTCAGATCTTGAGGTTAGCTTAAGAGATTCTGAGTTAAGAGAGAAACGTTTGCAAATAAAATTTGACACTCTAGATGTTAATTTTAATTTGCAAATTAAATCTCTTAACAAAGAAATTTCTGAACTAACCAACCAGCTTTCAAATCAAAAATCAACTTATTCCAATCTTGAAAAAGAAAAGGAGGAGTTAAAAGAAAGGTTTTCAAAACGTGAAAAGGATCTTCTTAAAGAGATTACTGACAAAAAGGAAACCATTGCAAAGTTGGAAGATTTGCTTGTAAAAACGGGTCATTCTACACAAACAGTTAACATGTTAATAAACGATCCAAACCCGATTTTACATACATTAAAAAAGGTGGCTATCGGTTATGAAAACCCTTATAATCTCAAGAAAGCTCAAAAAGAACAGAATGTGCTTTTTAATGGTAATTTAATAAATGCTATCCATGACCCTCCTTCGGGTTATGATTCTAGCGAAACGATTGCGCTGTCGGAAGAGAGTAGAAAGAAAATGCGACAATTGAACAGAGAAATAAAACCCATTGACTATAATGAAGTTAACAAACTTGCTGGGTTTCATCTTGTTCAAAAGGTGTCACCTCTGTTTTTTCAAAAACCAGTGGTTTTCACAAGACAAAAAGCTGTTTCAAAACATCTGCCTAACATCGAACAAATGGCATCTAAAAACACTTATGATTCAAGTGCAGCTAGACTATATTTGGTTGATCTTAAACAGAGAATTGAAACACTTCAAAGTATTGTGGCATCCAAAACAAACAATCAAAAAATGGAATGGTTTTCAAGTTTTCAAAATGACCTGAAAGAGATGTTCGAAAATGAAATCAATCCACATATTGCTGCAATCTATGCAGTTGTTCAAAATGTGGAACATAATCTTTTGAAAGAGTCAGCAGAATTCGTTAAGGACCACAAATCCTTAGTGAATGAAGCCAATGAATACTTGGAACACATAAAAGTTTTGGAAAAGCAAAATGACTCTCTCTCCTTCGAAGCTCTATCGACCGATATTATGTCCATTATTTACCAAACATATTCTGTTGAGGATGATGAAACACTTCGAGCTGAGACTTCTCAAATTGTTGAAAAATATGAAAAGGCGCTTTTGAAACTTGAAAAACAAAATTGCACATATTTTAAACAACTTGATACGAAAAAGGAAGAATACAAGTATGACAAACTGTCGTATGAGCGCTCTTTTAAAAACATGCAAGGTCAAATTGATTTTTTGAAGTCTCAGCTCGCAAGTCAAAAAGGGCAGGGTGAGGAAACTACGGGTGTAAAACCCGCAAATTAACATAATATGAAAGGACTAAAATACCCCTGAATTTGAACTTTTAAGAACTTATGAAAATTATATAAGTGTCGTCATTGACACCTAACTTAAAACAATCAAACTTTAAGCAACCTAAGTATTTAAGTACATGAAAACCTTACATTATTTAAATAAAAGATACCAAATAAATAAAATCCTCCAACTAGCAAAGCTAGTCGACATTTCATGTGTTACTAGCCTTGAAATCTTCGGCCCATACTGTGGAATAAGAAGGCAATTAGCTTAATAGATCCTAGCCCACAATAAACCCATTCACTCCTCATTTGGCCCATCCAAAAAGACTCGGCATCTCCTTTTTGTTAATACCGATCTTCACAAAATAATAACACAACAGGAAAAACCCTAGACACCAAAATTCTGCCGCCCCCTTTGTTTTGCTGCTGTGATCGATCCATAAAACCACCAAGGAATCCCCATCTTGTTCTTGTTCTAAGGTAAATACATAGTACTACATCAATACACGAAGTTATGAATCAAAAACTAATCAAAAACGTGTTTGATCCTTGTTTTCTTGGCTGTCGTGCGATCAAAGGAGAAGGAGGAGGAGAAAAGTTTTCGTGTGGTGTTTTGATCTCTTGTGGTCCGTGTTCTTCGTGGTCTACGAGGGTATTGCATCTTCTTACTCAATCATTGTCCATCTATTTGTGTTCTATTCGAATCATGGAATGAAAAACATGTCACATAAAATCATAAAACTATAGAAACCCTAAAACCCAAATTGTGGATCGACTGAAATTGTGGTGATGATTAATTCGATATCAATGTGTTATAAACTGATATGAATTGACCTTAATATGTTTTGGACTCGCCTATAATCGTTTGGTGTCAAGAATTAATGAACGGGATGAACAAAACCCTAAGTATGTACGTATTATATAAAAACTGCTACTGATCTAAGATTTGATTCGACTTTAAGAGGCTGTAGATTAATGATGTGAACGTATATTTTGATGTTTCTAGAGTCTAGATTGTATTTTAATGAGATAGCTACCTGGAGAAATTTAGTTTATAATTTTTGGAGTTCGGTAAGGCCACTTTTTGATTTTTGGGAGATTATATGTCTGGTCGTATTTTTAAGTCTGGAAAATCAGTCCGGGTTTTTCAATTTTAATTTCCAAACTGTGTCGAATTAGGAGGTTTCCTTTGAATTGGGTAATCTTTAGGATGTCTATTACTTCCTGGAATTTTTGTAGATTTTTATGAATTTTTCTTAAAAGGTTCTAATTAATAACTTTTCGTATAGCAAAATTAATCAGAAATCTGGACGAGTTGGTTTAGGTGAATTTTAATCCATAGCTATGTTACTTAATAAAATCTGGAAAAATTAGATAAAATACTTAAGACATTAAAGTATCTCTGGGAATTTTTTGGGAATTTATTTCTGAATTATTATATAAATTTCTGTTTATAGAAAACCTAATAATTTCAAGCTTAAAACTGTTAGAACCTGATGAAAAGTATAAAAAGGGTTTTGAAAGGTGTTTCGTATTATTTTAAAAACTAAAGGGACTAAATGTGTAATTTTATGAAACTTGAGGGTTTGATTTGTGCCACACTTATATTTGAGAGTATAGTCTGTAATTTAGTAAAAATGAGGGTTAGTTGTGTAATGATGAACATAATAAAGGTTGAAGTGTAATTTGTATAATTATAAGGTTTATTTTGTGATTTTGGTAAATCAAGGGTGTAATGTGTAAACTATGAAACTTAAAGGACGGGAGATGTGATTCTGAATAAATGATGTACTTAAATTAGTAGTTTGCAATATTTTCATTCAAGACCCTTAACTTTGGGATGTTGCAATTAAAAACCCTAACTTATGGAAACGTGTCATATTTAACCTTGAACTTATGTAAAAGGCATTATGAACCTTAACCTACTAACATGGTGATCTTTAATAAGTTGATAAACAGGAATGATAATAACTAAAGTTACTGAATGTGTAAAGTTACCTAAGATGGAGAGAAACTAAAATGAAACCTTATGATTAAGAAACTATGAAATCATAAAGCTATGAAACTTATAAGTACAATTATAATTCATGTAGATTCGCTGAAGCGGGAGTAATCCGGTGTTTTGTGATCTTCCTTTGGTTTGTTTTGCTATCGGATAAGGTACGGATACTCTACCCTTTTTAGTAAGGGTGTCTTATCATCTATGCATATGATGTTGAGTTATGATTCAAACCTTTGACATGAACGTTTTGACATGAACCTTTTGACATGAACCTCTTGATATGACCATGAGATATTCCTTTTCATATATGACCTTTTGATATGACCTTGAGATACACTTTGATATGACATTGAGACCTGACTCTTAGTTTGATACCCGAGCCATTTTTGTCTTTTCCTAGCCAGGAAGGTAACCTGGCCATGTCTGTGATGCACCACTGGCATGACTCCTGTGTGGGGGAGTGATTTCTCACACCGTCCCTTTTATATTATCTGCCATGGCTACTTGACTTTGAGATTGACTTTGAGTTTGGGGGCGTATGGATTGCAATCCTAGGCATGTTTTGTTTAGTGGATTTAACTATGACTTTGAGTATGACTTTGAGTATGACTTTGAGGTGACTGGTGCTTGTGTGCATTGCACGCCTTTCACATTTATGAGAGCTAGCTACTCCACCCTGTTGATACATGAGGACACCCCTCATATTATCTGGTTGCCTAAGAGGTATCCCCTCTGATTTCGAGATTGTGACTTCGAGCTTATGACTTTGAGCTTATGACTTTGAGATTATGACTTTGAGTGTGGGCTCGTGGTAGATGACTATCCTATATTTTCCTTACTATTCTTTTGCTTTGATTATGCCTTATGATATTTCCAGTGCTTCATTATATTTCTGTTTCGTTATTCTTTGCTTTGTATATGTATCTGTTCACTGAGCTTTTTAAGCTCAGCCGCATGTTTTCTTTCCGTGTGCGGCAGGTAATAAGCAGGACGACGGGTTTGGGTATGAGTGAAGAGACTTTTGGACTTAGAAGACTTTGATAGTGTTCTGAAGTAGAGACCATTAGAAGGAGTTGCTTTTGCAGACTTAGTGTTTAGTTTTGTTTCCATTGTAACCATGTAAATTTCAGAATTTCATTTGTAACCTTTGAGAATTTTTGTATTACTTGAAATGTATGCTTTGTTTTGATCTGATATGAAGCCATTAATGTGATACTTCTACCCTTGCTGGGTTGGGGTGTTACAATTATGGTATCAGAGAGACAGGCTGCGATTTGTAATACATTACCCTTGACCTGTGTAAGTTAGGACCACTAAGTTTTCCCCTGTAGGCGCTCGTAAGATAACCTTTGAAAATTTTGCTTTAAGATTTCCCTATAGGAACCTAAGTTTTGACCAGTGAGGAATGGGTAGACTATAAGGCATTCGTTTAAGTATCTTTGTTTCCGCATCACTCTGATTCGTGCCTTGCTTTTGGTTAGATCCTGTTGATATCACTTTTGGAAAGCGAAAGCTATTGTTTTGCACCACCTAAGATTTGAACCTGATTAAATTTGGAAGGCATTGAGAAATTTCATGATAATTGCCGACACTGTTTGGATCCTTATCTTCAGATTTCTATCATTAATCATTTTGATAAAGGCCCACGTTGCACTCTGATCATTTTGTTAATCACTTTGATGCCTATTCGGGCATTCTGAGAACCTTCATGGCGATGACGTATTGGATATGTTTTGGTTATTTGTCTCTTGCTTTTGATAAGTATCTAAAAATCTTCCGACACTATTTGATTTCGTTTCACCCATCTCTGTCCTTATAAGAAGCCTTGTGGTGTGTAACCACGAGGATAAGAATGTTTTCCCTCTCACTTTTAAATGATAAAGATTTGACTTGTGATCCGTCTATCTTGGGATAGTTAACTTCAATTTTATTCTGACAAGGAATCGACTGATTGAGCATTCAAATATGGACAATTTCCCTTCTATGTCTCACCTATAACGTTTGCAACAATTTTGAACTCCCTACCATGATTACCGATTGATAAACCCTCTGCTATCACTATTACTCTGGAGTCTCTTGTGTTAGTTTAGCGTGTATGAAGTTTTCCTAGAACCCATTTCGTACGCTAATGAATGAACCTTATCTTGGGAGCTATTTGGCACTTGAATCGTCTGAGCATGAACCTTGTATTGAACGCTATTGGGCACCCTGAATTTTCTGAAACACGATTTCTGATTGAACCACCAAGTTTCCCACCGGAGTGTAAAGTAAGTTGCTTAAGTGCATTCTCTTGGCGTAATTCAGTTTTGTTCGCAATAAAGAAGAATGATGACAGGAGATATGTATTGAATTCTGGAAGCTGAATCGTAATACTGTTAGGAACCAATATTCCTCCACCCTGAAACGACTATATGTTTGTTTAAATTCAGAGCGCGAAATTTTCCTTTCGGATGAATTGATCTTATTCTTGAAATTGCCTTCCGTATTCATAAACGACTGCTATGACGGTTAGTGACGCTAATAGTATTAGCTAAAGTTCTGACGATCTTGGTAAATTTGATAGATGATATTTTCTTATGAGTACTGGGCATATGGTCATTGTATGACTTAATGGTACATTCAGAGACGAGGAAGAACATGAAAATCATTTTTGCACCTTGTTAGAAATTTGACGATCATTTGTACATTCTGGGAGATTGATATTTGTTGATAACTGCGGAGGCTACCCCGAAGAGTGAAGACATTCCTTTCAAGACAGAAGTGTTGGCGATGCACAAGAAGAAATTCTGGTCAAGATCGCGAACCTGGAGCTGATGAAGACATGCAGTCTCACTTCCCTATTCATCTTGGTTGTACTAAGATGAATTGAGAGCGGAAGCAGACTGGATGATGAAGAGATTTAAAGATCGTGGCAGAAATCTACATTACTCCATCGCATTCCAAGAAGAACTGCAGGAGGCTCGACGAACCAGACACAAGTTCCCGATCTTGGTTTCACTTCCCGGCTGATGGACAGACGAAGACAGATTAACCGGACTTGAGGAGAGTGGATGTGTTGAACGAACGAAAATTTGAAACAGACCCTTTATGCTTGGAAGAATTGATTCTATGAAGGCCGAAGTTCTGACGGCTAACTTTCATTTCCGTTGACCCTCTTAAGTTTCGTTATATCATAATAAGAACCACTTAAGATTTAAGCTCCCTTGAAGCATTTCAGTTCGTATTTATCTTTTTGTATGTTCGGTGATGACTTTGTTTTGGGAGGATTTGGCGAATTGTAGAAGATATGATGCTCGTGACGGCGTACCTCACTTCTGCTAAGCAATCTGGGATTTTGATACTCTTACGAATAGTTTTGTTTTTTTTTTTTCTTTTTGACTATGGCAATTGATTTTGTTGATCTATGAGACTGTAAAAGTACTAGGTGGATTAAGATAGGTGGTTTTGATTATGATTTGAGATAAAGTATGACCATCATGAGGGCATATTTATATGATGCCAGTATTATGACGTCTGGCCAACGTGATAATACTTACATCATATAACGTGCACTCGTTGTGGCCATAGGATATCTTGGGGAGTACCTAGGAAGTTTAGAATTTGAATCTCCGTTGGATTATCCGTGATTAGTGAGACTTTAGGTTCATTCCACCTATGCGTTTAATCTGCTTTCACCGTTATGCGTATACTCTACCTTTGTTCATTTGATGTCTAAATGAGTTGAAATTCTCGATTTGTATTCTGTTGACCTCAGTTATGAATCTTAAACTCTTGAAGAGCTATCTACTGTTGACACAGTTAAGTTGATCTGAAATTTAGTCCGTATTCCCATATGAGTTTTCCTGAAGATTCACCTTTCATCCATTTCATGTTGTATGGACCTTTTGATCAAAATCAACCCAATTTGTCTCCTTCTGAGAAATTTGAACCCACTTCGTTTAGACTTGAGTTATGAGAAACTATTTGGTCTGAAGATCTTTTTGAAAGAACCTTCCCGGGCGTAAGAATGTTTGTGACGACCTTTTGCGACTTGCTACGACTTCGTTTAACTTTGCGACTTCAATTTTCGAGGACGAAATTATTTTTTTTTAGAGGCGAAGAGTTGTAAAACCCGCAAATTAACATAATATGAAAGGACTAAAATACCCCCTGAATTTGAACTTTTAAGAACTTATGAAAATTATATAAGTGTCGTCATTGACACCTAACTTAAAACAATCAAACTTTAAGCAACCTAAGTATTTAAGTACATGAAAACCTTACATTATGTAAATAAAAGATACCAAATAAATAAAATCCTCCAACTAGCAAAGCTAGTCGACATTTCATGTGTTACTAGCCTTGAAATCTTCGGCCCATACTGTGGAATAAGAAGGCAATTAGCTTAATAGATCCTAGCCCACAATAAACCCATTCACTCCTCATTTGGCCCATCCAAAAAGACTCGGCATCTCCTTTTTGTTAATACCGATCTTCACAAAATAATAACACAACAGGAAAAACCCTAGACACCAAAATTCTGCCGCCCCCTTTGTTTTGCTGCTGTGATCGATCCATAAAACCACCAAGGAATCCCCATCTTGTTCTTGTTCTAAGGTAAATACATAGTACTACATCAATACACGAAGTTATGAATCAAAAACTAATCAAAAACGTGTTTGATCCTTGTTTTCTTGGCTGTCGTGCGATCAAAGGAGAAGGAGAGGAGAAAAGTTTTCGTGTGGTGTTTTGATCTCTTGTGGTCCGTGTTCTTCGTGGTCTACGAGGGTATTGCATCTTCTTACTCAATCATTGTCCATCTATTTCTGTTCTATTCGAATCATGGAATGAAAAACATGTCACATAAAATCATAAAACTATAGAAACCCTAAAACCCAAATTGTGGATCGACTGAAATTGTGGTGATGATTAATTCGATATCAATGTGTTATAAACTGATATGAATTGACCTTAATATGTTTTGGACTCACCTATAATCGTTTGGTGTCAAGAATTAATGAACGGGATGAATAAAACCCTAAGTATGTACGTATTATATAAAAACTGCTACTGATCTAAGATTTGATTCGACTTTAAGAGGCTGTAGATTAATGATGTGAACGTATATTTTGATGTTTCTGGAGTCTAGATTGTATTTTAATGAGATAGCTACCTGGAGAAATTTAGTTTATAATTTTTGGAGTTCGGTAAGGCCACTTTTTGATTTTTGGGAGATTATATGTCTGGTCGTATTTTTAAGTCTGGAAAATCAGTCCGGGTTTTTCAATTTTAATTTCCAAACCGTGTCTAATTAGGAGGTTTCCTTTGAACTGGGTAATCTTTAGGATGTCTATTACTTCCTGGAATTTTTGTAGATTTTTATGAATTTTTCTTAAAAGGTTCTAATTAATAACTTTTCGTATAGCAAAATTAATCAGAAATCTGGACGAGTTGGTTTAGGTGAATTTTAATCCATAGCTATGTTACTTAATAAAATCTGGAAAAATTAGATAAAATACTTAAGACATTAAAGTATCTCTGGGAATTTTTTGGGAATTTATTTCAGAATTCTTATATAATTTTCTGTTTATAGAAAACCTAATAATTTCAAGCTTAAAACTGTTAGAACCTGATGAAAAGTATAAAAAGGGTTTTGAAAGGTGTTTCGTATTATTTTAAAAACTAAAGGGACTAAATGTGTAATTTTATGAAACTTGAGGGTTTGATTTGTGCCACACTTATATTTGAGAGTATAGTCTGTAATTTAGTAAAAATGAGGGTTAGTTGTGTAATGATGAACATAATAAAGGTTGAAGTGTAATTTGTATAATTATAAGGTTTATTTTGTGATTTTGGTAAATCAAGGGTGTAATGTGTAAACTATGAAACTTAAAGGACGGGAGATGTGATTCTGAATAAATGATGTACTTAAATTAGTAGTTTGCAATATTTTCATTCAAGACCCTTAACTTTGGGATGTTGCAATTAAAAACCCTAACTTATGGAAACGTGTCATATTTAACCTTGAACTTATGTAAAAGGCATTATGAACCTTAACCTACTAACATGGTGATCTTTAATAAGTTGATAAACAGGAATGATAATAACTAAAGTTACTGAATGTGTAAAGTTACCTAAGATGGAGAGAAACTAAAATGAAACCTTATGATTAAGAAACTATGAAATCATAAAGCTATGAAACTTATAAGTACAATTATAATTCATGTAGATTCGCTGAAGCGGGAGTAATCCGGTGTTTTGTGATCTTCCTTTGGTTTGTTTTGCTATCGGATAAGGTACGGATACTCTACCCTTTTTAGTAAGGGTGTCTTATCACCTATGCATATGATGTTGAGCTATGATTTAAACCTTTGCCATGAACCTTTTGACATGAACCTTTTGACATGAACCTCTTGATATGACCATGAGATATTCCTTTTCATATATGACCTTTTGATATGACCTTGAGATACACTTTGATATGACATTGAGACCTGACTCTTAGTTTGATACCCGAGCCATTTTTGTCTTTTCCTAGCCAGGAAGGTAACCTGGCCATGTCTGTGATGCACCACTGGCATGACTCCTGTGTGGGGGAGTGATTTCTCACACCGTCCCTTTTATATTATCTGCCATGGCTACTTGACTTTGAGATTGACTTTGAGTTTGGGGGCGTATGGATTGCAATCCTAGGCATGTTTTGTTTAGTGGATTTAACTATGACTTTGAGTATGACTTTGAGTATGACTTTGAGGTGACTGGTGCTTGTGTGCATTACACGCCTTTCACATTTATGGGAGCTAGCTACTCCACCCTGTTGATACATGAGGACACCCCTCATATTATCTGGTTGCCTAAGAGGTATCCCCTCTGATTGCGAGATTGTGACTTCGAGCTTATGACTTTGAGCTTATGACTTTGAGATTATGACTTTGAGTGTGGGCTCGTGGTAGATGACTATCCTATATTCTTCCTTACTATTCTTTTGCTTTGATTATGCCTTATGATATTTCCAGTGCTTCATTATATTTCTGTTTCGTTATTCTTTGCTTTGTATATGTATCTGTTCACTGAGCTTTTTAAGCTCAGCCGCACGTTTTCTTTTCGTGTGCGGCAGGTAATAAGCAGGACGACGGGTTTGGGTATGAGTGAAGAGACTTTTGAACTTAGAAGACTTTGATAGTGTTCTGAAGTAAAGACCATTAGAAGGAGTTGCTTTTGTAGACTTAGTGTTTAGTTTTGTTTCCATTGTAACCATGTAAATTTCAGAATTTCATTTGTAACCTTTGAGAATTTTTGTATTACTTGAAATGTATGCTTTGTTTTGATCTGATATGAAGCCATTAATGTGATACTTCTACCCTTGCTGGGTTGGGGTGTTACAACGGGTATTGCACCATTAACCCCCTTGCCTAATGAGAAACAAAAAGAGAAAGATGTTGTCGAAACATCGAATGTAATAGCACCTGGCCTTTATACAATTAGTCCCACTACTGCGTCTGCCTCTACATCTAAAACATATAGGGCAATAGACAACAGTAAGAAAGATACTCCAAATGAGTCTAGGAATGCTACTACAACATCTAAGGACAACAACAAAAATTTTAATGAGTGTGCCTTACCTTCTACAGGAATAGAAAGCAACTCTAGGAGCAAAAGACAGTCTAGGAGCAATAACAAGAAACCTAGTGTCTCGCCTGTTTCTGAGAGTGCATGCAAGAAAGTAGAAGAACACCCTAGGAATTTACCGCTTTCCAAGAAGAAACATGTATCATCTAGTTGTAATGATAAGACTCCTGTTTCTAATGCATGTAATGATTCTGATTGTTTAATGCAAAAGAAAACTTTGTCTGTAAATGCTTGTGATGATAATGTTTCTAATGATGTGAAAAAGAATGATATGCCTGAACAGAAAAAGGTTCCTTTAGTAACTAAGGCTAAGTCTAGATATATTCGAAGACTTATTGCAAAAGCTAGGAAAACCACTAGCAGCCTATTGCCTAAGGATCACTCTAAGTTTTGTGCATGGAAACCAACGGGTAGAATGTTTACACTTAAGAATGGCACATTAGAAATAGTTCCCAATGCATCAACGGAAACCAATTCTAAGTGTACTTCACCTGTTTCATCTAACCCACTGGAACCAAATGTTAAACGGTTTCCATATACAAAATCATCTGTTCTTTGCAGGTCATTGAAATTTGTCTTTGGATCGTCGACTCGGGTTGCTCCAAGCACATGACCGGGAATCTGAAGCTGCTGATCAATTTTGTGTGGCAGTTCATGGGGACTGTACGGTTTGGGAATGATCATGTTGCAGCTATTCTGGGTTATGGAGATCTTCGGTTTGGAAACTACTTAATCACTCGGGTTTACTATGTCGAAGGGTTGGGACACAATCTATTCTCAGTCGGACAGTTTTGTGATGCTGATTTAGAGGTTGCTTTTAGGAGAAACACTTGTTTTGTCAGGAATTTGGTGGGGAATGATCTCTTAATTGGGAATCGTGGCACCAATCTCTATGCAATTGACATAAACCAAATGGCCTCTTCATCTCCAATTTGTCTCATGACCAGGGCAGGCGAAACAAAATCCTGGTTATGGCATAGACGTTTGTCCCATCTTAACTTTGACATGATCAACAAGCTTGCCAAAGACAACATCGTCTCCGGTCTTCCAAAATTTAAATACACCAAAGAACACCTATGTCCATCATGTGAGCAAGGAAAGAGCAAAAGAGCAACATATAAACCTAAACCCGTACCTAGTTCGGTTGATAGGTTGCATCTTTTGCATATGGACTTATGTGGCCCGATGAGAGTTCAAAGCATAAATGGGAAAAGGTATATTCTTGTAATTGTTGACGACTATTCAAGATATACATGGGTAAAGTTCTTGAGATCAAAAGATGAAGCACCAAGCACCATCATCACCTTTCTGAAGCGGATTCAAGTTCTACTTCAAGCTCCAGTTAGGATAGTAAGAACGGATAATGGCACGGAATTTGTCAATCAGGAGTTAAGAACATTCTTTGAAGAAACTGGTATTACTCACCAGACATCAGCTGTTAGAACTCCACAACAGAATGGGGTAGTTGAAAGAAGGAATCGAACCCTTGTAGAAGCTGCTCGCACAATGCTGATTTATTCTAGTGCTCCGTTATTTTTATGGGCTGATGCTGTTTCTACTGCTTGTTTTACTCAAAACCGATCCCTAATCCATCCAAGATTCAATAAAACCCCATATGAACTTGTCAACAACAGAAAACCGGATATTTCTTATCTTCATGTTTTTGGCGCTTTATGCTATCCAACAAATGACAGGGAAGATCTGGGAAAGTTGAAGGCTAAGGGCGATATTGGAATCTTCATTGGTTATTCTGAAAACTCGAGGGCATTCAGGGTGTATAACAGGAGAACAAAAAAGATCATGGAGACGATGAATGTGAAATTTGATGAAATTTCACAAATGGCTTCTGAGAGACTCGCTCTAGAACCCGCGCTTAACCCGATGACTTCCGGACATATCAGTTCGGGACTCGCACCTCAAGGAGCTCAATCAATTCATGACGAACAACCCACATCTCAAGAACTGGATAATTTCTTCAAGTTCATGTACGATGAATACTATGGTGGCGCTTCAAAAAATGCATCTAACCAACATTCCGCTGCACCCACTCAACAACCACCACCATCACCACCAAATCCAGATGCATCAACAACACTCGAAGCTGGCGCACCAACTCCCTCAACATCAACATCATCTACATTTACTCCAGCAACTCCATTCATTGAAATTGTTCTACCAAGAATTGACGAGCAAGAACAAACTAATGTTGTGTTAGACGATGAAGTCTTTGAAAACCCGTTTGGAACGGAATCTGGTGAATCATCTTCCAGATTACATGAACCGACTAACATACATTTGTTCAGTCCAAGGTACCCTTCAACGTTACAGTGGACAAAAGACCATCCGATTGAACAGGTTATTGGTGAACCTTCAAGACCAATTCAGACGAGAAAACAACTTCATACCGATTGCGACATGTGCATCTATGTCTGCTCAGTCAGTCTCATAGAACCTAAGAACATTCGGGAAGCAATGGCAGATAATGCCTGGATTGAAGCGATGCAGGAAGAACTTCTTCAATTTCAAATCCATGACACCTGGGATTTAGTTCCAAGACCAATTGACAGACTCGTCATTGATCTTAAATGGTTATGAAAAAACAAAAAGGATGAAGAAATGACTGTGATTCGCAACAAAGCTCTTCTGGTGGCAAAGGGATACAGACAGGAAGAAGGGATAGATTTTGAAGAGTCATTCGCACCAGTTGCAAGGCTTGAAGCAGTCAGGATTTTCTTAGCTTATGCCGCTCACAAGAACATCACGGATTATCAGATGGACATCAAGACAGCCTTCTTGAATGGAACTCTGAAGGAAGAAGTGTACGTGAGTCAGCCAAACGGTTTCGTTGACAAAGATCATCCGGAATACCTCTACAAGCTAAAGAAAGCAATCTATGGTTTGAAACAAGCCCCACGAGCGTGGTATGACGAGTTATCATCTTTCTTGTTGTCAAATAATTTCACCAAAGGAACAATTGATCCAACCTTGTTTACAAGAAAATACAAAAATGATATTTTGATTGTTCAGATTTATGTGGACGACATAATACTTGGGTCCACTAATCCGACACATTTGAAACATTTTGAAAATCTCATGAAAAGCAAATTCGAAATGTCCATGATGGGTGAATTAAAATTCTTTTTAGGTTTACAAATTCATCAATCCCCACGCGGAATTTTTCTAAATCAAGCTAAATACACAATTGAGATTTTGAAAAAACATGGAATGAAAAAATGTGACTCTGTTGGTACTCCAATGGTCACTTCACCAAAAATTGGCACTGCCCTATATGGGAAACCCATGGATCCGAAGAAATATCGGAGCATGATTGGTTCTCTCATGTACCTAACTGCAAGCCGACCAGATATTAATTTTGCTGTTTGCTTACTTGCACGGTTTCAGGCAAGGCCTACCGAACTTCACCTCCAAGAGGTTAAACGGATCTTTCGATACCTTCGAAGAACCATTAACATGGGACTTTGGTATCCAAATGATTCGGAGTTTACACTAATTGCCTTTTCAGATGCCGATCATGCTGGATGCCAAGTAACAGCGAAAAGTACATCAGGCGGAGCGCAATTTCGGGGAGAAAAGCTAGTAGGCTGGTCATCAAGGAAACAAGACTGCACTGCTTTATCAATAGCAGAAGCCGAGTATGTGTCTCTATCTGCGTGTTGTGCTCAAGTCCTTTGGATGAGAACACAACTCACAGATTATGGTTTCTATTTCAACCGCATACCTTTGTATTGCGATTCAAAAAGTGCCATAGCCATCTCGTGCAACCCAGTGCAACACTCGAAGACCAAGCATATTAGAGTCCGCTATCACTTCATAAAAGAGCACGTTGAAGAGGGTACTGTTGAATTATTTTTCGTGAAGACTGAATATCAACTCGCCGATCTATTTACTAAAGCCCTCCCAAAAGAGCGGTTTGAAAACTTAGTTCGTCGAATTGGAATGCGAAGCCTAACTCCCGAAGAGTTAGAAAGTCTTCTCGAATCTTATTGATTTACTTCATAAAGCTTCGCAAGTAAATATATTTTTGTAAATATTGGTAAATATTTATGTATATATTTTTGGTATATATATATATATATATATATATATATATATATATATATATATATATATATATATATATACTTTTTCAAAAACAAAAATATAAAAATAGAAAACTTCAAAAAGACATAAAAATATAAAACACAAAAACCAAAAATATTCTTCTCACGACATGTCTCTCGTCTAATCAATATTCTGTACGTATCTAGATATGTCATTCAACAATGATACGGACATGTACAGATGCTTGAGCGAGAGTTATTTTTTATGTTTTTCTAAAACATGTCGTTTCTCAAATTTCTAATCTGAAGGCTTTCGTATATTTCAGTACGGAACCCGCGCTACATTGAATGACTTCTGATTATTTCCGATCAGAACTCGCAATGTTAATGGCGAAAAGCTAAAACCCGTGAGCACTTAATCAAAATTGTTTCAAAAGATTTTTCAAAGTCTTTTTATAAATTTTGTGCTCACAATGACTCCCTCAAAGACCACTAAATGCTTTTAAACTCAAAAGTTTAACCATTTGCTCTGATTAAGGGGGAGTAGAAAAAGAAAAATGTTCCATTTTTATGCTAAAATCAGTCCGTCTCTCCACAAAAAGTTTCATTTTAATCAACTGTTTTCAAAAATACCACTTCATGCTATTTTTGAGGGGGAGATTAGGTGATTATTATAAATATGGGGGAGAGGACGTGATTAAAATGTGATCTAAAAGAAGTTTTATCGTTTGAATCTCAAAACGAGTTCTTCAAAAAGACTCAGCATGAACCCTCGAATTGACGAAACTAAATGTCCGTTCTCGAAAAGACATGTCCTGGACGGGTAATAATTTCAAGCTGGTTTACCAGTGATGCAAGCGTGTCTCGCAAAGGACTTGTCTGAGTAGAATGTACCAATTCGAGAGATGATCATTGAATATGACCAGAACGGGTAATAATTTCAAACTAGTCTAACTAGTGATGCAAGCGTGTCTCGCGAAGGTCGTGTTCATTAAAAGTCGATCATTTCAAATGTGCGAACTCTACCCGACATGTGCAGTTTATTTAAAAATTGCATGAGCACATGTGAAGGGGGAGTGTTTCAAAAATGCAAAACTCTCAATGTGAACAAAATATGTTTTCTCATAAACACGTTGAGAGATTTTCACAAGGTTTAATGGCATGTGACAAATAATCTAGGATAATCATGGAGAAATAAGGTGATTATAGTTAGGTTATTGTCCTATGATCCGCCAGAACCGGAGGGATCTACCCAAGGACAATTCCAATAGCTTAGCATTAGAAGTCCTTAGGTAAGATTGAAAAAAAGGAGTATAATGAGAAAGAAGAAAGAAGGGGTTGAAGAATGAAAAAGAAAAGTTTTTGTAAGGGTGAAAAGAAATAGCTCTCCATGAAAACTTATGTCAGAAACCGGGTCAATACATCTGCTATCAGTACTCACTAAGGTGATACTGGTATTGAAGACAAGACGTCATGGACCCAGTGACGCATTTGCACCACCCCTCCTATCCACTCAGATATCTCTCAAAAGATATTTGTTTCATTTCTCACGGAGAACACTGCATAATCTATCGACCTCTCACTCCGAGATGTGTTGATATTGAAAAGGTGGCACTCTGCTCCATGCCTCCGACGACTAAAAGCAAATCGCACATTATTGAGTCTAGAGACATGAGATTCATCAAAGATCTCTTAGGAACACTTCCTATGCAATACACTTGTGTTCACCAAAAGGATACAAGTTGTATGAGTCTTAATGAGATCTAAGGATCTTGCCTCACGACATGATGGCCGCTGGACGATTTATTGCTAACTGTTTTATGCAGGTACCGACGAAAAGTCCATCCACCATCATCATCTACGACGACGACGCATCAGGACAGAAGATGTAGATCAAGGCAAGACGACTCTTTGAAGATCACAGTGCATGAAGGAACATTAATTGAAGAATATTATACATTGACACACTAAGTTCAAGACATCAAATGCAAAAGACCAATCACGGGAGCATCATTGAAATGACCATCCCTTAGGGGGAGATTGTTAGCAATCACTTTATGTTAATTATGAAGTGATGGTCATTTGGCATTTAGATTCAATGTGTCATGTATAATTTGTATTTAGCATTGTGGGCTTGTAGCATTAGAGTTATTAGTATAAGTTATATAAGTGTAATGTAATTATCAAAGCCCACATTTAGTACATCTCTAGGATCCATATGTAGCCCATCCCAAGGCCCATATGGATTGCCTGTGAAACATAAAACCACGCACACACACTCTTGCCTAGGTGTGCCTCATTCTAACATATGTGAAAGAGTGTGTGTGTGTGTGAAAGCTTCATCCTCTAGTCTTTGTATTGTTTTCTTTTCAAGAATATAATCATTTGACTAGCAAATATAAACATAAGATCCACATCTCTTGTTCTTAGTGTGTATGTTTGTGAGTGTCATCGTGGCTGCCTTTGTATGATAAACAAGTGAGCCGTGGTCTACATCCTATGAGTCTTCATATAACATTTTCAATATCAATTAACCAAGACATAAACTCCAGAACAATTAATATATAACATACTAGCCAAAAGTTGAAACTTTAAAACATAGGGATAGTTTATGCGAAACTTTGAAAGTGGTCTTAAAGAAAACAAGTACCATGCAAACCAAGTCAAAAGCTTTTAAGGTTAAACTTTGATCAAAACTATAAGAAAATTAGACAGTAACTAATCATGTAATTTATGAATCGTCGAGTTGATTTGAATACATTTAAATTTAACTTATACAACTTATACAGTACATGAGAACACCATATAACACGATACAACTGTTTACAACATGATATATTGTGTAGAATTCAAAATTTAATGTACGCAAATCACAAAGGAACGTGTTATTTTTACCTACAATTTAACTTAATTTTGCTCGAACCCTTGCTTTAACTCTGTATTTTTTTCTCTATCTTTTAAACCTAATTAATTTTCTTCTAAGTTTCTACAAAATATATGAGTATGTATATTATTTTTTAATGGGCCCATCCTTTAAAAAGGCCCAGTGAAGTGGTGAACTAACCGAACAATGTTTTACACCTAGCTATAGAAAAGGCTTTAAAAGGTGAGAAAAGGGTATTTACAATTTTAAAATGACAAACATTCTACTCGTGTTAAGAAGGATCTATAGCGCAAATTTCATCGGTTTACTAAATAATGGCTATATGTTGTCGGTCTAGTTTTACCAATTATAAATGTTTCATGGTTTTCACTTATGTAAACATGTCAAACTTCACAACTCTTGCATATACAATTAAGCGCTTAGCAAATAATGATCATTTAAAACAACTCTGTATGATATTTTTCTACATAAAATGTGCAACCCAACTTTAAAGCACATGAGACTCAGAACTGGTTGATGACATCTTAGTAGCTTCACGTATCCAAACGAGTCTCTTACAATATATTTTGTATCATATGATGTTTGATCTAAACGAGTCGGGCGACGGTCGGCCGCGTTGCGGCCTCGCGGGTTTTTTGCTATTTTTTGAATGTATATATGTTTCTGAATATATAAGTATGCAAACCGTTGAACATAAACATTCAGAGAATCATAATCATAGTAACTTTTACAATACCTAAATTTCCAGCTCTGGTTGTACATGAACATTCAGTAGCGTTGTTTCCATGATTTATGCGCTTAATATCTCCTTCTTACTTTCAACAGATTGGATTCAAATTTGTTTTTCCCAAAAAGCAATGGGTTGATCCATTTTCCAGAAGCAGCGGCTACTCGAAAGACTGCGCATTAACTTACCTACATGATCTAAAGAAAACAAAAAAAACAAAAACAAAAAGTTCAGTGGTTGAGCGCCTGTAAAAGACCATCCATTTCTAGTAGAGAAAGGACACTAATATTACCATGATATATTGCATCACCATTTCAGATGCTTCACTCGACCTACGGGAGCTATCACATTGAGTAACAACAATAGACTTTGTGCAAGGACACGCGAAGATAACAACATTTACTACAAAGTACCTTTAAAAGATTAATGGTATGATGAAAGCACGACCTGTTGCAGCAAAGGCTTGTCAAAATAAATAAAACATTACAAAAAAATTATACTGGAAAAAAAATGCACCATTGTTTTCCTGTTGTAGATGCCGTACCCACACACTCAGAGAAATCCAACGCTGTTATACTAAAACAACGGCCTACATAAATAATATCACATTGAGTAACAACAGCAGACTTTGTGCAAGGACATGCGAAGATAACAACATTTACTACAAAGTACCTTCAAAAGATTAACGGTATGTGATTGAAAGTCCAACACCACTGGACCACGAAGTGTTCTCGTAACATTATCTGAAACGTTTATCAGATGTGTCAGAGTCAGCGTGTTAGAACCATCTAAAAGAAAGCAAAAATGCACACAACAGTTACCTACCTGTGGAACATACGCTTCCAACGAATAAGGGCCATAAACATGAACAGCAACAACAGCTGCTTTACCTCGAACATCAACAGTTGCAGCTGTACGAACCGTCCGTGATTCAAAGTCAAGGAGCACCGGGTGATGCAACGTCACTGTCAAAAGTGAAGAAACATTCAATGTTTTTGACAAATACATTTTCATTTAAGAAAACAGGAGCATAAAATTGTTGTGGATAACTACCTACAGCAGGAAGGGGACCAAAAACAGATTCAAAAGAAGGGTAATTTTCATTTGAGGTATCAAGTGTATTTTTTCCATTAATTAAGAGTATCCAACTTAACTAAAACAACTTAATAGTTTACAGATTACAAAAAAATGTAACCTGGCCAATTAACTGCTAGTGCTAACGAAGTAAAAAAAATCCCTATCTTGATAAAAAGATGTACACTGGATAGCTTTAATTCCCGGATTAACTAAAAAAGTTTAATAACTCAAAATTATTTAATATTTACAGATAAAGTTGTGTTCAAGAAAGTATCCTACCAGCTGCAGGGAGGGCGGATGGAGTTGTATGCAGCCCTGCACGCAGTTTGGCGGACAACATGTTTCGTTGGCCGGTGTTTCTGCTGCAGCAAAAGCATTCCGTGCAGACGCAGAAGGAGCACCTCCTATATGAACAACAGCGTAGTTAATAATAAGACATATAGTTATTTTAAGTTGCATACCAAAGAAAACATTTGGAAAACATTATGTAAGAAAAAAAAAAAAAAAAGTATCGTTACTTGCCTGCTGCAAATGTAGTCACCATAGAATGCAGGAAATTTGTTTGCCTATTATTAAACGAAGGCCCTACATAAACAATAAAACATCAATTAATAGCAATGGACTGCCACATTTTCTGCAACGTTTATAAAATTTGTCAGAAGAACTGTTGTACAGTCATTTAAAAAAAATCGATGTACACACCACATACCTTGCGGCGGAAAACCTGTAGCAACAACATCTTCACAATTTTGCAAAAATGCATAAAGCTACAAAAAGTGACAGACCAACTTACCCAAGTTAACTTCTCCAACTGCTTAGCTTGTAAGGTCAGTTTCTTTTGCTTCAAGGCCATCAAATTGTTTCTTGCAACCTCGGTATCCTGAAAAACAGCAGAATACAAATACGTTTAATAATCTGGAAATACTTTCAAAATATGAAAAAATGAACAGTTTTGCAAAAATTTATGAAAAGATTACTCCGTTCAAGAAAAAAAACCACTGCTTAACTTTTGAATTGATATTCTAGTTCAGACCTCCAAACTGTTTCCAGCCTAATGCATTTTGCACATTATAATAACTAATGAGTAATTTTCTATCTGACATTTTGATTTTTGGTTGCAAAGTAACCATCCTTATGAAAATAATAAAAGATTTTGTACAAACTATTTTAGGACCCAATTCGAAATATACACTGAAACTGAACTTCAAAATGATAAAACAACTTACATTTGAAAGATAAGCAAACGCTGTTAATAAACATTTACTCTCAATGGTCAATAAGTAAATCAACTCTCCAACTCCCAACTCAGCTCAATCAAAGATACAAAATCATTTTATCAAATCAAGCATAAGAAATCAATTCTCCTATCTTCAATTATCCTTGACTTCAAGTGCATAATTTTGTTGTCAATTACTCAATTTTAAAAAATATATAAAAACCACTGGCATTGGCACACATAGATTATAGTCACACTATCATATACCCTTAAGAAACATACCAAATCAAAAACATTAAGATCAAATCAATATCAACAACCTAAAACAACATCACAACAAATCATAAGATCAAAGGGTTTGCAAATTTAAGCCGCTATACGCCCACCATGACCCTAAAAAATAACAAATACAACATCTAATCTTTCTTATCCACACATTTAACTAAAAAAAAAGGAAAAAAAATGCATACCTGAAACTGAAGATGACGATCTAAGACGGCATGACCAAATAGCCAACAACAACAAAAAATTAAATCAGAAAAGGGGTTCGAAAATATTTGTGTGTGTCGAAAATTGTGGAAGGGAGTCGAAGGTTGTGGAATATAGGAGCTGGTTATCTGTTTTATCTTTTCCATAAGTGGACCGGGCCGACAAAAAAACGCATTGGATCAGGCCGAAAAAAAGCGGGAAGCCGACACGACGTACTGTTCATTGAACGACGTCGTATGTGATGGTAAATAATATATATACTAATGTGACGCTCCTAGTTGATTGGTTGAGTTTCTCGTTAATGTCTAAAAGACATAAATCTTTTTTCTTTTTTTGTAAAAGGTTCATTCTTTTCTTTCATTTGCGTATGCTAGGAGTGTTTAAAAAATCCGAGAAACCGATAAACCTAGCGAATTCACTCAATCCGAAACTGAAAAAAGGATAACCGAAGAAACTGAAACCAAGAAACCTGAAACCAGAACAACCTTTTATCGCGGTTCGGTTTCGGGTTTTATTTTTAGTTATCCGCGATTACCTGAGCCGAACCATGTATGATATACATTTAAGTTTTAACTAAATATTCATAGTTTTGTACAAGTATTGAATATATTATTGCACTACTTTTATAGCATAATGGATTTTTACTTGCCTAACTTGTCTATTCACAAACTTCTATGTATTATTTTTCATTAAAATGATCATAACCTGATGAGGCCTTAAATGCACTAATTTTCAGGGCATTTTATCAATTTTTATATATGTTTTTAGTAGGTTTTTTCTCATTTACTTGAACTTTTTTTGATAAATGCAGCTAGTTGTTGATTTGGACTTAGAAGTGGAGTTATGCTCAAAAACAGCTAAAAGATAGAAGATATTAAGACTTTTTACATTGGACGGATGTGAGACGCCGTCAGGACTTACGCCAGACGGCCTGTTACAATGCGGCGCCCATGTTATGTCGTCAGGCAAAGAGCGACGAGAGAATTTGATATTTTTCACAAGACCAGACGCCGTCACACCAGAATATTACTCTGATACAAGAAGAGCCGGGAGTCATCACACTTGAGTGTGACTCCGTCAAATAAGATATCTGACGTTGTCTAGTAGCCACATACGAAACCTACATAAAACCCTAATCGACACTTGATGTCGTTTGGGTACCCCCTAACGCCGTCGGACCGCCAAAATCTATATATACAAGCCTAGGGTTTCGTTATTTTCATGCAATTTTCGGGAGCTAGGCTTTAAGGACAAACTTTTTCAACCATTTTTTAAGGTTTATTATTTTCATGCAATTTTTGGGAGCTAGGGTTTATTGTCTTGTAATCAAGTGAAATATGAGGCGATCCTATTAACACTTGTTTTTAATACAATCAATCGTTTGATTAACTATATCTTTTTCTGCCATGGTTGTTTTATTTGTGTGATCATCATTAATACGCTTCACTAAATTTGTTAGCAACTCCTTAGGATGCATGAAACCTAGATTAAGATGAATTAACAACTAGTTACACCTTGATATGTGCAAGTAACTCACTTTTACTGTTTGTTTCATTATCAATGTTGAATTTATGATATATTGCTTTACAGTTTATCACCATTATTCTTTGAAATCACTCATATATTTGACACCCATGTCTTACCATATCTAGGGAAAGAAACTAGGTTTGTCTATTGACAATTTAGCGAACCTAGTTTAGTTATGACACCCATGCTAGTAATTCATGTATAGGTTAGTTCTCACGGTAGGTTATCCACCCTTGAAATTGTCTACTTTTCGTTCCATGTTATCGGTTTGGTTGGTTAATGGAACAAGGTATCAATTTTGGTTAAGTTTAAATTGAACAAAAGTTTTCATCTTCAAGTTTATGTCAAAGATTTTAAGTGCAATTTTAAGTAAAGATATCAATTCAAATTCAACATCTGAATTTTTTAAGACGCATGATGTATTATCTCAGCTTTATCACTCAATATTGGGAATGTTCTTAGTGTTAGAACTTGTGGTAGCAAATTAGTACTGCTGCTTTTCTAGTTTGTGCTGCTAGTTGATAGTTTGTACTGCTAGTTGATATTTGTACTGCTACCTATGAACTTGTGGGTTTTATCAACAAATTTTGTATATTGTATCTATCCCACATAGGTGGGTGAATGAAGTGAAAGTGGGTTTATAAAATGCCATTCCACTCAAATTTGAAAGTCTTTTAGGAGGCTTTTGGAGGGGATTAGTGGATGATTAATTTGGCTTATATTATATATATAAATATAATATATTGAATTAACCATAGACTTAGCACTTAGCACTTTGCACCATTGCCTTAGAAATAAATTCGTCATGATTTTTTACTGTATGAATAGAAACAGTTATTTATGTTTTTACAGTTATATGGCGGTTATTTCTAAAGGGTATTATGAAGGGTTGTGTTGGTTCGTTTTTGGAGGAAACCAACAGACATGTTGGTTGGTTTCTAACTGCCACAACTCAACTATAAATCTGAAACACTTTCAATACATACAATATGCAAACATATGATGTTCATGTGAACTTTATGTACGCTGCATAAAGTTCTGTTGTTTGAGGTCGAATCCTGAGAAGAAACTAGTCTTGTATCCCACCAGCGTTGATAGTAGGGGCTAATATTCTTTAAGGACAGTGATTATCACGTCCTCAATTTCGTTCATATATTATTAGTAATTTTCTGCCATATTCTAAAACTTAGTCTCCAAAATAATAATTTTTTTACGACCTTTTAGTGTCTTTGTCTCTATCGACCCAAAATGTTTCACATAAATTACTAACAGAGTAAAACCTGCATATCATAAGCAACACACGAACAGACTTAGTGATAAACTAATACATAAATCGATGACCAAGAGTGATTTATAATAATATATAATGTTTCTTTTACAGGTTAACTAGACGATATACGCACAAACGACACCAAAACTCACATGACAAAATATCATCTACTAGAAACTCAGTAAGTCTTGAAGGAGGTTATAAAATGATCTGGGTTAACATATTATAACATACAAAATAAGATTAGTTTGAACATCATCACCATCATCATCCTAGTTCATAATCATCATACATAACACTTAATAACACATAACCAATAACTATAACAACCATCATAACCTTTAATCCTTCTTAATCATCATATTATCATATATGATCATATGATACTTAACCCATTAAATCATAAAATTTAACCCATTATAAACTTACTCATCTTTCTTTCTTGATCATCATATGATCATACCTTGATCATATGATGAATCCCCACTTACCCATAAACCTTAACCTTATAATCATTATGATAGAAGTACTTACTTGTGATGGATTGGTGCTAGAACTAACCCTTGGATTAGGGTATCCAAAACCCTTCATGGATTCATCACCATCTAAGCTTTTTCCCTCCCTTTTCTCCTCACCAAAACCGGACAACAAACACACTCTAGGAAGATATGGAGATCTCAAGAATTCTCCACACAAGTATATTTACTTATATATCTTTGGTCCCTTGGCACAATTAGTCCCTTAAGTTCCATTGATTCTACTTTGGCCACAACTAACTTATAACACATTTAATACTAGGCAACATTAGCCCTTAAAGTCTATTTCCCTTCTAGTTGTGCCACATAATACTTTCCATAACCATATAACACATTCTTTGACTATCGGGTTTGACTATAACGCAACATTCATTGACTAGCCAATCACGTTAAGCCTTAGTCAATTTCGTCTAGGTGGGGCCTATTTGTATCCGGGAAATGGGTGTTACACCTGCCAGGGTCAACATCAAACAGCCCTGACAGCAGGTCACTTCGGTAATCCCTTGTGGGTTACGCTTAGTGTTCGAGGTGATTTCAAATGGTCTACAGTCGTGGAGTGATACTTCGGTATACTTCAGCGGCTCACATGAATCGTTGATACACTTCGCTGTATCTGTGTAAGCCCTCTTAGGGATATCCAGTTCAGGAACGGCCGTGGCAAGGATTAGAGAAAGTTTTCACACTATGCTGTTAATGATCTCAAAGTCCAAACCTGTAAGTGCTGGATGCTTTATTGCTAACTGTTTTCATGCAGGTACTTATGGAGACCGGGAATTCCACCACCACCATTACAATCATCAACACTACATCAGTTTCCACATGCTCATACTAACATCACAAAGAAAGTTCTCACAAAGATCAAAACAAAGTTCAAAGAAAGATTCTACGTCAGAAAAAAGAATCTACAAAGTTGAAAGACAAAGATCAAAAGCAAAAGAAAAGAAAAACATTTAAGCATGAAGATTCAAAGTCAAAGGAAGTATGAGAATGTTGGAAAGACTTAAAGACACCAAAAACAAAGACATTGATGAAAGGCAGAGAATACCATTACTTGATCACTACAACAACAAAGAACAATGAACCAAGAACAAAGAACAATGACTTAAAGTTTTTGAAGACGTCTAAAGCCGAGAAAGTAAAAGAAAAGAATGAAGACGTCAAGCAACCATTGATGACTGACCCTTAGTGGGAGATTGTTGGTAATACGTTTTATTATTATCAAGTGTCGGTCATTAGTATTATGTAATAGGTTGCTTAAGTTACTAGAATTATATACTTATGTTATAAGGCTTAAGTTTGATAACCATGGGCCTTGTCCTAAGCCCATTTTCGTGTGAAAGGAAGGAAGAAGGTGTGTTGCCCTAGCTTCCTTTCCTATAAATACTACATGTAACATAACATTTATCAAGTTGGTTATTTCAATATTGGACTAAACCTTTGCCTATTTACTTCTTGATATAATCGACCTATATTACTACTCTTTCTTTCATCTCTATCATTCATATACTTGTGTTGATATCATCATAGTGACCTAACATGGTGGTTTTTGTCGGGGGTTCGAGTAGGATTCCAAAAGTACAACAAATGCTGGAGGGGTTTTTTGATGGAAAGGCACTTTGCAAGAGTTTAAATGGTGACGAGGCTATTGCTTCAGGTGCGGCAATCTTGGCTGCTCGTTAGGAATTGAAGCCACGATTAATGGTAAAATTTCTATGGATGTTATTATCCCCAGGAACACATGCATACCCACAAGTAAAAAGCAAATTTTTTCACCTATTGGTGGAACATTATTACGAATCATCATCTAATAGAGCCTCTCATCATCATCATCATCATCATCATCATCATAACCTTCAAGTCATCATCCACGTCATCGTCATTTAAACAGTTACTTCCTAAATCCTCTTCAACAACGTCGTTTAATGGTGGTTCGAGATCTAGGTCAGATAAAATGTATAGATTGTGTTCACTCGTGTAACACCCCCAAATTCATGATTTGCAGCGGAATGGAATACCTGGGGCGCTACTGTCATAGCATCACAGTTACAGTTATATTGAACGACCTAAAGTCTCGTTTAAAAAGTAAATCGTTTGATTTCATAAAACATTCAGAGTTTGCAAAAGATAGGTCCCAAAAGATAGTCAAAGTTTGTGGAAATAAGTATGTTACAACCAAACGATAATTTAAGTGCATAAAAATCCAAAATGAGATGCGTCATCTCCGTGACTCCGTCATATGATTCCATGCATGCCATGATATGCTTACTTTAATTACCTGAAAATACATTGCTAAAATGGTCAACAAAAATGTTGGTGAGAATCATAGGTTTATGTAAATGTTTTGTACGGCTACCACAAGTATAAGGTTATGTATGACAATGTCGCCATATAAAAATGATACAATTGCTATAAGCTCATGACCCCGAAGCTAGACTGATTATGATGTTCGCCCCAACAGAGTGTTTGCCAAACAACTCTAATTATGATATTAAATGAAATGCATCCGTTTGACCAGTTGGATCTACCAACCCGGATGGAGGAGTCACCCTCAATAGATCTATTCACTCACTCTTGCTTACTACGTAATTAACGGTTCATGATAAAGGAATAGGGACATTAACATGGCAATGTGGTAACTTAAGCAATGTAAATGAATTTGATATTCTTGGGCTCGTAATAAAATGATGTGCAATGTATTCTCCCCGTAGGTTTGAAATGAAATAATAAATTGAGAAATGGGGCTATGAAAACTCACCGTGAGTTATGTAGTGAGTAATGAAAATGATAGTTGAGTCGCGAAAGTCTCTAAGAGCAACCTATAATAGAATGTTGCGACTTAGGGTGGAATAATGTCTAAGAATACAAAGACGTGCCTATATATGTCTTCCTATTGTTCATGATGTAGTACTTAGTATGACGTGTATGTCGTTGTATAAAGATGGTTTATGAAACATGTTTAGTTTGTATATCTCGTACTACCATTTAGGCCATCATAATTCAGAGGTCATGCAGTAAATGTTCGAGGAGCTAGGACACTTTAATTCGTAAATCCAGCAACTCGTCGATCCGTTTTACTTTAATGAAACCCCTCACATGTAGCTCCCTACTAACATAGTATTTATATGTGAAACATATATTTTGCTTACTTGATTATATGACATATGAAGAGTTTATAAATACAATAAATAAACTAACAAAGTTTATAAGTATTTAAATAATTTTGAGTCTTATAAACTACTTACCTTTATTTAGAATGCTTGAGTATTATAGAAAAATGGAATATAAGCGGAGCTTCGACGTGAAATTTGTAATCTTCGTAAACCCGAGGCTACTTAAAGATTATAACATCGCCTTCTTGAAAACCCGAAGCTATTTGAAGATAATTGTAATGATCAAAAACACGTATTTCAGGAGGTCGGGGATGCTCAAAATAAAGGTTAAACATGATGATATTAGATTAAGAATGGGAAAGGTGTGTGTGAATTCTAGAGAGAAACAAGAATAACACTGATGAGGCGAAAAGTGTACCGCTTTTAAGGGGTCATTTAAGCCCGAAATCGTATTTATTTGATCAAATATTGCCCTAAATCGTTCCTTTTGTCATTTTAGGTACTTTTGAGGAGAAATCTGGAAAAGGAGGCATTTTGGACGTTTTTGGAGCATAAAAGTGAAGAAAACGGCAAAGTCTCAAAATTGTGCTGAAAGTCACCTTTGACGGCGTCAACATTAACTCCAGACGGCGTCATGCCTTGGCAAGAAAAGTTGGATGTGAAATTTACTCATGACGGGCCAGTGAGTTTGCATGAGAATTCTGACGGCGTCACGCTTTAACTAAATCAAGGGCGTCACGGCTTAAATCAAAGAGGGACGGCGTCACGTTATAGGTCCGACGGCGTCAAGCCTTGATAAGCCAGAATGGATTTTTGAAGAGCTAAAGAGGGACGGCGTCAAGAAGGTCACCCGGGAACCCTAAAAGCGGCGAGGTGACGGCGTCACAATGCATAAGGTGACGCCGTCAGATGTCAAAGTCTATATATAGTTTTCTAATTTTTTGTCATTAAGGAGAGCTTAGTGTGTGGAATTTTGGGATAAAACCCTAAGACGATTTTAGCTACTTTTTCAGGGCTTCTTGCCTTGAGATCTTCCATGTTTCATTGAAAGATAAGTTATTAATTAATCATTCAATATGTCTATGTGTTGTTTGATTCTATCTTATGCTTGTCTTTTGTTTAACATGTTAGGCTAATTTTATCTTGTGTTTGCTTAGATCTAATGAAACCTAGCTATTGATTATTGGTTGTTAGTGTGTTGTTAGTTGTATTGGATGATTGTTTATCTATGTTAGGCTTAAGAAAACTGGCTAACTTCCTATTCGGTAACTTGCTTGAACGTCTTAAGAAACATGAACCAAACGCGTACTAAAGGTTTTTATGGTTGTATTTAATGCACAAGCGAATTCTAGTGATCCCATGTTAGGAGCTTCCTAGCCGGCTCGACATAGGAGTGAAGTAGGAGCTTGTAGAGTTTGGGGAAGTAAGTACGCCACCCCACGAATGGTATTAAGGAATACACCCGTCATCCACGCGACTAATACACACTAATTAACCGGTAAAAGATAGTTAGGGAGTAAGGAAATCTAAGTAAACACATTTCTCCACACATAAGTTTCTCACCACTTTTTATTTTCAGTTATTTATTTTATTTGCATTTGTAGTAATTTGGGTTAGTTGACTAGCAACTAATTCCGCCCACTCCTTCAAAACCCGAGATTTTACTTGCTTTCATAAAATATAAAAACATAAAAAAAGAATCTTCCTCAACCCTTAGACCTAATTAGAGTAGCCCTTCATACCTAACGAACACTATTCCCTGTGGAGAACGATCAATCCCCCGTACTTACCACTACACTATACTACATCGGTCAGGTACACTGCCTGGTGGGGTTGTAAGCCTCTTGAGATCCCTTGAGAGGTAAAACCTGTTGTAAGGTTGCAAAACCCACGCATCAAGTTTTTGGCGCCGCTGCCGGGGAATAGTTATTGTTTAGGTTGAATTTTTATTTCTATTAGGTCTACTCACTAGATTCCTTTCTAGTGAGATTTTTATTTTATTTTTCTAGGTTTTCTTTAGTCTATCTATTTTCTTCGTGTCTTTGTTCGTAACCATTACCGTCCGACATCATGGAAGATGGTAATATCTTTAACCTCCACAACCCACCACCACCTCCTAGAACCCGCACTTTAGGAGGATATTCCCTAAGTTTGGATGATGACCCCCCTAATCTTAGAATCACTAGGAGCCGAAGCTCGATAAAGACTCTTGCCACACCCTATGCTGAACCCGAAAGGGAAATGCATAAATTAAGGCGACTCCACCAAGCGGCTGAACCATCCACGATCAATTTTGATGATGCCCTCTCCGAGGAAGAATCCAATCATCATTCTACACCTCCTAGCCCTCAACCCAATTACGATATGGAAGTTCCCGAAATCCCAATCCCCAAATGTCTCAAGGACTACTCTTCTCCCACCCCTCGTGGTTTTTCCAATGCTATCGTTTTTCCAAATGAACACACGGATGGGGTCTTGCGTGCAACTGATATTTGGCTGGTCCAAAGTGTATGCAAGTTTCACGGATTGAAAACTGAAGATCCAATCCAACACATCAAGGACTTCCTGAAAATAGTGGATACCCTCCACACGGACGGAGCCACTAGAGATACCTCCCGGTTGCGATTCTTTCCCCTCACCCTTCATGAAAGAGCCGGAGACTGGTATAACCAACTTCCTTCCGAATCCATCTTCACATGGGAACAGCTTATCTCAAAATTCTATGAGAAATTCTTTCCCATAGGAAGAACTTCAAAGTTGAGAGACGAAATCCTCCGCTTCCATGTCGGACCAGCAGAACCTATTCACAAGTCTTGGGTTAGATTCAAGGATCTAATTAGACAGGTCCCTCATCATGGCATTGAACTCTGGCTTCTTGTCCAAATCTTTTATGACAGTGTCTCCAAAAATGACCAATTGGGCATTAATAATTCATCAAAAGGAAAAATAGCCAAATTAAGCGTTGAGGAAGGATGGAATAGAATTGAGGAATACGCGAATGATCAAGACGATACCTGGGATGAACCCGATTCGATCATGAGCGTTTCCAAGATCATGAAAGAGCCTCCTTTTGCTAGTCGGGTGAGTAGATTGAATGATCAGGTATCTTATCTAGACAAATCGCAACCAACTAAGCGGTTATCAAACCCATACTTGATCTGTGATCAATGTGGTGGCCCGCATGAAGTAGAGGAATGCGAGGATGGTACCACCACCGAACAAGCATGCTTGTCAAGCCACGACATCTTCGATGATCCTTCGCTCTTAACTTTCTACCAAAACAATGATTTCACCCCCGGGGGAAATCTTGTGAGAGAAGGGGGAGGAGGAGAATATCCTGACTACAAGGTTAGGAGCACTTTTGAGGATGATCTTGGGCACTTCACGTTTGAGAAGAATCTGCAACTAAATGGTCTCGACAACCTCGTCACTAGCCAACAAAACGACGTGAAGGCCAAATTCGCAGAACTCAACGCCATTCTCGACGGCCTTGGCGAACCACAAAGAGATCCTTTACTCGCCATCACCACTCGTGCTGGAACAACTACTAAGGATCCACCCTACCCAGCTCAACCATCTAACGCCATGGAACCCAACACCCCTCATGAGGAGAACGATAATGTGAACGACGAAAATCCCGAGCAAACCCCTCCGGTAACTCCATCCTCACCTACTCCTGCCAAACAGCCCCTTAAAGTCCCATACCCATCTCGCCTCAAGAATCAAAAGGTCGAAAGTGATAATAAAAGATTCTTGTCATATTTAAAGAATTCGGTCGTCACCATACCCCTTCTTGATGCATGTTATCATATGCCCAAATATAGTACATACTTCAAGAGGCTGCTCACCAACAGGAAAGGGCTCGAGGGTCTTGTAACCTTAGGAGAAGAATGTTCTGTGGTGACTCAACGAGGGCTACCAAAGAAGGTGGACGACCCAGGTAGTTTCACCTTGCCCTGTTCAATTGGATCTCTTTCAGTCAAAAATGCCTTAGCCGACTTAGGAGCAAGCATCAATCTTATGCCGCACTCCCTGTTCCGCAAGCTAGGGTATTCTGGGTTGAAACCAACCCGTATGAGCATCCAACTGGCCGATAGATCAGTCAAATACCCCTTAGGAATATGCGAGAATGTGCTGGTTAAGGTAGGGAAGTTTAAATTTCCAGTTGACTTCGTCATCCTAGAAATGGAAGAAGATGATCTTGTGCCCATCATTCTAGGAAGACCCTTCCTTGCAACTTCTCGTGCTGTTATTGATGTTCATGACGGCAAACTAACCTTACGAGTGGGGGCCGATAGCTTAACCTTCGACATCAAGGACACAATGAATCTTTCTCTCGAAGCAGATAATCAACTGTATTTCATTGAAGAAATCGATGAACTATCCGACGAGATTGATAATTGTGTAGATGAACAGGTGGAAGCTGGTTGGTTGCGAGATGAAGCTTTCTCACCCATCTTAGAGGAGGAGAAGGCTATGGATGTGAATGCAGTCTCCTTCTATCCCAGACAAGAAATCGAACAGCTTGAGCTTCGTAAACCCGAGAACAAACTTAAACCTTCCATCATCGAGCCACCCACATTAGAACTCAAGGAACTCCCGAACAACCTTGAATATGCCTTCCTTCATGGAGAAGATCAACTTCCGGTAATCATAAGCTCCTCCTTGAAAAGTGAACAAAAAGATAAACTCTTAGGAGTTCTAAAAAAATATAAAGGGGTTATAGCATGGAGTGTAGCCGACATCAAGGGGATTGACTCTACTTTCTGCACACATAAAATCCTCATGGAGGAAGATTATAAACCCTCCGTGCAGCCTCAAAGGCGAGTAAATCCCAACATAAAGGAAGTTGTAAAGAAGGAAGTCATTAAGCTCCTAGATGCAGGACTAATTTACCCGATTTCAGACAGTCCATGGGTAAGTCCTGTACAGGTTGTACCAAAAAAGGGAGGAATGACGGTGGTGAAGAACGATAAGGATGAGTTAGTACCTCAACGAACAGTAACTGGATGGCGTGTGTGCATCGATTATAGGAAGTTGAATGATGCAACCCGAAAAGATCATTTCCCTCTCCCATTTATCGACCAAATGTTGGAAAGGTTAGCAGGGCATGAGTACTACTGCTTCCTAGATGGGTTCTCAGGGTATTTCCAAATCCCTATCGCTCCTGAGGACCAAGAAAAGACCACGTTTACATGCCCTTATGGCACCTTCGCCTACAAGCGAATGCCCTTTGGACTATGTAACGCCCCCGCCACTTTCCAGCGCTGCATGACGGCAATCTTCCATGAGTTAATGGAAGACAGCATGGAGGTCTTTATGGATGATTTTTCAGTCTTTGGGAACTCTTTTGATCGCTGTCTTGCTAACCTAGAGAAAATGCTCAAACGTTGTGAGGAGACCAACTTAGTACTAAACTGGGAAAAGTGCCACTTTATGGTAAAAGAAGGGATTGTGCTGGGGCACAAAATTTCAGAGAGTGGAATCGAAGTAGACCGGGCAAAAATTGAAGCTATATCTAAACTTCCCTATCCAACAACTGTCAAGGCAATCCGTAGTTTTTTGGGTCATGCTGGCTTCTATAGGAGATTCATTAAGGATTTCTCAAAGGTAGCCAAACCGATGACTCAGTTACTCATGAAGGATGCCCCGTTCGACTTCTCTCAAGAGTGCAAGGACGCATTCGATCTATTGAAGCAGGAACTTACCCAAGCTCCAATTATGGTTACCCCTAACTGGGAGTTACCCTTTGAAATCATGTGCGATGCTAGTGATTATGCTGTTGGAGCAGTATTAGGCCAAAGGCTTAACAAACACTTTCAGCCAATATACTACGCTAGCAAAACCATGAATCCTGCTCAAGAAAACTACACTACCACTGAAAAGGAATTACTAGCCGTGGTATTCGCTTTTGATAAATTTCGCCAGTATCTTGTCCTTTCTAAAACGGTTGTTTTTACGGATCATTCAGCTATTCGATATCTTTTCGCTAAACAGGATGCTAAACCACGGTTACTTCGTTGGATCCTATTATTGCAAGAGTTCGATGTTGAAATTCGTGATAAGAAAGGAGCAGAGAATCTTGCGGCTGATCATCTCTCTCGTCTCGAAAACCCCAGCCTCGCTGGATCTGACAAGAGTGAGATTCGGGAAACATTTCCTGAAGAGCAGCTCATGTTAATAAATGATTCTGAACCTTGGTATGCGGATTATGCTAACTACCTGGCAAGTAGAGTAATCCCTGAGCATATGAGCAGGCATGAAAAAAAGAGGTTCTTTAATCAATTAAAGTACTACTTTTGGGATGAACCCTTCTTATTTCGAAGATGTCCAGATCAGGTAATCAGGCGTTGTGTTTCGGAAAGAGAGGCTGTCAGAATTATGAAAGAATGTCATGCGGGTCCATCAGGAGGACATCACGGAATAAGCACTACTGCACGAAAGGTCTTCGACGCGGGATTCTATTGGCCTACAATATTTCGTGATGTGAAGGGAATGATACAAACGTGTGACGCATGTCAAAGAGCTGGGAATATCTCTAGGAGGGATGAAGCCCCACAGAATTATATACAAGTTTGTGAGGTTTTTGATGTCTGGGGAATTGATTTCATGGGACCATTCCCATCTTCTGGAGGGAATGAATACATCTTGGTGGCCATTGATTATGTTTCGAAATGGGTGGAAGCACAAGCCCTTAGGACTAACGACGCTAGGGTAGTCATTCATTTCTTAAAGAAATTGTTCGCTAGGTTCGGAATTCCGAAGGCTCTTATTAGTGACAGGGGAACCCATTTTTGCAATTCACAAATGGAGAAAGTCATGAAAAGATATGGAGTCTCTCACCGATTCTCCACCGCTTACCATCCTCAAACCAACGGTCAAGTCGAAAACACTAATAGAGCCATAAAAAGAATATTAGAGAAAACAGTTAATCAAAACAGAAGAGATTGGTCTTTTAAGCTCGATGAGGCTTTGTGGGCATTTCGAACCGCCTATAAGACGCCAATCGGGACAACCCCGTTCCGTATGGTATATGGCAAGGCATGCCACCTCCCAGTAGAACTGGAACACAAAGCATATTGGGCACTTAAGGCTTGTAATTTGGATTATACAGTTGCGGGAACAAATAGATTCTTACAGCTCCAAGAGCTTGATGAGTTGAGATTAGAGGCTTATGAATCTTCCATCACATACAAAGAGAGGGCGAAAAGATGGCATGACCAACGGATTAAGAGACCCAAGGAGTTTTCAGAAGGAGACAAGGTCTTATTATATAATTCTCGCTTAAGGCTATTTCCTGGGAAACTTAAATCTAGATGGTATGGACCTTTTACCGTAAGGAGCTCCTCTAAAACCGGAGCCGTTGTATTAATTGACGACGAGGATAGAGAATTCACTGTGAACATTCAACGAGTCAAGCATTATCAAGAGAATGGTAATGAAATGATCAATGAGGAAGACATTACTTTTGATGAAGAAGTCACGTAATGTACGTGACTTTGAGTCTAGCTACAAGACTCGTTAATAAAGAAAAGCGCTTCTTGGGAGGCAACCCAATCTTTATTTGTTTTATTTGCTTTGTGTGTTTATTTATTTGTTTGTTTGATTTTATTTGCTTCCGTATGTATGTTTAATTTTTATTATTATTGATTCATGTTCAAAAGTAATTTGTGAAAATGCTTTATTTTGTTTTTAACTTCGTCTTAACTACATATAAAGGTATTTTGCAAAAGATAAGTGTAAGGGAAATCTAAATCGGTTTATTAGAACACAAATTAACATGAATCGTAATAATAATAAATTAACATACATATTAGTGTGTGTTTGAGTCAAATGCTTGTATCGAGTCATAATGATGTTTTGCAGGATTTCCAGGAAGTAAGGTAAAGGTTTTTCCAGAAATTTTCCGGAAACTTAAAATGAAAATTTTTGTCAGGTCATTTCTGACGGCGTCAGGGTTTATAACCTGACGGCGTCAGATTTAATTTTCAGAAATTTTTGAAAGTTTTGTTTTTAGAAAAGTTTTTATTAAAATCTCCAACTTATAATCTCCAGGAATCTGCAAAATTATCATTCCACAAGCATTATATCCTTATATATAGATTTATCCCGCCGATGTTATGCAGGTTTTCGTGTTTGTTTTCTCAGGTTTAACAGGTTATTTTGGACAAGGAAATGTTTTGAATCAAGCTTATGGCGATGCATTAGTCATGGAGCTTCAACATTACTTTGGAAGAAGATTTAACCGTGTAATTTCATTATCCACCGAGCGAATCAGGGGAGTATTTGATTTCATTCTTTTACTTTTTTCTTTTACATCTTGTTATTTGAACATTGGGGACAATGTTCATCTTAAGTGTAAGGGGGGGTAAAAGTACGATTTTAGAGAATGCCATTGCGCTTGATTTTTGTTTGTTTAATGGTAGATGTGTTATAAAACTGAGACAAAGACCTGTTAGGGCAATTTTAGTGCCAAATTTAAAATTTTTTACAACATATAGGAGTAAAACTTTGATCTTAATGAGCGTCTCACGGATAGGAGTTATATGACTAGCACAAAAACCGTACCACTAAAAAAATTTTCCACCCCCAAATATGTGAGGTTCGCCCCTAGAATTGGTAGGAAAAGCATTTATGCTATGATGTGTGTACCGGTAGCACTTAGATTCTAGAACTTGCGTTAGGACCATTCCGAGACCACAAGTGAGACTACATTCGTGTAGTTAGATTTACTACATGATAAGAGGCATTAGGATAAACCCATTGTTTTACACCTGTGTTTTTGTCATAATTACATTGGCTACATTGGTCAAGTAATTCTCCCACACCCTTTGCGTTGTACTCATTTTTAGTACACGATACCCCTAGTACACCCCTCAGAGCCTATCTTTTCGTTTCGACCTTTAAGCATTTTACTTAAAGGAAGAATTTGTTACACCCCACTTAAATGTACACCCAAATCGCCTTAGCCTACCTTGTATGCACTCATCTTTAGTGCATTATTGTGACAACATTTGTTTAAACCCAAGTTAATTATCTAGTTGATTACATGGTTGCTAAGTCGAGTCATATCCTTGTACATATTGTTTTGGGACGATTGGGACTCATGGGTAAAGTACTAGTGTAATGGAGTAATGGGGAAGAACATCATTTATTACCCCCATATGTGCTAAATGTTTTAAAAGTACTCCAAGTTTTTCAATTATCTTAATTCGAGTCATTAGAATAGTAATTTGTAAAGTTATGTAAAAGTTCAAGTGTAAGGGGATGCAATGCCCCTATGATGTATTATTTTGGATGGTAGGGTAAAAGTGTATGCACAAAAAAAAAAAAAAAAAAAAAAAAAAAAAAAAAAAAAAAAAAAAAAAAAAAAAAATTTCAAGAAAAATACAAAAAAATGAGAAAAAGAAAAATAGAAAAAACATACGGACTACCATCCCGTTTTATTTTATGTTTATTTTATGTTTATGTTTTGTTATTTTCTTTCATTAGCTTAAGATCGAGTCTAGTCTTGGCTTAGCAACATTGTATAGTACGTGTAATCGATCAAGATCTTTAACTCGCCACCAGTAAAATATCCTTTATCCAACAAAACCGTGTTTTCCTTTTCCCTACACCTAACGTTATAACCCATGTAAAAGCCCTCTTTGATAGTTTATCTTAGGTGCTTACGCCTAGTGGAGGAGGTTTTCGATCCTTTCCCAAGCCTATGGTAATCTATTTGCTATGACAGGTAGTGAGAGATATTTTCCGTTTTCATTTATGAGATTTATTTTGATGACACTTGAGAGATGTGAGTATCTAAACACTACTTGTGAGGTGCTAGTATGTAATCTCCGTGCTTATTATGATTGAAGTGGAACGATTATTTGTTGTAATTACTTTTATGTTTGCATTAAATGACCCCTAACTTGTATTTTGATTAGAATAAAAGCGCATTTGCTTGAGGACAAGCAAATCTCAAGTGTAAGGGTATTTGATGAGGCGAAAAGTGTACCGCTTTTAAGGGGTCATTTAAGCCCGAAATCGTATTTATTTGATCAAATATTGCCCTAAATCGTTCCTTTTGTCATTTTAGGTACTTTTGAGGAGAAATCTGGAAAAGGAGGCATTTTGGACGTTTTTGGAGCATAAAAGTGAAGAAAACGGCAAAGTCTCAAAATTGTGCTGAAAGTCACCTTTGACGGCGTCAACATTAACTCCAGACGGCGTCATGCCTTGGCAAGAAAAGTTGGATGTGAAATTTACTCATGACGGGCCAGTGAGTTTGCATGAGAATTCTGACGGCGTCACGCTTTAACTAAATCAAGGGCGTCACGGCTTAAATCAAAGAGGGACGGCGTCACGTTATAGGTCCGACGGCGTCAAGCCTTGATAAGCCAGAATGGATTTTTGAAGAGCTAAAGAGGGACGGCGTCAAGAAGGTCACCCGGGAACCCTAAAAGCGGCGAGGTGACGGCGTCACAATGCATAAGGTGACGCCGTCAGATGTCAAAGTCTATATATAGTTTTCTAATTTTTTGTCATTAAGGAGAGCTTAGTGTGTGGAATTTTGGGATAAAACCCTAAGACGATTTTAGCTACTTTTTCAGGGCTTCTTGCCTTGAGATCTTCCATGTTTCATTGAAAGATAAGTTATTAATTAATCATTCAATATGTCTATGTGTTGTTTGATTCTATCTTATGCTTGTCTTTTGTTTAACATGTTAGGCTAATTTTATCTTGTGTTTGCTTAGATCTAATGAAACCTAGCTATTGATTATTGGTTGTTAGTGTGTTGTTAGTTGTATTGGATGATTGTTTATCTATGTTAGGCTTAAGAAAACTGGCTAACTTCCTATTCGGTAACTTGCTTGAACGTCTTAAGAAACATGAACCAAACGCGTACTAAAGGTTTTTATGGTTGTATTTAATGCACAAGCGAATTCTAGTGATCCCATGTTAGGAGCTTCCTAGCCGGCTCGACATAGGAGTGAAGTAGGAGCTTGTAGAGTTTGGGGAAGTAAGTACGCCACCCCACGAATGGTATTAAGGAATACACCCGTCATCCACGCGACTAATACACACTAATTAACCGGTAAAAGATAGTTAGGGAGTAAGGAAATCTAAGTAAACACATTTCTCCACACATAAGTTTCTCACCACTTTTTATTTTCAGTTATTTATTTTATTTGCATTTGTAGTAATTTGGGTTAGTTGACTAGCAACTAATTCCGCCCACTCCTTCAAAACCCGAGATTTTACTTGCTTTCATAAAATATAAAAACATAAAAAAAGAATCTTCCTCAACCCTTAGACCTAATTAGAGTAGCCTTTCATACCTAACGAACACTATTCCCTGTGGAGAACGATCAATCCCCCGTACTTACCACTACACTATACTACATCGGTCAGGTACACTGCCTGATGGGGTTGTAAGCCTCTTGAGATCCCTCGAGAGGTAAAACCTGTTGTAAGGTTGCAAAACCCACGCATCAAACACACACACCTCCTTATTACAAATGAACATCCAACCTTCCTTGGTGAGACAAGGAAGGTATTTATAGGCAAGAGAGTGACGCCCTACTTGCTATGATGGGCTTTCGGTTGGGCTTGAGGCTCATGGGCTTTACATTGTTCATTACTACAATACAAGCATACTAAACTATCTAAGTCCAAAAGCCCAACACGTTTGACTATACTAGCCCTAAATGCAATTCCCAATTATGACATAACTTTAAGTCTAACAATCTCTCCCCAAAGTGATGTCATATGGGAATTGCTTACAATGTTCCCTACAAGTAAATTTAATACAAAACATGAGCGCATCAGTGCTGAGAATGGTCTTCAAACTTCATTACTTCGTTCGACTTGCAGAATCTTCTCAGCTTCATTTCTTTACTTGCAGAAGAACTATGTGAGCAAATCTAATTAGGGTTTAATTCTGAGTGCCCTGAGTGCTCTCCCCTAGTTAGTGCTCTCCCCCAAACTGACAACCTTATACTTTGAGTGCCCTGAGTACCCTGAATCTGTTCGGGGGAATAGAGTATCAACATCTTCACCTTACCAAATGCATCCCAGTTATATTTCATATGAACAATCAATCCATTTCTCTCCCCTGCTGGTTGCGATTTATCGGAATCAACACAATAGTGCATACATGAAGTATTAACTGGAAGCAATGTATCATTCAACATATAGCTCGTGAGAAGATGTAGATAAACCTAATCTACTAATAATACCATTTTAAATTGTCTAACTCTTTATCAACCCCCTGTATCAAAAACAACGGCTTTATGTAGTGACTACTGATGGAGAAAACCTACTATGACGAACTTGATACTGAAGTAAAATAACCCAAACTTGTGACTTAAACTTGCACTAATGTATGACTAAGAACCTATACTGAGCACTACAACGTAACTCCTTTAAGCATAGATCGTTTCATATACCCATCCAACCTTCCTTTACTGTATATGAACTCATCTTGAATTATCCACATCTTTGTGTGACACTTGAGCACTACAACGTAACTCCTTTAAAGTGATAACTATACTCTGTGAGCACAACAACGTAACTCCTTACATCAGGTATAGCTAGACAAAGCAAGTCTTAATCATTCTATGAGTGTTCAAGCAAGGATCTCGAAGAATCATGCATCCAACCAACCCCGATATCTTCAAGATACTAAGTACACGCACCCGTGATATTCCACTTCAACTTCAAATAGGTAATAATGAATCATCATCCTTGTAGTCACAGTTGATAACAATCAATATTTAGCCATTGTCATTTGATTGTGAATCTTGATCAGGATCTTTTTGGCTATACGTGGTAGGATTTGAGGATGTATACCAGTAATATCATTTGTGATTTTGGTGTGAAATATGCCATAAAATACAATTCTAATGATGCTGGAAAAATTTGAGTTTTAGAAATTTTTACGCCAAAATTCACCAAAAAAATTCAAATTTTGACCAAAAAAATTTGAATTTTGGGCCAAAATTTTCACCATTATACCAGAACTTGAATTTCGCGTAAAAATTGACCGTTAAGTCACTCCTCCAAATTAAATTTTAGTCAAATTTTCCCGCCAAAAAACTCTTTTTATAATTGCGATAGCCTTTGTCCGAGAACCAATTGCGAAAGCCTTTGTCCGAGAACCAATTGTGAAAGCCTTTGTCCGAGAAACAATTGCGAAAGCTTTTGTCCGAGAAACAATTGTGAAAGTCTGGCAGCATTTGCGATAAAAGGGACTAATTGTGAAAGAGACCAATTGCGAAAGAGACCAATTGCGAAAGGGACCAATTGCGAAAGGGACCAATTGCGAAAGAGTTCAACCAATTGCGAAAGAGTTCAAACAATTGCGAAAGAGTTCAACCAATTGCGAAAGAGTTCAACCAATTGCGAAAGGGTCTGATTTGCGATAGGCTTTGAGCAGTTTCGAAAAACCCTTTTCTATCGCAAATGAATTGTGAAAAAACCCTCTTTTATCTAAATTCTTACACAAGAAATTAGATTTTTTCAAGTCGATGAAGTACCATTTTTATCACAATTCATATACAAGAAAAGTGACAAAAATTCTATGCATGGAGGATTCGAACCGCTATCTTTTGTAGCAACTTTTTTCTCGATCAAAACTTCAAAAATCTCGTAAAAAGCCAATAAAACTCACCACATTTTCTCCAAAACTCAGGATAAACACAAAAAGCTACCACCTTTTTTGTTTTAACTCACTGATAAATCAAAAAGCTTGAAGCTTTTTCACCAAAAACTATCAAAACTTACGAATTTTATGGCTGATGAACAGTAACGATAGAAAACACACCACGAATCACCTTTTTTCACCTCAAATCACCACGATTCGCCCCTGGTTTGCTCTTAATACCAATTGTAAAGATAGAAAACACATATTTCAGGAGGTCGGGGATGCTGGAAATAAAGGTTAAACATGGTGATATTAGATTAAGAATGGGGAAGGTGTGTGTGAATTCTAGAGAGAGAAACAAGAATAACACACACACCTCCTTATTACAAATGAACATCCAACCTTCCTTGGTGAGACAAGGAAGGTATTTATAGGCAAGAGAGTGACGCCCTACTTGCTATGATGGGCTTTCGGTTGGGCTTGAGGCTCATGGGCTTTATATTGTTCATTACTACAATACAAGCATACTAAACTATCTAAGTCCAAAAGCCCAACATGTTTGACTATACTAGCCCTAAATGCAATTCCCAATTATGACATAACTTTAAGTCTAACAATAATAACAAAGTCTTTTTGGAGACTTGAAATTATTTGAAGATTATAACGACTCTTTCTTGAAAACTCGGAGAAAATAAGATCAAATGCTAGTTTTTCTTAAGAACACATGAACTTTCTTACAAAATATAAGAGAAGTGCCTTTGGTTTTAGGTCTTTGAAAATATAAGAAGGTGTGGTGCAAGAATTTATGAAGTTTTTAGCTTGGTATTTATAGGAAAATTTTAGGAGTTAACTATATATTAGGTTAACATTTAACCATGGTTAAGTTTACACTTTGTAAACATCCTAGAGATCAATGGTCAAGATCAAGCCACATGATCTTGGTTCCTTCCTTGATAAGCTTCATGAGGCTTTCATGAGAAGCTTGATAAGTTTCTTGCATTATCTTGCTTTTACGGAGTCAGTTTTGTCCCGGTAATTGCTAACTGTAAGTTGTTAAGGCACGAAATGTAAAACCGGGTATCGTAAAAATATGAAACTTGTAGAAATGATTAAACTTGTCAATATACTCATTATTATGTTATAAAATGAGTGATAAGTTTAATGGGTTGCGAAAACGCTGATAACGCTGGAAACGTAGGTTTAAAACGCGTAATTCGCGTAAAACGAAAATTCGAAAAATGTAAAATTTCAAAATTCCTGAGAATGTCACGGAAGGTGAAAAACTTACATTTCTATTGTTTGTGATGTTGTGGGAACATATCGGGATGCCTAAACGACGTTTAAACCTTAAAGAAATTCTCAGACACGGTTTCGTGATTTTTGCAGAAATGATCCGACGAGTGTCAAACTCTCGGATTATCATTAAAATAGGTTAACTTACGAGAATATGAAATAAAAATTTTAGGAATGAATATTGAAAGTGAATAGTAAAAATAAATAGTAAAATGAATAGTAAAATTTCGGGAATAGAAATTAACTTGAAAATGCGAATTGTTATAGTCTCTACCCCTTAAGAGAGCTCCGTCCCGGAGATCAATTTGTGTTAGGAGTAGAAGCATTGTTGGTAAATTGGGAGTGTAATAAACGAGGGTTGCGATATCATGGAAATAACAAAAGATAGGGGATTCATTAGATAAAAAGGGTACATGATACAACGAGGTTACAAGAAAGTACTTAAGATAGACTACTTAAAGAAATACAACCCTAAAGGCTCCTCCTGGTGCTCCGCCTGATGATGAAGATGAGGATGATGATGATGGTGTATGAAATGCAACCCTCTTCCGCGCGGTCTCGCGGCGTCTGAGAGGATAAGATGGATTATAGACTATGGGACGTCCAATGATAGGAGCAACTGATGGTGGCGGTGGTGGATGAGTAGCAGTAGGTGGTCTAGGTGTGAGGGTATGAAAACGTACTCTCTTCCTAGTAGTGAGCATCCTAAGAGGTCCATTCGGATGCAGTCGGTATGCCCGACGGAAAGGTATCGGCTGTCCTGGCTGAATGATAGGGATAGCTCTAGCCCTACGGCGAATCAGTGGTGATAAGGGTGATGTAGGTGCAACTTCGCCCTCCTCAAAGGGTTCAGTCTCAGCATCGGACGATATGAGTGATGGGTCTGGTGTAGAGTCAACTGATGTTAAAACTATAGTAGCAGGTGACGAGGTAACCTCCATGTCAGAGTCTGAAGAAATGATGATGGGATGGGTATCTAAAGACATCTCTATGACAATCGACGTGAAATGAAAGTAAATAACCCGCATAATGTATGTATGAAACCTCATGTATAGTGAATATGCACTTATGATAAAATGATGAGATGCTATGATGATGTGGTTATAGTCTAGGGTCCATCATACAACCTAGTTCGCTATAACCTTAGCTCTGATGCCAATCTGTAACACCCCCAAATTCATGATTTGCAGCGGAATGGAATACCTGGGGCGCTACTGCCATAGCATCACAGTTACAGTTATATTGAACGACCTAAAGTGTCGTTTTAAAAGTACATCGTTTGATTTCATAAAACATTCAGAGTTTACAAAAGATAGGTCCCAAAAGATAGTCAAAGTTTGCGGAAATAAGTATGTTACAACCAAACGATAATTTAAGTGCATAAAAATCCAAAATGAGACGCGTCATCTCCGTGATATGATTCCATGCATGCCATGATATGCTTACTTTAATTACCTGAAAATACATTGCTAAAACGGTCAACAAAAATGTTGGTGAGAATCATAGGTTTATGTAAATGTTCTGTACGGCTACCACAAGTATAAGGTTATGTATGACAATGTCGCCATATAAAAATGATACAATTGCTATAAGCTCATGACCCCGAAGCTAGACTGATTATGATGTTCGCCCCAACAGAGTGTTTGCCAAACAACTCTAATTATGATATTAAATGAAATGCATCCGTTTGACCAGTTGGATCTACCAACCCGGATGGAGGAGTCACCCTCAATAGATCTATTCACTCACTCTTGCTTACTACGTAATTAACGGTTCATGATAAAGGAATGGGGACATTAACATAGCAATGTGGTAACTTAAGCAATGTAAATAAATTTGATATACTTGGGCTCGTAATAAAATGATGTGCAATGTATTCTCCCCCGTAGATTTGAAATGAAATAATAAATTGAGAAATGGGGCTTTGAAAACTCACCGTGAGTTATGTAGTGAGTAATGAAAATGGTAGTTGAGTCGTGAAAGTCTCTAAGAGCAACCTATAATAGAATGTTGCGACTTAGGGTGGAATAATGTCTAAGAATACAAAGACGTGCCTATATATGTCTTCCTATTGTTCATGATGTAGTACTTTGTATGATGTGTATGTCGTTGTATAAAGATGGTTTAGGAAACATGTTTAGTTTGTATATCTCATACTACCGTTTGGGCCATCATAATTCAGAGGTCATGCAGTAAATGTTCGAGGAGCTAGGACACTTTAATTCGTAAATCCAGCAACTCGTCGATCCGTTTTACTCTAATGAAACCCCTCACATGAAGCTCCCTACTAACATAGTATTTATATGTGAAACATATTTTTTGCTTACTTGATTATATGACATATTAAGAGTTTATAAATACAATAAATAAATTAACAAAGTTTATAAGTATTTAAATAATTTTGAGTCTTATAATTACTTACCTTTATTTAGAATGCTTGAGTATTATAAAAAAATGGAATATAAGCGGAGCTTCGACGTGAAATTTGTAATCTTCGTAAACCCGAAGCTACTTGAAGATTATAACATCGCCTTCTTGAAAACCCGAAGCTATTTGAAGATAATAACAAAGTCTTTTTGGAGACTTGAAGTTATTTGAAGATTATAACGACTCTTTCTTGAAAACTCGGAGAAAATAAGATCAAATGCTAGCTTTTCTCAAGAACACATGAACTTTCTTACAAAATATATGATAAGTGCCTTTGGTTTTAGGTCTTTGAAGATATAAGAAGGTGTGGTGCAAGAATTTATGAAGTTTTTAGCTTGGTATTTATAGGAAAATTTTAGGAGTTAACTATATATTAGGTTAATATTTAACCATGGTTAAGTTTACACTTGTAAACATCCTAGAGATCAATGGTCAAGATCAAGCCACATGCTCTTGGTTCCTTCCTTGATAAGCTTCATGAGGCTTTCATGAGAAGCTTGATAAGTTTCTTGCATTATCTTGCTTTTACGGAGTCTGTTTTGTCCCGGTAATTGCTAACTGTAAGTTGTTAAATCACGAAACGTAAAACCGGGTATCGTAAAAATACGAAACTTATAGAAATGATTAAACTTGTCAATATACTCATTATTATCTTATAAAAATGTGTGATAAGTTTAATGGGTCGCGAAAACGCTGATAACGCTGGAAACGTAGGTTTAAAACGCGTAATTCGTGTAAAACGCAAATTCGGAAAATGTAAAATTTCAAAATTCCTGAGAATGTCACGGAAGGTGAAAAACTTACATTTCTCTTGTTTGTGATGTTGTGGGAACATATCGGGATGCCTAAACGACGTTTAAACCTTAAAGTAATTCTCAGACACGGTTTCGTGATTTTTGCAGAAATGATCCGACGAGTGTCAAACTCTCGGATTATCATTAAAATAGGTTAACTTACGAGAATATGAAATAAAAATTTCAGGAATGAATAGTGAAAGTGAATAGTAAAAATGAATAGTAAAATGAATAGTAAAATTTCGGGAATAGAAATTAACCTGAAAATGCGAATTGTTACAACTCGTTTTGGATACACGGACTCATATTGCCACTTTAGTCTTTTGGTTGTGTTACAGTTGTGCAGTGTGTATGAGTTTCTAAAATTTTCAATACCCATTTTAGTCGCATGTAAGAAACACAGTTATTAAGATTTAATAAGGCAAATGATTTGAAAATGCATCTAACTTGTTAATTTTTGTTGTTCCATGTATTCATCTTTTTCTTTTGCTATTAAAACACAAACCTTTAAAATTTTAATGTATTTGTGGAAAACTAGAAGGGGGGTTGAATAGTTTTACGTCTTTTTAAATTATGAAAACTTTTGTTTACTTTTTAAAAACTTCGCTTCTATCTTATGTGAATTCAACTCTTGATCAATATGAAAAAATATAAACAAATATAGATAAGCAATGCAAATAAAGTAAATATAATGAAATCAAAGATAGAGATGGAAGGATCAAACCACAACACGAAGATTTATAGTGGTTCGGCTACAAGGACACCTTCCTTGCCTTACTCACTCCCCGAGTCACCTACTCGAGAGTTTTCTTCACTATGTCAACAAACTCCCTTATGGCGGAGAAACCTTACACAACTTTAGCTTACACCGGTTTAACGACACAAAGCTAGATGTCGAGTTCTAATCGTAGCTAGAACCAATCTCACGACTTGTACACAACTTAATCACGACTGCTTCACGACAGCTTCACGACTTCTTCACGACTTCTTCTCCGCGACTACTTCACGACTACTTCACAACTACTTCTACACTACTTCTTTACAACACAACTAGTTACTTACACTTAGGGTGCGTTTGGTTCGCAGTATGTTTTGAAAGGAATTGTAATTTGAATGAATTGTAATTCAAAGAGTTGTAATGTGTTGTAATTGTAATGTGTATGAATTGTAATTGATGTCTTCTGTCACTGTGTTTGGTAGGATCTCAACGTAATTGTAATTCGAAAAATTTATAAAATTTCAAAAAATTTATAAAAATTCGAAAAAATTTATAAAAATTCGAAAAATTTATATAAATTCGAAAAAATTTATAAAAATTCAAAAAATTTATAAAAATTCAAAAAATTTAAAAAAATTCGAAAAAATTTAAAAAAATTCCAAAAATTTATAAAAATTTAAAAATTTAAAAATTTTATAAAAAATTTATAAAATTCGAAAAATTTATAAAATTTTATAAAAATTTAAAAATTTGAATTTTTATAAAATTTTTTGTAAAATTTTTAAATTTTTAAATTTTTATAAATTTTTTATAAAATTTTTTGAATTTTATAAAATTTTTAAATTTTATAAATTTTTTATAAAATTTTATAAATTTTTCGAATTTTATAAATTTTTTATAAAATTTTTAATTTTTTAAATTTTTTGAATTTTTATAAATTTTTTGAATTTTTATAAATTTTTTTGAATTTTTATAAATTTTTTCGAATTATTATTATAAAATTTTGAATTACAACGTAATTCAAAACTTTCCATCCAACATCCTATGTAATCTGAATTCCCTCCTTTGATGTAATTGTAATGACTGAATTACAATTACAACGCAAACCAAACAGCCTACGTAATGTAATCTGAATTACAATTCCCTCCATTCTGTGAACCAAACAGCCTACGTAATGTAATCTGAATTACAATTACATCCAATTACGCCAGATTACGGCGAACCAAACGCCCCTTAGATCTACTTATCACAACTATACAACACTTTACACAACTACAATGATGATATGAGTTAAGCTATAATACTTCTTCTCTAGTTGAAGGAGTATTCTTCTTTTGCACTTTGATGGTGGAAGCTTGGATCACTTGGAAACCAATGCTTAAGAGAATATGATCAAAGGGTTTTTAGAAAGGATTTACAAGATTTAAAACAGAAGGTTTGGGGTGCAAAAGGTGAGAAAAAATCCAGGGGAAGGCTGGTATTTATAGGCAGAAAACTGGACAGCTGGAAGGCTACTGGAGCGTGGCCGGCCCCCTTAAATAGGGGGCGGTCCCCTTAAAATTAAGGGGGCCGCCTTGTATAATTAAGGGGGCCGCCCTCCCTAGCCGTTGCCCAATTTTGTCTTTTTGTGGGGAAGGTTTTTCTGGAACATTTTTACTGATTTTGGTTGAAAATTTGAATTCATAAATTTATAATGAATTAAACCTTTTTATTTATTACCAAAAATATTTTTCTAAAAGATATAAAATGTTTTTGACATTTTATAAAAAATCTAGTGTTTAAGAAAATGTTCCTTTGATCATATAATGCATTAAGCATTAGTTCATTCATACCTTAAGTGATTTGAGTTGTAGAAATAGATATTTACAACTAAATACTTGTTTACGTCATAATTTTCCGATTAATGATTTTACATTTTGTGATTATCAAAACGTAGAGATATCGAAAAATATTAAGAACGTGTTAAGGCCTTATTTATATCAACAGTATTTTGTGACCATTCTACCCTTATTTTTTTCAAATTTCGAAAGGTAAAATGGTTATTAATTTTCATTACCCTTATTTTAAAGGTTTTGTAAAATGGTCATTTTACATGAACAAATGATCACAAAATATACACATGTCGAAATTTGAAATGTTTGTGTTTTAATAACAAAAACTAAAGATGACTACATGAAACAGCAAAAATTGACAAGTTAGATGTATTTCTAAATAATTAGTCCAAAAAAAAATGAAAAATACCCTTCACTTAATTTACACCTAGCAACTAATTTTGCATTTGTGCAGTGTACTTGTTGATAGTTTCTAGCTAGGCACGCCCATAGACCATAATGGTTATACCCTTCACTTATACCCCCTGGTTCCGTCCATGACCATGGTAATTTCTAGCTCGGCACGGCCATAGTGGTTATACAAGATGGAGGGTGGTGTAACAACGAAACAATGTTCAATGGAACGACGAAATGCCGACAATCATCAAAGCAGAGAAGCGGCTTTACGAGAAATGCATTATCATGGAGATCATATAGAGATGGAGGTGTCTTTGCGTAGGTTTTTGGTTGAGAGAAATATCATATTGTAGAAATAGATATTTACAACTAAATACTTGTTTACGTCATAATTTTTCGATTAATGATTTTACATTTTGTGATTATCAAAACGTAGAGATATCGAAAAATATTAATAACGTGTTAAGGCATTATTTATATCAACAATCTCCCCCTTTTTGATGATTACAAAATCTAAACTCATTAAATTGAAAAGTTAATTTTTAATCAAGTATTTAGTGAGTTTATATCTATTTCTCACCCTTTTTGTAGAATCAAAAAGGTTTAGCCGACAAATATTAGTCATGAAATTTGTCGGGACGATGACTCCCCCTAGGTGTGTACTCCCCCTCGTTTATGTGCATAAATGAATCGATATATGGAATTCTTGCAAGAAAAATATTAGAAGCACAAGCATATATATAGCAAAAAAATAATAATAATAAGCATGCATATAAAAGAAAGATATTCATTAAAAATGTTGTGTATAAATACACAAACATACAAGATTACATTCAATCCTATATAAGCTAGTAAGTAATGCAATCTACATAATCATTCTAGGAGGACATGATCTTCCATGGGGCTTGCACACAAAATGGTTTTGAAAATTATTTTTAATTAAGCATTGCATATGCTTAATTGGGTGAAAATGGAGGTGGTGGTGGTGTAGTGGGTGAAGATGGTGGAGGTGGTGGTGGTGGTGGGTTGGTAATCATGTGTTCAAGTGATGAAAACATGTAGTGTATCTCATCTCTAAGACCAAAGATTATGGTCCGGTTATGGATGCAACAAAGACAATTGTCACCATGGGCTTCAAGCAATGCCCAAGGTATGGGAAAGAATGGTTGTGGGATTGGTGATGGTGAGAAGTGAGCATCAAGAGGTGTGATGGGTGATAAGGAAATGGCAAGTTGGGTGGATAGAGGTTCTTGAGTGGGAGGTGGTGATGATGCTCTTGGTGGTGATGATGATAGGTGGGAGTTGATATAGTCATTGATGGATGAAGTGGATGGTATGGAGGAAGAGGATGTACCATGAGTAGATGGTGTTTTTGATGGTGCATTTGGTGCACTTGGTGATGAACATTGAGGTGGTGGTGATGGAGTTTTGGTGTCATCTTGGGTTAAGTCTATGAAAAGTTGTTTTGGTGGTATGATGACAAGTCTTTGCTTCCTTGGAGTCTTAGAGATGGAGAATTTAGGTGATAACATGGTGATTTGGGATGATGAAGGATAATGGAATGAGAGGTGATTGTTTGGAGGGAATTTTTAATATGAAGATGTGGTTAGTTTAGGTAAAATTTTGAGGTTTTGTGGTAAGATTCCAATACCAGTTCGTGCATAAAGAGAAATGGTAGCTGGGGCTAGATAAAAGGGGTCACAAGATGCAAAAGAAAACAGTAAAATTTACTGTCCAGATGGCCGGTCCCCTTAATTGTAGGCCGGCCCCCTTAAAATTAAGGGGACCGCCTAGGGAATTAAGGGGGCCGCCCATCTGATGTTTTCCCAGGCGACCAAATTTGAAAAATTTCCAGAAAAGGGTCATTGTTAGGGTGTATTTGCAGCAAGCTCCATTTGAATCATGTACATGAAGAATGATTAAATAGTGGCATAAACATGTTTAAATAAGCATGTATACATTTAGGCTAAAAATAATCATATTATAGAATAAGCATGTTATTAATCATTAGCAAGCATATTAATTTAAGCATAGCATTCAAGTTCTAATCAAGAAAATAGATACTAACATACTATAACATGCAAGAAATAAATAATTCTCAAATACAAAACAAAATAAAATGTCTAAACACAATATAGTTCTAATAAGCCAACTTCCACATCTCATCTTTTCTTCTTTCCGAAAATATTCTTGAAAGCTTTCCCTATCGACTTGAAACCACCTCTAACTTCTTCATGCATCTGTTGAGTTGTGTTGAGTAATGCGGTTTGTCGTTCAAATAGGATTTGTTCGGTTTGTTCGGAAGGACGAGGAACTTGATAATCGGAATAGTTAAGTTTCGGGAGATTGTCCACGAACCTCGTGGGAGATGGAGTACTGACACGTGAGGTGCCTTCCTCCTCCTCATCATCATCTCCCCGATGACATGTGGAACTACGAGGTGCGTAGAGATTAGGGCGTCTAGATTTGCCCTTGTCACTACGAGATCGACGAAGTTGGCTACGAGAGAGAGGGCGTAGGACGGGATGAACGAATAGATAGACATCACTTTCGAGATGAGGGAAATGTTCCATGACATAACGATAGAGACGGGTGAGGAACATGCCATAAGGAAGGTTGGCGTTGGGAGTGTTTTTGGCTGACATGATGCGATAGACAAAGAGGTAAGCCAAATTGTATTGTTCTTCTGCAACAATACAATACAACATGTGAGCAATGCTCGCCGTGAGATGATCACGGTGACCACCGGTACCGAACGCATTCTCACGAATGAGTTCTTCCCAACGCTTCATGTCGGGGCTTAGCTCTTTAAGGATGATTTGGTTTGCATGGATTTCAACATTTTTCGACTTGATCTTTCGGCTAGTCGTACCACGTTCTAGCTCGAGAAGTCGACGAATGTCGTCAGGAGAAGGGATATCAGAATAGTACGAACCATTCTGAGGCCGATTTTTCTCAAGAGATGATAGATCCCATTCATTTGAGAAAACGGCTTGACCGTTGTAAGGAATTTGGAGAATTTGACCAAACTGAGCTAGATTGAGAGTGATAAATTCGTTTTGGATCATAAAGGAAATAAGAATATAGCCATATTGATCGGTTTGCACCGTCACTTGGCTATAGATGTCTAGAACGAAGCGAGGAATGATTGGCTCATTAATTTTGAAGAGACAATCGAGACGAACATTTGAGAACATTCGCTCGATTTGGTCGGATTGATAGAAAGATGGTTCGACAACTCTACCTTCATGAATGTTTCTACCTTCGATAGGTCGATAGAGACATGCAACAGATGGAGATATGCCGGGAGTTTCGGAGACTTTTGGAAATGTAGGCTTTTGTTTTGGAGAGATCACCGACTGTAGCTTTAGGCATTTTCACCTATACAAGAAAGCAACAAAGAAAAATAAGAAAATGACATGCATATGTTGTATATGCTACTTATGTGGAACGTAAACATACTTCGACTCTAAAACTTTACTCCTAAGAAGTAGTTTACAATGTTCCTTAATTTTAATTTTTAACTCGCTTAAAATGTATTTTATGATGTTAAAGAGTAGTTGTAGGGATATTATGATAAGAAATAAAAAACATCCAAACGTTCCTTTATATATCATAAGCTACTTTGAAATGTGGCTAGATAAACATTAGATTGTATATCTAGTTATTTCTTACGAGTATTTATGTTAAATGAGATGAAAATGTAGATTTTGACTCAAAAATTTCTTTCAAAATGTTATGCCAAACGCTCCCTTAATTATCAAAATAACTACTAATATTTCAATATACATATGAATTATGTATCTTGATGACTCAAAACAACTAGTTGTGTGTTTATAAACTTGGCAAGTAGTTGTGAATTTTATTACGATTCAATTTCAATGACTCTAGCTCTTAATCCAAACACTCTCTTATATTTAACAAAAACATTTTTTATGATTCAAAAAATATATTTTTAGGATTAAGAAGTTGTGATACAATAATGTGATTAGTTTTAACAAGTGTTTATGGCATAATTCAACAATGTATAACAAGTTGAGAGTGTTTGGTTTTTCAAAATTTTGACATGAGGGTTTCTAATTATTTAATTTTTTTTTAAGCATACTAATCCTATGGGGAGCATTTGATTATAACATTCCTAGACTCAATTTCAACAAAAATTCGGATTTGGAAAAATTAAGTAAAAGACCTAATTATGATTAGACTCAAAATTGGATGAAATTAGATGAAATGTGTATTGGAAAACTTACAAAGTATGTTGCTAATCAAGATATAAGTGTTTGCCCTTTGCGAAATTAGCCCGAAAGGGTGATTTGGTGAGTGGTTTTGGGGTTGCAGCTCGTTCACAGCAGAGGGAGTGAGAGGTGTGTTTGAAAAATGGGGTGTTTGGCAAAGATTTTTGAAGGAAAAACGTTTTTGGAAGTAACAGTAGGCCGGTCCCCTTAATTATTAAGGGGGCCGCCCCCGTTTTCAAGCCGGTCCCCTTAAAATTAAGGGGGCCGCCGGCCCAAAAATTGGATTTTGTCAAATTTTATTTCTGATAGCAAAATATTTTTATGTATATAGATAGATTTATTATAATATATCAAAAATACGTTAGGTTTTATTAGCACGAAGAGGGAATACTTGGCGCATTTTATTAACATTTCGTTAACAAAATATATCTTGAGAATTTTGGATAAAATAATCAAGACGTCAAGCTGACAAAGGTGGATTTAAAAAATGAAAAGAGAATGTGTATGTATATATATATATATATATATATATATATATATATATATATATATATATATATATATATATATATATATATGTATATATATATATATGTTAAGGTGGGATGTTGAATGATGTTGAGGGATAATGAGGAAAGGATGGAGATGGGTGCTGACGACGATGGGAGTTTGTTACATAGTTTTCTTGTTCGAAGGTTCGGCTCCGACTTCTATGTTGATCCACTCAACTCACTTCTCTTCATCACCATGAGTTTTGAGAGAGAGGACATAGAAGATTTTCATGTTTAACGTTATAGTCCAGAAGACGCAAAGGGGAAAGAAGAGGTTCGAGGACGAAAAATTTCTTTTAGTTCCAGATAGTCAACAAATGACGTATCTAGGTTATGAGAGGATATGTATATATATATATATATATATATATATATATATATATATATATATATATATATATATATATATATAATATATATATATATATATATATATATATATATTTATATATTTATATATTTTATAGTAATATAGGTATATAAGAAGAGAACTTACTAACAAACACATAAGTATTTATTAAACTAAGCATTTAAGACTAAAGGGGGCATGCAATAGGCTAGTTTATTAATCTACGCATATAGTGGTGAGCATGAAAGAGAGGTGTACCTTTTTGTCTTCAACATGTGGTCTTCAAATACTTCAAAGAGTATTGACTTATAAAAGCCAATTACGAAAGAGATTCCGACTTTCCCGATGAGTTGAAATTCTAGCCACTCGGTCCCCATGGTCTGATTGGTCCATAGTTTTTTGAACCAAACATGGTTTGCAATTGACTCGGATGCATATATGGTGGAAGTATTCCCCAAGGATTAAAACTTGGTGGATTTGGATAATTCTACATTGGGTGACTATTATATTGACGATTTGGTCTATTTTGATTTCTTCTAGGTTGAGGAGTTTTAGGCCGAGGGTGAGGACTAGGTGGTCTTCTAGGAGGAGGTGTTTTTGACCTTAACTTTGGTTTAGAGTGTTCTACTTCATTTTTTAAAGATGGTTTATAAAAGGTTTTTACATCCTCATTACTAGCTATGGGTATTTTTCTATCTTTCATAAGTATATACTTAGGTTTTGACTCTAAAGGTTTTTGCTCACTAGTTTCACATTCAAACTTTACATTTTTAGTTTCACTATTTGAATCCTTAGTTGAATTAAATCCTAATCCGGTTTTATCTCCTGATATCCTTTGAATACTTATTATTTCCCTAAGTGAATTACTACTATTTTCGTTTTCATTTTTAGTTTCTTGACATGTTCTACATTCAAAAACTTCTTTCCCTTTTTCTAAGTTATGTAGTTTAATTTTTAATTCTAGTATTTCTTTTTCTAATTGGTTATTTTTATGTTTTAGTGATTTATTTTTACTCATTACTTTTTGACCTAGTTTGCATAATTTATTATATTCACTATCTAAGTCTTTTTCATCTAATGATAAATATTCATCACTAAAGTATTCGGTTTCGGAATGTACCTCACTTGATGTCTTAGCCATAAGACATTTCTCCTCCTTTGTGGTTTCTTTCTCGTCTTCGTCACTATCACTCCATGCTCCTCCAACGAACGCCTTTTGGTTTTGCTCCTTTGACATCATAGGACATCTTCCGATGAGATGATTTGGATCACCGCATTTGAAGCACTTCCTCTCGCTCTTGCTACCTTTGTCGTCTTTGTTTCTTTGGAGTGTCTTTCTTTCGTCATGTGGTTGTCTAACGAATCTTCCTCGTCTTTTGAAAAACTTCTTGAAGTCTCTTACGGCCATGACATATTCTTCGTCATCACTATCGGAGGTTGAGCTATCCTCGTCACTTGATGCTTTCCTAGCTTTCAACGCGATTGACTTGCTTTGCTCTTTCTTTCCTTTGACCATATCGGAGTCTTTCTTGATTATTGCTTCGTAGACCTTCAAGTTGCCAATCAACTCGTCAAGTTGAAGAGTTGACAAGTTTTTTGATTCTTCAATCGCCGTAACTTTAGCTCGCCATTTTGGATGAAGAGCCCTAAGAAATTTCCTAACAAAATTCTTACTAGAAAAATTCTCATCAAGTGCCTTTAAACTTGTGATGATTGTGTTAAACCTAGCAAAAACATTATCAATTGATTCCTCTTTCGGAATCGTAAATTGTTCATGTTGTTGAACAAGAAGATCTATTTTATTGTCTTTGACTTGACTATTACCTTGGTGAGTTATTAGTAAAGAGTTCCAAATTTCTTTTGCGGTTTCACACATAAAGATCCTTTCGTATTCTTTACGTGGTAACGCATTATAAATAACCATTTTTGCCTCATTATTTTTAGAAAGCTTTCTTTTTAAATCATCACTTTGTTTTTCAAAAGGTACTATTTCATCCTTTTTAGTTTCAAGATTATGTTGAATAGCTAAAAAATCACCATTAGTAATAACATGCCAAAGATCTAGATCTTTTGATTTCACATAAGTTTCGAATCGATTTTTCAAATAAAGAAATCCATCACTTTCAAATAGTGGTGGTCTTTGCATAGATTGCCCTTCTAAATATTTTTCAGATTCCATAGATCGTTTCAAGTTTTAAAATACAGTTTATTTTAAAAATCTTGTTTGACGTGGCTCTTGATACCAATTGTGGAAAACTAGAAGGGGGGTTGAATAGTTTTACGTCTTTTTAAATTATGAAAACTTTTGTTTACTTTTTAAAAACTTCGATTCTATCTTATATGAATTCAACTCTTGATCAATATGAACAAATATAAACAAATATAGATAAGCAATGCAAATAAAGTAAATATAATGAAATCAAATATAGAGATGGAAGGATCAAACAACAAAACGAAGATTTATAGTGGTTCGGCTACAAGGACACCTTCCTTGCCATACTCCACTCCCCGAGTCACCTACTCGAGAGTTTTCTTCACTATGTCAACAAACTCCCTTATGGCGGAGAAACCTTACACAACTTTAGCTTACACCGGTTTAACGACACAAAGCTAGATGTCGAGTTCTAATCGTAGCTAGAACCAATCTCACGACTTGTACACAACTTCTACACAACTTAATCACGACTGCTTCACGACGGCTTCACGACTTCTTCGCGACTTCTTCACGACTTCTTTTCCACGAATACTTCACGACTACTTCACAACTACTTCTACACTACTGAATTACAATTCCCTCCATTCTGTGAACCAAACAGCCTACGTAATGTAATCTGAATTACAATTCCCTCCATTCTGTGAACCAAACAGCCTACGTAATGTAATCTGAATTACAATTACATCCAATTACGCCAGATTACGGCGAACCAAACGCCCCTTAGATCTACTTATCACAACTATACAACACTTTACACAACTACAATGATGATATGAGTTAAGCTATAATACTTCTTCTCTAGTTGAAGGAGTATTCTTCTTTTGCACTTTGATGGTGGAAGCTTGGATCACTTGGAAACCAATGCTTAAGAGAATATGATCAAAGGGTTTTTAGAAAGGATTTACAAGATTTAAAACAGAAGGTTTGGGGTGCAAAAGGTGAGAAAAAATCCAGGGGAAGGCTGGTATTTATAGGCAGAAAACTGGACAGCTGGAAGGCTACTGGAGCGTGGCCGGCCCCCTTAAATAGGAGGGCGGTCCCCTTAAAATTAAGGGGGCCGCCTTGTATAATTAAGGGGGCCGCCCTCCCTAGCCGTTGCCCAGTTTTGTCTTTTTGTGGGGAAGGTTTTTCTGGAACATTTTTACTGATTTTGGTTGAAAATTTGAATTCATAAATTTATAATGAATTAAACCTTTTTATTTATTACCAAAAATGTTTTTCTAAAAGATATAAAATGTTTTTGACATTTTATAAAAAATCTAGTGTTTAAGAAAATATTCCTTTGATCATATAATGCATTAAGCATTAGTTCATTCATACCTTAAGTGATTTGAGTTGTAGAAATAGATATTTACAACTAAATACTTGTTTACGTCATAATTTTCCGATTAATGATTTTACATTTTGTGATTATCAAAACGTAGAGATATCGAAAAATATTAATAACGTGTTAAGGCATTATTTATATCAACAGTATTTTGTGACCATTCTACCCTTATTTTTTTCAAATTTCGAAAGGTAAAATGGTTATTAATTTTCAATACCCTTATTTTAAAGGTTTTGTAAAATGGTCATTTTACATGAACAAATGATCACAAAATATACACATGTCGAAATTTGAAATGTTTGTGTTTTAATAACAAAAACTAAAGATGACTACATAAAACTGCAAAAATTGACAAGTTAGATGTATTTCTAAATAATTAGTCAAAAAAAAAAACAAAAAACAAAAAAAATACCCTTCACTTATTTCACACCTAGCAACTAATTTTGCATTTGTGCGGTGTACTTGTTGATAGTTTCTAGCTAGGCACGCCCATAGACCATAATGGTTATACCCTTCACTTATACCCCCTGGTTCCGTCCATGACCATGGTAATTTCTAGCTAGGCACGGCCATAGTGGTTATACAAGATGGAGGGTGGTGTAACAACGAAACAATGTTCAATGGAACGACGAAATGCCGACAATCATCAAAGCAGAGAAGCGGCTTTACGAGACATGCATTATCATGGAGATCATATAGAGATGGAGGTGTCTTTGTGTAGGTTTTTGGTTGAGAGAAATATCATATTATAAAATATGAAAAATGATTGGGGTGTCTAAATGTGTACATAATGTTATGCCTAAAGAGATGTGTAAGTGTTTTATTGGTTTGTGATTGAGTGGGTCTATTTACTGTCAATAATAGAATGATGCCACATAAGATTTAGCATATAATTAGGCACATGAATTATGCATGCCAATCAATGCTAATAAAATATACATACATACATATACATATAAAATATTTACTACTAGTACTTAAAAATGAACTATTCGTAGATTTAGAAAGCTCATATTGTTTTTGGCAAGCAAGTAAAATGTAGAAGGAAAGTTGTTGAAGTTGGATGGAAAAAAATAATCCGAACTTGACGGGAAATCTAAAACCCGAACTAATTAGGACGGAGCGGGGCATGCTTATCGGATTACCGACGAGTTTGAGGTTTAAACGGTGATTTTAATTTGGTTTGGGGTGTGGAGCGAGGAATAACATCCCCGTTCCGCCCGAATAATATATACACACAAACATGTATATCTATATTTATATAGTATTTTGTTAGTATTTATATAATAAATAAATATTTCTCTGATATTGTTAGTTTTTATCTTTATAAGATTGAAAAATTATGATTATAAAAACTCGTTTAATGTCATATTTTTAAGTTGCAAATGATTATGACAGGAATTTAATTTTTAAGTTATTGCTAATCGTTTAAATAATAACAATAATAAATGTGAAATGGTGCGAAGTTGGTTAAGAATTGCACCCAAAGAAGACACCCCGATAAGATCCCCAATTAGTACGAGACGAGTTTGGGGGAGTATCGCCCTAACAGGGCACCCCGATTAGATCCCCGATGGAGATCGGGCGGATTCGGAAAGAACTTTGATAATCGGATTTGGGGATGAGGATGGCCGCCCCACCCAATCCCTCCCCGTTGCCATCACTTGAAGTTATATTTTAGGTACTCCATTAAGAAAGAAGTAAATCGATATTAGAATAGAACAAAATTACTTGTGAGATTATTAGTTAATCTTTGTAGCCACATGACTAGTTTCTACTTTCTAGCCTAGCACTTTTGTGACTTGTGAGATTATTGGTTAATTTTTTACTCCCATTTAAACGTAAAATTAAATTGTTTATTTGTTTCAAGTTTTAACCACAAAACTTTGTTTCAAAATTCAAATAGAGCACATTGACATTCGCACCTCAATTATGGGATTGGAAAATAACATATAAACCCTTCAGTTCCTTATGTAGCTAGCTTATAAATAGCCACATAACTATAGCTTAGTTTCTGGACTATTCACATTCACACATATAATCAAGACTCAAGAAAGGGATCAGTTTTGAGCAAAAAAACCCAGGTAAAATTTCTATGTTTACTCTTGAAATGTTTATTTACCGTATCTTTTTTTTAATGGTTTTGGTCAAACTTTATGCTTTAAAATATGAGTTTTGATATTTAAGCCTACTGACTGGACCTACTAATGTGCCTAACCATAATATAATGACACTTGTCAATTTGTCATTAATCTATGAGTGCAGTCATTTATTAGTGTTAATCCAGTTTTGCCCTTCAAAAATACTACTCGTACGTATTTTCATAACTGTTACTTTTCACCTTCTTTTGATTTCTCATTCTCGTATCTTTTTGTTTACCTCCGGTGTCTATCTTTTGTGAACAACATATATCCCTTTCAATCCCTACTAGGGCTTAAAATAAAGGGATTAAAATCAAGGGATCTTAGATCAGTTTTGAGATGAAAAAAAAGCAGGTAAAATTTCTATGTTTATTTACTGTATCTTTTTTTTTTTTTTTTTTAAATGATTTGGTCAAACTTTATGCTTTAAAAATCTGCATGCATGGACTGTTGGAAGCCTTTGAATTTTATAATTTCAACTTTTGGCTTGGGCGTTGTTGAAGCAATTTTCCGCTAGGCAAGGCTGGACGGCTCACGCGCCATTCGTCCTTGTCCCGAGCTTCGAATATGCTGCAAACAAATAAGGAAGAACCCGTTAGAAGATGGTCCCGAGGCCGAAGCCCCGGGGACCACCCTTCGACGGTCAAGTCAGAACCTCCGATGGAGAGGATTTATGTGTACAGTAGATATTATGTGAACCGAGAGGTGTCTGTGTTAGTTGAGATAACATAACATAATAATAGTGGAATAAATGAGTAGTATTTATAGGGAAAGAAAAGGTGAGACAAGATCCCTTAAAATCTGGGCTAGGTGGCATAGTCTGGCGCTGCCACCTGCCCAAAGGATATTGCCACCTGTCATAGTACTTACAGTGGTATTTAGCCGGATGGCTCCGTGTGCCTTTCGGTAGAGTGCCCTTCGGTAGATGGGCCGTTCGGACAAGATGTGCCTTCCGGACAAACATATCCGTCAACATGTCCCCCCAGTATTGCATTATCGGTTGAAGACCGATGATGTAATACTTAAATAATATCTTTATGCTTTTCGGTACCTGCAATAATTAAATAATACCTTTGTGCCTTTCGGCAAACATCATCCGAACATATACACCTGTAAGTCTTAAACAATATCTTGGTGCCTTTCGGCACATGTCATTCGGACATATACATCAACATGTAATACGAGTATTGCATTGTTAGTGAAATACTGACATAATACTTTAAAGAATACCTTACGGCCTTTCGGCCTGAATCATTCGGACTAGTGTTGTATTTGCCTGCTTCCCGTACAAGTAAAACTTCGACCCCACGCGTATACCGAACACTTGTTTGTTATTACCAGAAGGGTTCAAGTTTGACCCTTCCCGGAAGGGTTCAAGTTTGACCCTTTCCGGAGGTATAAGCTGGCGTTCGGCATACATTCGGGTTATGAACGTACCGCTTGATCTCCGAAAGGGTTCAAGTTTGACCCTTCCCGGAAGTGCAAGCTTACGTTGGAGCTAGACTTTGAACATTGACCACACGATCTCCGAAAGACGCGAACCTGTCGGAGGGGTCACTTTCTACTTATGTCCAGAGTGGAAATGAACATTGACCACAAAATCTCCGAGAGACGCGAACCTCCCGGAGGGGTGGGTCACTTTCCACTTATGTTCAGAGTATGATAAATGATTACACGGTCACCCCATCTCCGAAAGACGCGAACCTGTCGGAGGGGTCACTTTCTACTTATGTTCAGAGTGGAAATGAACATTGACCACAAAATCTCCGAGGGGCGCTAATCTCTCGGAGGGGCCACTTTCTACTTGTTCAGAAATTTGCAGTTGTTATACCTGCCAACTAAAACATGAAAGCTTGCGTCTTTTCCGTTAGATATTAAAGACATAATATTTCACATGCATAGATACATAAAAGTCACAATGGTTAGACATCGACACACCGGTCGTTTTTAATTTGTCTACAATGGGTGTTATTCATGCATAATAAAATATGAAAACTCGTAGCATAACCGATGGAGATTTTTAGCATGGTACGGACGAAATGTGACGTCCGGACGAAATCATCGGAGCGTTTTCCACGATCGTTAGATCCGAAGCTTGCCTTTCCTGTGGAACAAAACTCGAAAGCTTTTTTGCTTTCTCCCGTTAAATATAACAAAATAAAATATTTCTCTTGCAATCATTCCTCACAAAGAAATGTTTCCTTTTTTTTTTTTATATATATATCTTAGGCGTGTTTCCGTTGAAAAAGAAAATAATTTCCATCACTAGCTAGCTGGAAAAAGTATCATATTCGTATCTATCATCTCGAGCAAATTAAACTAGCATATCTTAACATATTCTCATCCACTCATAAATGTCTATTGTAGGGTAGCTACTCATCAGTCATCTCATCACAGTCTATAGTCAACACTACTATTTAAAATAGCCTTTTAACAAAGCAGATTTTTAAGGGAGCATACTAACTTTATATAAGAGTAGAGTAAACCTCTAATAGATGTCGACAATATAAATAAAAAACCAACTGGAGAGAGATGACAAATTTACAGGCAAGCAAACCTCATGTCTTTCACTTCCGGCCAGTCAGAACGAAATCAAAACAGGCAACCGTTCACTTACCAGGAGAGCAACAGGGGAGTAAGGCCGAAAGAAATAGCATCGTTCCAACCAGTATCAATACCATAAGCTGCCATAACCGTCCGACCATCCAACAAACTCACACTCGAAGATTCCGGCATGTAACCGACACCATAAGTAACCTTAACCCGTCATCACTATATCCGAAAGAGATGGTACCTCCGGAGGACATAATCATCCGGACGAAACCATATGGCCGAGCGATCCAACATATACGAACAACCCTTAGTCGCTGCGTCCCGTCTATACTTACTGTCCTCTATACCGTATGAATCATGAAGATGCTTGGAAAAGTGGGTTTGAAAGATATGACCGGACGAAGCGGTTCCTCCGGGTGATGCAACATATCGGAGAAGGACGGTACTTTCGGTTGACTTGACCGAGACAAACCATATCGGAAGGTCCTTACTCCATACCGGATGATGGTGCCGAAGGTCCTTAAAAGTGGACTGGAAATGTGTCACCATTATATTCGAACAAGATGGTATCTCCGAATGTCATAGAATATCCGAACAACCAGGCCGAACGTTTATATGAAACGTCCCTCCCGGAAGCTTGTGCCGACCGTCCGCAAGCGGACCGAAAGTGCGACCCTATCGTTCTAAACCATTGGCAGATCGAACGGTAGAGTCCCACGGATGGCGCCAATTTGTTGAAGCAATTTTCCGCTAGGCAAGGCTGGATGGCTCACGCGCCATTCGTCCTTGTCCCGAGCTTCGAATATGCTGCAAACAAATAAGGAAGAACCCGTTAGAAGATGGTCCCGAGGCCGAAGCCCCGGGGACCACCCTCCGACGGTCAAGTCAGAACCTCCGATGGAGAGGATTTATGTGTACAGTAGATATTATGTGAACCGAGAGGTGTCTGTGTTAGTTGAGATAACATAACATAATAATAGTGAAATAAATGAGTAGTATTTATAGGGAAAGAAAAGGTGAGACAAGATCCCTTAAAATCTGGGCTAGGTGGCATAGTCTGGCGCTGCCACCTGCCCAAAGGATATTGCCACCTGTCATAGCACTTACAGTGGTATTTAGCCGGATGGCTCCGTGTGCCTTTCGGTAGAGTGCCCTTCGGCAGATGGGCCGTTCGGACAAGATGTGCCTTCCGGACAAACATATCCGTCAACATGTCCCCCCAGTATTGCATTATCGGTTGAAGACCGATGATGTAATACTTAAATAATATCTTTATGCTTTTCTGTACCTGCAATAATTAAATAATACCTTTGTGCCTTTCGGCAAACATCATCCGAACATATACACCTGTAAGTCTTAAACAATATCTTGGTGCCTTTCGGCACATGTCATTCGGACATATACATCAACATGTCCGTCAACAGGCGTAAAAGAGTATTTTTTAGTCAATATACATTAGTGTTTATAGAAACTATAGCCGGTTCTAACCGGATATAGCCGGGTCTTGGCCGGACATGACCGAGTTTAGCCGGGTTTTGGCCGGATGGCCGGATATAGCCGGGTCATGACCGGGTTTAGCCGGATGGCCGGATATATCCGGGTCTTGGCCGGACATGGCCGGTTTTGGCTGGAAATGACCGGGCTTGGCCGGATTAGCCGGATATAGCCGGATCTAACCGGGTAAAGCCATGCCTTGGCCGGATATGACCGGGTTTAGCCGTGTTTTGGCTGGATCTAACCGGATAAAGCCATACCTTGGCCGGATATGACCGGGTTTAGCCGGGTTTAGGCCGGGTCTAACCAGATAAAGCCATGTCTTGGCCGGATATGGCCGGATATAGCCTGGTTTTGTGCGGATAGTGGTGGTTTAAAAAGATATAACTTTCAAATTATATTAAAAACGCTTTTATAATAACCTCAAAATGTCACACGTTATAAAACCTTAAAACGTGACTAGTCTATTTATTATTATTATTATTTTTATCGACAACTAACAAGTATTGAAGTAACTCATGCTTTGTAACTACAAGTTTTTGAATGATGAAAGAAACATACGGTTTCGAAGTGCAAGTCAAGAATTACCAGGCAAAGATGTCGACCACTATAAGTTCACAATGGAATTTAATTTCACTTGTTCCAAGAATGTTAAACGGAAATCTAGTCTTGAACCTAAAACCACTGTATTAGTAGCTGTTAGTCAGTTCTATAAGTCATTAGTTCTCTATCTCTACAGTTAGGAATGATGGTCAAATCTTTTATCAACACGAATAGTTTGGGGGTTAAAGGTGACCAGTCAGAACCATGGTCCCACAAGAAGAAAGAGCAAACTAGTTTGGGGGTTAAATCTGCAGTTGAGCCCTGTTGAAGCAATTTCTTGCAATTACTTCGGACAAATAAAGGGGGCCTACCGGACGAACACAGCTAGGGTCCTTCCGGAAGGCTCAAGTGTAAGTCCCTTCGGCTATTAGGGTTCCTCCGGATATCTGCACACAACAGCACACGTTAGGCTCGCCCCGGGTGTTATCCCAGGACCCACCTCCGGTGTGAGAGTAAGTATTTGGTATTCCGAAAGGGCTATCAGTTATAGTGAGAAGTATAATGCGAGTAAATCGTTACCTGAGAGTAGCAAATGGGCTGAGTATTTATAGTACTCAGCCTCGATACCTGTACTGGCGGCGGCGGATATTCAGGAAACATGTCGCCAACACAATCCCGTAAATCCTGGGGAAGGCGGCGGTGATGTCAGTAGCTGCCATCTGTCTCCTGTCTTAAACCTATATACGCCGAACGGCCTTTGTGCCTTCCGGCATATATTAGGTAGCTTTGGGCCGTCCGGAAGACCGAAAGACTCAGACCGTCCTGACACATACGTCAACATGTCCCCCCCAGTATCATAATATCGGTCTTGCCGATGTTATGATACTTCGAAAATCTTTGAATTCTAATTTCTAGTTCCGAGGGGGCTGAGTCGTTCGGTAATCAGAGTGCTGACCCAGTGCATAAACTGCCAAAAAACATTATTACCTCTTTTTAAGAATCGCCGTCATTTTTACTGGGGCTCTGAAACGCCGACACGTGTGCATGCGTATATCGTACGAGTGAGAGGATGCCACCTCATCTACTGACAACGCACGTCGTTTCATACTTCCTTTTTTCGCCTATAAATAGCGTCATTTCTGCGGTGTTTTTATTTTTACCACTTGTAATTTTTTCGCTCTGACAAACTTTCCGAAAGGCTTGCTCTTAATTATTTCCGAACGACTTCATTTGCCATTCGGTCAACTATGTCGAATTCTCCCTCGTATGATTATGAAGAAGACATCCAAGAGGCTGAAGGATATCTTCCCAAATTTGACGTTCCAAAATACACTTCTGAAATGAGCGAGAATGATTTATTTATGGTGGTGTCAGATGCGGGCATACCGGAGGATCTACATCCTCGCCTACCCCCTCCGGATATGACGATGGACCAGTTGCCGTCAGACGCCATCGGATTGTACTTGGAGTACTTTTATGAGGGTGGTCTCAGTGTGCCCTTTTCTACTTTTTTGCTGGACGTCATTCGGTACTTCAAGGTGCATCTCTCCCAACTGGTTCCGCTGGGCATACATCGTGTTGTACTTTTCGAGGTGTATAGCCGAAGTTTGGATATTGCTCCCACCACCCCGCTATTCCGAGTCTTCTATAAGCTGAGCAAGCAGGGCGATTGGTTTTCTTTCGAGAAGCGAACCGGTAAGGATAGGAAGGTTTGTTTCCGGGAGATCTTGACTGGGCTGAAGGGCTGGAAACGCAATTTTTTCTTGATAGATAGACGGGCGATCCCCTTTGCTATGCCTTGGAGGCATCACGACTCTGATATTTCGGACCCTTATCCGGAAGGCGGCTTCTTCCTTGCGGATGTCGGAAAGCTGGCCGCGAATGTGATCGATCTGATTCAAATTCCCAAGGGCTTCCTTTATGCCGTCGGGCTATCTTCACATTGGGAGCATACTAGTTATCGAGCTGTGCTCCATAATGCCGAAGGGGCAGGTAGACCTTCCTATATTTTTTCTTCTTTTATTAATTGGTCCATGGCATGCATACTCTCCCTTCTTTATATATTATTATTACATTTTTTTTATTTGTCTCGTGTTCTTTCTGCAGTTGTGCCGATGTCCGAGTACTTGATCAACTCGGCGGCCCACCAGGAAACTTCTATGGTTCGGGGTGATGTGTATGGTGAGGGTGAGCGTCATGAGCTGTTCTTGACTCTTCCGGCTGCGTCAAATGCCGATATACCCGGCCTGACGGCAGAGGAAGAGGAGGTCGAGAGGGCCAATAGTCGGGTTGTTGCGGCTAAACTTAGGAAGCAAAGGCAAGCCGCCACACGGCGGGCTTTGAGGGCCGAGAGGCGTGCCGAACAGGGTGAGGGGAGCAGCGGAGTGGCCCAGGCGGCCAAGAGGAGGAGAACGGAGAGGGCTCCCGTAGCGGATCCGGAGCCTGATTCGCCAGATGTTGAGGTCATTCCAAACCCTCCCCCTATCCGTTCTCTTCGACCGGAAGATATTGGTCTTCGACCAGAGGGTGCAGGTTTCACCGAAGGGAGTTCCCGTGCTGGTAAGTTGTCCAACTATTTACCTTGTGTTACTTATTTCTTTTCGTTTCTTTGGTAATGACGCCTTGTTCCTTACAGGGAGTGTTCCCGTGGCCGCTTCCGGTCGCGGCAAAATTAAAGCCATGGCAGCAGGTGATCCGGCAGCTGTGTTCGTTCCGGAGTGGTCGGTCACAAGGGGCGACCGCTTGAATAGATCTGCCGTTTGTAGGGATCTGATGTCGCACCTTCCCACCCCTTGTGAAGAAGTTCATTTTCAAAGCTTGGGTGATTCAGAGGCCATCCGAAGGGGTTGGGTTTTATTAGGCCGAGGAGCGACTACCCAAGCGGAAATTCTGGGCCGGCACGAGGTCCTCCTCGAGGAATATCGACAACTACGCAGCGCCCATGCAGAGTGTGAAGATGCGGCTCAAGAGGCGGAGGAGCTTCGGGAACTAAAACATGAGCATGCGGGCTGTGTAGAAAGGCAGTCGGATTTAAAGAATCGGGTCTCTCAGTTGGAAAAGGCAAGGGATGAAGGGAGGACGACTTCCTCCGAACGGATCAGAGCCTTGGAGGGAGAGCTGGCGGATGTTAACGGTAAACTTGTTGTCGAGAGGGAGACAGGCACCGAGCTGTGCAAGGAAAGGACGGACATCGCTGTGAAATTAGGCCAAACGGACGTCGAGCGTCAGAAGCTTATAAAGGAGTTCCTCCCAGAAATGGTTCGTCGGCTTCTGGATAGCCATGAGTATAAACAACGCTTGGCCGAGCCTTTCAGCTTGTCCTCTCAGTCGGGTTTCTTGGAAGCTATCTCTGTGGACCGAGAACCGGAGGATATAGCCACGATTGCGGCCGGGGTGGATGATTTGGATTTGGAGGCTGAGGCAAAGCTTGACCCTTCGTTTGATGGTCTTTTTTCTGCGGAGTATCCGTATGTGCTTAAAGTTAGCGATGCTGCGGATAGACCCCTTTCGGAGATAATGGATCTGTTTCCTGATCCTGCCCCTAATGATTCATCTGGTGGCCCCTCGTCTTGACTCGGCGACTTTTGACTGCAAGGCCCCTTAGGGTGTTAGGTTAATTTGTGAATTGTTTAGCATTTTTGAACCAATGTAACGATCAACCGGTTGCGCAACTGTTAGCGCTTTTTGTATGTTTGAACATGATGAAATGCCGTATGATTTGTTATAAACTGTTGATATTTAATGTACATTCCGTTTGTATTGTTTCGTGTGACTTTTCCCTGTTTGCCTTTTCTTTTGGTCGCACGACCCCTTTCTTCCCGAACACTGACCACAATATCTCCGGAGGGCACGAACCTCCCGGAGGGATCACTTTTCGCTTGTGTCCGGAAGGCAACAAATGATTGTATAATTTTCCTCTTCTTTTTACGTTATCCCCATCTGAACATTGACCACACACTCCCCGGAGGGCGTGAACCTCTCGGGGGGGCCATTTTCTAATTATGTTCAGGAAACAAGGAACATTGACCACTGATCTCCGGAGGGCACGAACCTCTCGGAGGGATCACTCTTCACTTATGTTCAAAATATTACAGATGGTTCAGCCTTTCCGCCAGGATTATGGCAACCCCTTTCCTGGGTATCAACCATCTTTGAACATTGACCACACACTCCCCGGAGGGCGTGACTCTCTCGGGGGGGTCATTTTCTAATTATGTTCAGAAACAAGGAACATTGATCACTGATCTCCGGAGGGCACGAACCTCTCGGAGGGACCATTTTCTAATTATGTTCAGAATATTACAGATGGTTCAGCCTTTCCGCCAGGATTATGGCAACCCCTTTCCTGGGTATCAACCATCTTTGAACATTGACCACACACTCCCCGGAGGGCGTGACTCTCTCGGGGGGGTCATTTTCTAATTATGTTCAGAAACAAGGAACATTGATCACTGATCTCCGGAGGGCACGAACCTCTCGGAGGGACCATTTTCTAATTATGTTCAGAATATTACAGATGGTTCAGCCTTTCCGCCAGGATTATGGCAACCCCTTTCCTGGGTATCAACCATCTTTGAACATTGACCACACACTCCCCGGAGGGCGTGACTCTCTCAGGGGGGGGGGGGTCATTTTCTAATTATGTTCAGAAACAAGGAACAATGTAAAAGTCATTTATCATTAAAATTAGTCATATGGCTCCTTTCGGAAGCTTACATTAGATATATCTAGTTATTTACAAGAAACATTTTCTAAGGTTAACAGCGTGCCACGTTCGGGGCACTTCTTTTTCCTCCATTGTTTCCAACTTATAGGATCCAGTCTGGTACGCTTCCACGACTCGGTACGGTCCTTCCCAATTTGGTCCTAACTTTCCTTGATTCTCCACCCTGCTAGCTTCGTTCCTTCGGTATACAAAATCACCTACCTTGAACGACTCAGGATGAACCCTTCGGTTGTAATATTGCTCGATCTTCCTTTTGTACTTTGCCTCCCGTATTGCGGCCATTTCCCTTCGTTCCTGTAGGAGGTCGAGATTCATGAAGATCTCCTCGCCATTTTCTTTTTCACTGACTTTCATGGTCCGAAAAGTCGGCATCCCTATCTCCGCCGGTATGACTGCTTCGCTACCATAAGTGAGGCTGAACGGTGTTTCCCCATTGCTTGTTTTTAGTGACGTTCGATGCGCCCATAGGACATTCGGCAGCTCATCCACCCATCCAGCTCTCTCCCTGCCGAGTCTCGTCTTAAACCCTTTCATCAAACTTTTGTTTGCTGCCTCCACCAGTCCGTTGGCTTGAGCGTGTGCCACGGCCGTGTTTATTTGAGTTATGTTTAATCGCTCGCACCAGCTTTTGAAAGGATCACGGATGAAATTGCTTCCATTGTCCGTCACGATCACCTTGGGAAGACCGAATCTGCATACTATGTTTTCCCAAACAAACTTCTTTACTTCCTTACCAGTCGTGCGGGCCAACGGCTTGGCCTCTATCCATTTGGTGAAGTAGTCAATGGCCACAATGACGAATTTGACTTTCCCCGGGGCTTTTGGTAGGGGACCCAAAACGTCCATTCCCCATTGGTAGAAGGGCCAAGGGGCCATTATCGAAGTTAAAGCAGTTTTGGGGAGTCTCGGAACGGGTGCGTGTATCTGACAAGAATCACATTTCCGAATTACTTCCCTGGTATCCCGGTGCATGGTGGGCCAGTAGTACCCTTGCCGCATTAACTTTCCTACCACGGATCGCGTCCCGGAGTGCATTCCGCATGCTCCTTCATGTACCTCTCGGATAACATAGTTGGCTTGAAGCGGCCCGACACATCTCAGCATCGGACCTAAATAGGATTTTTTGAAAAGCACGTCGTCTACCATGGTATACTGGTTTATTTTCATCCGAAGAGATCGAGCTTCGTTCTGGTCTTCCGGCCAAATGCCCTCTTGCTTACACCGAATGATCGGGGTCATCTAATTTTCCCCTTCTTCTTCCACAATTGCGTTGACTATCTCTTCCTCCGTCGATGGCCTCTCTAAAACTTCCACCATGGTTTTCCTCGCCAGATGTTCGAAAGCCAGGGATGCCAATTTGCTGAGTATATCGGCTTTCTGGTTCTGCGCCCTTGGGATACTTCATATCTTAAACTGATCGAAGTGCGCAACGTATTCCTTGGCTTTGGCTAAATACGCTATCATGTTATCTTTGGTTGCTACGTACTCCCCATTAATCTGATTTGCTACCAAATTGGAATCTACTCTCACTTCTAATGTTCGAATTTCCATTTTCCGAGCGACTCTTAACCCGGCTAACAAAGCTTCGTATTCTGCTTCGTTGTTGGTGCTTTTGAAGTTTAGTCGAATGGCGTAAGTGTACTCCGTTTGGTCCGGACTGATCAGTACCCGGCCTGCTCCGGCACCAGATTTGCTGGAGGCCCCATCGGTATATAGTATCCATGGCTCTTGGTTGGAGATGTTGCATATCTCCTCATCCTCCTCTTTTATGGTTTGGCTCAGTGCTTCCACGGATATTTCCGTTATAAAGTCGGCGAGGACTTGTCCCTTAACGGCGTTCCGGGGTACGTAAGTGATATCATAGGCTCCCAACTCCACGGAGTACTTGACCATCCTCCCGGAAGCTTCTGCTTTGTTTAATATTTGCTTGATGGGCTGGTCAGTGATGACTTTTATTGGATGAGCTTCGAAGTATCTTCGTAATCTTCTGGCCATGTGTAGTAGGGCTAGAGCTAACTTCTCAACGGGGGCGTAGTTTTGTTCGGCCTCGTGTAATGTCCGGCTAACATAATGTATCGGGATCTGCTTTCCCTCTCTTTCTACTAACAACACTCCACTCATTGCCCCTTTTGATGCCGAGAGATACACATATAGGTCCTCCTTCGGCCTTGGCGTTGCTAGACATGGTAATTCAAGGATCATCTTCTTCATCTCTTGGAAGGCTGCTTCTGCTTGATTTGTCCATCGGTACTCATCCTGGTTTTCCTTCGTGATGTTCCTCAATGTTTCAAAGAAGGGGAGGGCTCTTTCTGCCGATCTGGATAGAAAACGGTTCAACGCTGCTATCTTTCCACTCAAACTTTGCATCTCCTTGAGTGACTTTGGGGATTGCATATCCACGATAGCCCTCGTCTTCTTCGGATTCGCCCTTATTCCTTCGGAAGTCACCATATATCCAAGAAATGTCCCTTCCTCTACTCCGAAAGAGCATTTCCTGGGGTTTAGCTTCATGTTAATCCTTCGGAGGTTATCGAATGTCTCTGCCATATCGGCAAGTAACTCCTTTTTGGTTTTGCTTTTTATTACCATGTCGTCTACATATGCCTCGAGGTTTCTCCCTATCTGTGACCGAAAGGCCGAATCCACTAAACATTGGTACGTGGCCCCAGCGTTCTTTAAACCGAACGGCATTTTGGTGTAACAGTATGTCCCGTGCTCAGTATAGAAAGCTGTTTTTTCTTCGTCTTCCTTGGCCATGTGTACTTGGTGGTATCCCTTGTAAGCATCCAAAAAGCACTTGTACTTGGACCCCATAACCGATTCTATTTTCTGGTCAATATCAGGCAACGGGTAATAATCCTTCTGATAGGATGAGTTGAGGTTCTTGAAGTCGATACACATCCGCCAACTCCCGTCGGATTTCTTTACCAACACCGGGTTTGAGATCCAAGTGGGGTATTGCACCGGTCGAACTATTCCAGCTCTCACCCATTCTTCCACTTCCTTGGCTATGGCGTGATTCTTTTCGGCCGAGTAAGTTCTCCTCTTTTGCACCACTGGGCGGTCTTGAACATTCACATTTAGCTTGTGCTCAATGATCCGACGGGGCACTCCCGTCATATCGGCTGGCTCCCAGGCAAACACATCCTGGTTGTTTTTGAGTAGCGTGATTAACTGTCTTCGACATTCCGAGGAGAAGTTTCCTCCTATCGTGACTAGTTGGTCCGGGTAAACCGGATGTACCAAAACTTTTTCCGTTTTCCCTACCACAACCTCATCCGGTCTGGCCTCACAGGGCTCTTCCTTGATTTCCTTTTTTGCCATCTGTTTTTCCTCGAGCTCGCGACATTCTGAGACAATTACGGACCGGGTGGTGAGGGTCGCTATTCCCCCTGGTGTGGGGAATTTCACCATCGCGTGGATAGTTGATGGGATGGCCCGTAGTTTCTTCAGACCTGAGCGCCCTAGAATGATATTGTATGGAGAAGGGGACCTTACCACGGCGAACTTCATCATAGTCCGGCGAGACAGGCCTTGGCTTCCGAAACGGACTTCCAATTCAATCTTCCCCAATGGCTTTATGGATTCTCCCGCGAATCCTATCAATGGTGTGCCGGTTTCTTTCAACTTGGCCTTAATGGAAGGGCATAAATGCTCGAAACAGTGTTCATACATCACCTCGACCGAAGCGCCTTGGTCTACATAGACCCTTCTAACTGTGTATCCTTCCACTTCGGCCTCCACTATCAGCGGTCCGTCCGACACATCTCCCGGAAGGATGGGTGGAAAACCGATCGGAACGTTCATCCATTCCTCCTCGGCCTCTATGATTTTCCTTTTGTGGGATGTAGGACTAGCCATATCGAACTGTAGGCAGATCGAGAAGTTGGTCCCACGGATGGCGCCAATTTGTTGAAGCAATTTCTTGCAATTACTTCGGACAAATAAAGGGGGCCTACCGGACGAACACAGCTAGGGTCCTTCCGGAAGGCTCAAGTGTAAGTCCCTTCGGCTATTAGGGTTCCTCCGGATATCTGCACACAACAGCACACGTTAGGCTCGCCCCGGGTGTTATCCCAGGACCCACCTCCGGTGTGAGAGTAAGTATTTGGTATTCCGAAAGGGCTATCAGTTATAGTGAGAAGTATAATGCGAGTAAATCGTTACCTGAGAGTAGCAAATGGGCTGAGTATTTATAGTACTCAGCCTCGATACCTGTACTGGCGGCGGTGGATATTCAGGAAACATGTCGCCGACACAATCCCGTAAATCCTGGGGAAGGCGGCGGTGATGTCAGTAGCTGCCATCTGTCTCCTGTCTTAAACCTATATACGCCGAACGGCCTTTGTGCCTTCCGGCATATATTAGGTAGCTTTGGGCCGTCCGGAAGACCGAAAGACTCAGACCGTCCGGACACATACGTCAACAAGCCCCAAATTAGACTTAGCTCATTTTGAGCTTTAACCGGGGTTGATCTCGGGTAGCTTATGATGGCCTTGACTCATTTAAACTTTGTATTTTGGTTGACTAATATAGAACATGTTAAAGGTAGACTCATAGGAGATGGATTCAGAAATGGAGAAACTTTCATTCAGAATGTCGTAAAAAATTGGATGTTATTTGTAAGTTGTAACATTGTGCTCATTAGCTTTTAACTACAGAAAGGGCTTTATGTAGAAATGGCTTTTTACTAACTTCATAAACTTAGCCAAGCACCCCTTAAGTCTATTAAACCTCATGTAGAAAAATAAGGTAGTCTTATAGGAGATACAAATGGAGGATATTTGATTTTTGTATATGTGATTTGTAATTGGAAAAGTTAGCCACATAATTGAGTTTCCATAAAAACTATGTTTATGAGAAATTTATTGTTCTGTCAATCATACTTTACAAGTGCGACCGAACTCAGTGACCGAATTTCTCCTTTGTTTTGTTTGAGAAGTAGTTAAGCCATAATGGATTGGTTCCATGTGTACTTTTGAAATACAGTACATGAGTTTTATCAGGTGTTACTTATTCAACATGAGATTGCAAATGTTCTCTATTATTAGTGTTTAAGTTATTTACGCATTCAATTCTTGTCGGTGGTAACTTTGTCTTTCTTATAGCTGAATTGCCATCTTAAGTATATATCCTTGAACCTGGTAATTAAATATTCATTTCTTGTTTGGATTTGTCTCAACACAACTTCTCTTCATCTTTTATGTTATATCAGATCAAAAAATGTCTAAAAGAGTTAAAGGAACGGCTATTGGTATTGATCTTGGAACAACTTACTCATGTGCTGCTATATGGTTTGACAACAAGAATCGGGTGGAGATCATTCCTAATGGACAGGGAAACAGAATCACTCCGTCTTGTGTAGCTTTCAATGATTTAGAGATTTTAGTAGGAGAGAGTGCAAAAAATCAGATAGCTAGGAACCCTGCTAACACACTGTTTGGTAAAACTTTCTGTTTTAAAGAATTATTTTATGCTTTTGTTTTTTTTCGAAAATTTTGGTTGCTAATCATAATCTTTCTAATTATTTCAGATGTTAAGCGTTTGATTGGAAAAAGATTCAGTGATTCTCAAGTGCAGAACGACATGAAAATGTGGCCTTTCAAGGTTATGAAAGGGGCTTCTGAGAAACCAAGTGTTGTAGTCGACTACAAAGGTGAAGAGAAGAAATTTGCACCTGAAGAATTATCAGCCATGGTTCTTAAGAAGATGAAAGAAACTGCTGAACTGTTTCTTGGAGAAGACGTAAAAAATGCTGTGATCACAGTTCCTGCTTATTTCAATAACCAACAACGGGAGGCAACAAAGGAAGCAGGAACCCGTGCAGGCCTCAATCTTTTGCATTTGCTAAATGAGCCGACAGCTGCTGCAATTGCATATGGTGTCGACAATTTGTCAGAACATAATTGGAACAAGGATAAGAAGACTGTTTTGGTATTTGATTTGGGTGGCGGAACCTTTGATGTATCTCTTTTGACAATTAGTAAAAAGGGTGTTATTGAAGTCAAAGCTGTTGGGGGCGATACTCATTTAGGTGGTGAAGATTTTGATGCGGCTCTCGTTAATTACTGCATAAATGAATTCAAGAAAAAAAACGCGTCGACATACTAGGTAATCCAAGAGCATTAGGGAGGTTGAAAGTTGCTTGTGAAAAAGCGAAGAGGGATTTGTCATCAATCATTTTTACTCCAATTGAAATTGATTGTTTGCATGAGGGCATTGACTTTTCTACCAAAATTATCAGAGCCAAATTTGAGAAGCTAAATGCAACTTACTTTGACAAATGCATTCATCTATTGGAAAGATGTTTACTTGATGGTGAAATGAAGAAGAAGGATGTGGATGAGGTGGTTCTTGTTGGTGGTTCGAGTAGGATTCCAAAAGTTCAACGAATGGTTGAGGAGTTTTTTGGTGGGAAGACAATTTGCAGGAGTTTAAATGGTGACGAGGCTGTTGCTTCAGGTGCAGCAATCTTGGCTGCTAGGTTAAGTGGAGATGTTGATGATATGAAGAAAAATGTGGTGTTGCTTGATGTCACTCCTCACTCATTAGGAATTCGAGCCACCAAAAATGGTGAAATGGATCACATGGCGGTTATTATCCCCAGGAACACATGCATAACCACAAGTAAAAAGAAAAAAATTTATTCACGTCCCATTGGTGCTACATCATTACGAATTGCCGTGTATCAAGGTGAGGGGGTTAAAGTTGAGGACAACGTATTACTTGGCGAATTCTCCTTCCGCAACCTTGTGCTAGCTACCAACGTAAAGGCGGCTATAGAGGTTTGCTTCGATTTGGATTCAAATGGGATCCTTCTAGTTACTGCAGAAGATCTAGGCACAGGCCGAACAAATGGGATCCTTCTAATTACTAAAACTTGAATTGGTCCAAGTGTCTTATGTTTTAATGCATTCAGACATATGAGGTTTTGCTTTTTGATATTCCGCATCCATGGTTCAAAATGTTCTTATTTTGTATGTTCTAACTAGCATATGTTAACCGAAATTTGTCATTTGGTCCAGTCATTTGATATTTCTATTACATTATCGTGCACACTCATTAGATATAATCCATCTCTACATATATTAGACGCTTCTTCAAAACTATCTTGCCCTCAAGGTGTTGTCTTGAAAAGCGCTCTTAATTCCGGAATCTCATAATTTTCTTTGAATTGCAGCCTACATCTTTTTCTTCTTTATGTACTTGTCATTAAGACGCTTCAAGAACGGAATAAGAACATGTAAGGTATAAATAGAGTATTGGACTTCTTTATCAACCTATTTGTTATTTTCATTTACCCCAACACCTATAACCCCATTACCTTCCAACACGTTTGGCTCGTCACTGTTTTGCTCCTCGGCCACACCCACCACTTTCATCATTTTCGCGTCATCTTGTTTACCATCCACTAACACCTTCGTTTCCAACTCACTAGCTTGACCTCGTGCATCATTATCAGAGGTACTTTCTACATCAATCACTTGCTACACCCAATTAAGCACTTTTACCTCGCCATCACCATCATTAAGCACCTTGTTAGCTTCCAATCCAGCCGCCAACTGATCACTTGAAATAACATTAAACGCATTATTCTCCTCTATACTTTCTGCTAAACCAAATCCTTTCGTCTCATCATTAACCTTCACAAATGCAGCCTCGTCAACAGGTTCTGACGCGGCAGAGTAAAACGTGACGTTGTCAAGTTTTGGCTTTGCAATCAGCTGTTGTTACTACTTGTTTTGTTATTGAAAGAAGACGCCTGCTGATCCTCAAAACGCGCTTCTGTTATGCGGGCTAAGGATAAGGCTTCTCCCAAAGTTGTAGGATTCGACCTCAACCGTTCCCAAAGTTGTAGGTCCGTGAAGCGTGCTTCCGTTGCACGGGCTAATGAAAAAGCTTCGCCTAAAGTTGTGAGGTTTGACCTTAAGAGTGCACATTGTAGAGTCGGTTTAAGTCCAGAGATATAAAACGATTTAAGTAAGTTTTCAGAGATCATTGTTACTCGATTTATAATTATCTCAAACTCACTCTGAAATTCGGCCACCGTACCCATTTGCAAGAGCTTAGATAGTGCGTCCCGATCACTGCTGCCCGATGCCATGAACAGTAACTCGAAGAACAGTACCTCGTGAACAATTGGAACCCTAATTTGGTAGCCCTCTCAACGAGAGCACTAATTGATACGACCCATTAAGGTAGTATCGATAGTAGCACCCCTTCAAGCGTGATGCGAGCTCCGCCAGAAAAGAAGAGAAGAATGAGAGATATTTTGATCTTTAAACATGATTGATTACCTTTCATTAATGACAGGAAACCTTTAATACTAGTTATGTGATAACTCACACAAACACAAGACTGATCCTAAAATATAACAAATACTCATCGTAAACACATATCCTAAACAATTGATAAGTATGATGGTTATCCCAACCCATCACGAAGTCCCTGTCACTGGTACAAAAACTGGATATCGTCACACCACAAAATGTGTGACTATATGCATATAGTCACACATTTTTTTTGGGTGTGTGTGACGAAAAGTCGCGCCACCGTAGGGTTCATATGGTCACATTGTTTAGTTTGTGGCCGTTTTCATTGAAAAAGAGTGACCAAAACCCGAATATGTGTGACCAATTAGGCACAAGTTTTGTTGGATTTATCAGTATGTGTGACTATTTCCCATCCTATGGCCACATGAATATATAATAAATGTGACGTTTGTGATGATTTAGTCACACAACGTGTGTTGTTTTTTTCGAGTTAGTCACATACAATTTAAAAAACAGTGGCCAAAAGTTTTAATAAGTGTGACCATATGCTGTTTAAAGTGAAGAAATGTGTATTTTGTGTGACTATTGATCATCCAATGGCCACATGAATTTTTAGTTTGTGTGGCCTTTTGTAATATTTAGTCACACAAAGCATGTTTATTTTGGGTATTTAGTCACATACAATTAAGCAAAAAGTGGCCAAAAGTGTTAATAAGTGTGACCATATGCTGTTTAAAGTAAATAAATGTGTATTTTATGTGACTATTGATCATCTAATAGTCACATGAATTTTTAGTTTGTGTGGCCTTTTGTAATATTTAGTCACACAAAGCATGTTTGTTTTGGGTATTTAGTCACATAAAATTAAACATAAAGTGGCCAAAAGTGCTAATAAGTGTGACCATATGCTATTTAAAGTGAAGAAATGTGTATTTTGTGTGACTATTGATCATCCAATGGTCACATGAATTTTTAGTTTGTGTGGCCTTTTGTAATTTTTAGTCACACAAAGCATGTTTGTTTTTAGTATTTAGTCACATACAATTAAGCATAAAGTGGCCAAAAGTGCTAATAAATGTGACTATATACATCTTTTAGTCACATTTAAGAAATCAATATATATCGAAACAAATTCAAATATATATATCAAAACAAATTCAAATACAATAAAATTGGAATGTATATAACTGAACTACTAACACATATCATATAAGCAGTACTAACTATATGAACCAACAGTACTAACTTATAACTAACAGTTTTAACCAATACACTATCAGTTTCAACGGCTTCATGTTCTTCGTCCAACCTTTTTATCTTTTCTTTGATTCATGAAAGTAACTGAAGTTGTTTCTTGGCATTCTTCTTTGAAGTCTTGATCTCAGGTAATGGCAGTGACGGTTTGATGCCGTTTTGAGCACACACGGTCCTGCAGAATAGTCAAAGAACTGATAGAAATAAAATCACATGAAAGACCATACCTCTTTGTGAGACTCTGCAACTTTGAGAAATCGCTTGATAAAAACATACACAGTCGGGTACGAGAGATTGAATTGAAGTGTATTCACCATTTCCTTTTCCTGTAAACATCGAGGTGAAAACACATACAAGTCAGTACCAGATTACAATCAATATCAGGAAGTCCACTAATCAACAGTTCTAATTCCTTATCATAAAAGATGGATATCAAATCCCGAGAAATCAATTCACTAAACCCTTCCAAAAAAGCAGTCGGATAATAAGCAGTCGGATAAAATTCGCCAATTGCCAACTTTAAATGTAGCAAGTTATAATATGTACAGCACCAAATAGAAGCAGATGTACAACATAAAAGATGAAAGATATCTGAGGAAACAGTAAGATTACCTGCAGCAGAACCAACTCTCTTCAGCACACCAAGCTGATTTTCTTCTGATAGTATCAAACTATCGAATTTACTTTCCATTTCTTGTTAATCGAGTTAGTTCATTACAGCTTTATTGTCTAAAAACTAATTTTAATTTTGTCATGAAAGATAGGTTATAGTAAAACAATACGTACAGCTGCAATAGAGGGAACATCAGAACGTCCCGGTGAAAAATGACCACTTATAATGATCCAGGGCATAATGCAAAAAATTCTGATGTCAATTCCTATTTTTGTTAATCTTAATATTTTTAGCGGGAGACCGACAAACGTACCCATATTTTTAGCGGGAGAGAAAATGCTCTAGCATACCATTAATGTTCAGCAACAAGAACACGACTACGAATACCCACAGATACCAGCTGCAAATGATAACATCAACAATTAGAACCCTTGCTCAAATAAAGCATGAATGACCATTCTTAAAATCTTTAGCTTTCGAGTGTCATAAAAAATAGAAGATCACTTACCTGATCCCCACCACTTTCTTGAGAATATGTCACCAATGCTAAAGAAAAACGCACAAAAGTAAGGTTTTTATATTGCCTAATCAGTGAAGGTATCCCATACCCATTAATGATGACGATCTCACAGCCCACATTCTCGCCCATCTTGGTGAAGACTACAAGGAAATCACTGCAGCCCTCAAAACGATACATACTTCCATTACTTTTTCGGATCTCTATGAGAAACTCATTGACCATGAGCGATCTCTCTTGGAGTCCAAATCTGCCCCGGTTCTTACTACTGTTAACACAGCCCAAAGATAAGGCCCGCACAATCAGTATCGACCCAACTCGGCTGCTCGTTTTTCAAATCGGCCCAATGCATCAGGGCCTCGACAAATCACATCAGCAAATTCAGTCCCTTAATCAAAATATTGGGAACCAAAAATATAACTGAGAAGCAATGCGTACAAGAAAGGCTTCAACTTAAAGGAAGCAATAAGTAAATCAAAGAATCCAACATAAGGAAACTTACCACTCTAGCAAGATCCCCCACAGTCACAAGAACCCCACTGACGATCCCATTGTTTGTATTCACTCCTGCTGTTCCCTCGCATAGTTTAGCCAAAAGCGCCTGGAAGAAACGACTTTAGCTAAACAAGAAGTTGATAAGAAAACAAAATAATGTGCAAGGTTATTAAATAAATACCTTGCGTACTGGAGCAATATATGGAAGTATAAGTCGTTCACAACTGCGGATTAGGCAACCCAACAACTTTGCACTTTCTTCTCGGCATTTGCTATCAGCACTGTTATATGTAGAGAAATTATAAATAAGACCACCAGATGATACCTCATATCAATGTTTATTCGCAAGAAAAATATCGACTTAACCTTTTCCCAAGATATGTTAACAGCTGAATCAGGTGGCGCCTGAGCGCTGGAAGAACATATGCAGGATTCTTTTCAGATAATCTACCGGCCACTGATATTGCATACTCCCGAACTTGAAAATCCTAGGTAAGATATTCAGATAAACCAATAATTTTAGTTTGTCTGCTCAACATTAAAATATGCCACATTCAAGATTAGTTCAATAACAATATCATTTTAGTTTATAAATGAGAAATGTTCAATTCAATTTAAAATATGCCACATTCAAGATTAGTTCAATAACAATATCATTTTAGTTTATAAATGAGAAATGTTCAATTCAACACAGCTCAGGCTCTGTTTATATTAGTAGAAGTAAGATTCAAGAAAAACAAAGCATACTCACAAGAAAAGAAACAATCAAGATAGATCTACGCATAATTTTGCAACTGGTCTACTTCCAGTAATTCAGGACCTTCATACATAATGCTCAACCGTAAAAATATTTATATGCTTGATTCCCCTTTGTTACACATCCAATAGCATTAATGAATTAATATTATACATGAATTCATATATGAGGCATAAACTGCCAAGTGCCAACACAACCATTGTATATGTTAAAATTGAAAGGTCTAACAATATTTAGTGTCCGTCAATAAAGAGACCACGGCCACGGGTCCGATGGCTATATCTCGTGAAAGGTCTAACAATATATAGCACAAATAAATTATAAGACACAATTAAATTATAAGACACAGTCGACTTACAAATCATCACAAGATCCAGATGCAACTTTTTCCCCTACTTTAATTAATCTTATATCTATCTCTAACGGGCCAATTGAGTATCATTTCTGTAGGTGACTTGTTTTCGGTTGGAGGATTTGAGGAGATAGTGGTGGATTTGAAGCCGGCAACGATGGCGGCATAAGTAGGCCGTTGGATAGGGTTGTTCTCCGGTTGCCCGAGATGGGAGGGTTTGATTGTGTATAAAATCAATCGACCGAAGATGAATAATAATTTGTTTAGGGTTTTAGGGTTTGTGAGAATATGCAATGGGTTGGCTGTGTTGTAGGTGAGGAGAGTGTTGATATTTGCTATGGTGAATGAAATATTTGGGATGGAGGGCAATTTGATTTTGTGGAAAAATTTAGGCGGGGTTTGTGAAAAGTTAGAGTGGGAAATTTTATTTTGGGAAAAATTAAGTGCCGCACATGTAAAATATTACTTCGTATGATTTAGTCACTTTTAAATAATGTGTGACAAACTTTACTATATGATTTAGTCACTTTTAAATAATGCAGTGACAAACTTGACTATATGATTTAGTCACATACACAATTACTTCATGTGACAATATATGGATTTTGGTCACACATTTCAATTGTGTGACATATATTTGTCACATATGTATATCTATAGTGTGACTAATGTTTCAAACTTATTTGTATCTGTCACACGCCCTAAATTATAAGTGACTAAATAATCAAAAAAAAATTTACCATTTACCTCTAGTCACATAAATATTCAAATGTGTGACAATGTAATTCCGAAATGGTCACACAAGTCGGATCAAGTGTGGCTGTTTATTTTATTCCGGTACATTTAGTCACATAAAAAAGTTACTGTGTGGCCGTTTGAAAAACTGCATGTGTGACTAAATCCCATTTTTGTACTAGTGTGTGCTTGTCCATAGGCATGTCACTAATAGGAGAAAGTCTGTTAGCATTGATTAAAGTGATGGTCATTTCGTATTTAACAAATTTGTATTTGTGTCGTGTGTAATGTTTTAGAATAGAAAAAGGGCTAGTGGATTTGGACTAAATGTTTAGTTATAATAGTCCATGTGATACTAGTAAATGTACAAGTCCAATCCACTACATAACCGGCCCATAGAAAGCCCACTAGGGCGTGACCATGTAGCCTATATAAGCACCACTCTCACCTCATTTTCATCTGTGCTTGAGAGAAGTATAGGTGGGAGTGTGTGTGTATGTGTTTATGTATTGTTCTCTCCTTTCTTTATATACATTCGGTTTGTTAGTTTATAGACATAAAATAGTAGTCGTGTGTTATGATTTGAACTCGAGATCACGGGATTGCACACATTACGTATGAGAACTAATTATTAATAATTAAATGTAAAATGTTATATTTGATTATTAATTGTCACAAAAGAAATAACGGACGTTAGTATTTAACGGAAGTGACTAACGGTCGTTAAATAAAATAAGGAAATGACTAGAATGTAAATTGGTTGTCAAGAAGGTTCCGGATCCACCCCATAACAAAGAGGGCCGATCGGTTTGTGATTGGGATTAGGGTTTCCTAATCCTAATCCAACTTGGACTACAAGTTTACATAGCCTATAAAAGCAAACCTTAGGCTTTAGTTTTTAGAGACTCTTGTGCACTAGTGATGAACTCAAATAAGTACATTTTATTACCATAAATTATCCTATTTATTTGACTTGTTTTATTATATTATGTATGAGAATTGATACTTAAATGTTTACTTTTGTAATTCTCAGGTAAAAACAAGTATTATGTGAAACTTGGCGATTTTGAACTAATTATAGAGCAAAACAAGCAAGAAGTTAAGAGTCTACTGAAATGTACAAGATCAAGACATTCTGCTCCAGATACGCCGCATCTTGCTTATTACATACGGCGCATCACTATCAAGATTTCACGAGATATTATCCAAGACAGCAAGGACATGCGCCGCATCTAAGAATGGAGTTACGCTGCATCTTCTGGCGGTGTACGAATATTCCTGAATATATTAATCTTGGACCCCACGCGAAGTTAAGTCAATGCGCCGCATCTACTTATTAGATGCGCCGCATCTAACCCTCAGACAGAAACTATAAATACCCCAAAGTCAGACGAATTTCGGAATTGGACAAAGAGTTGGACAATTAGCTAAGTACGAGAAGACAGAAACCCTAGGACGAATTCAGACGAAGTAGCAGCACAAGACACACCTTGAACGAAGATACAAGAGCTGTAAGAAGGTCCTGCATGTATTCAATTCATTAAGTAGTTTTGTTTTATTGTATTAGTAAACTTTAATTCATCAGGATTGATGGGCTTGTGTAATGTGACAACGGAAAGATTGCACTCCCCTTAATATTGCTTTCCCATTAATTAAAGTTTATATGTTGATGTCTTTGGTGACTTTTATTAGTGCATTGATAACCTCTGTGTCTAGCTGAGCGTTGATCGGGTCGCCATGCCTCTGCCCTCGCCTATTTATTTTATCACCTATGCATTCTATCGTCTGTAGAAAAGTAGGAAGAAAGATAAATAGGATAGTCATAAGTAATCATTAAGGGTTTACTCGCCGATAAGATTAGAGCCAACGAGAAAGGATTAATTACATACACTTCATATAAAACTAGCAATAAAACAAGTGACAAGCTACTTAACTATCAGGACAGGTCTTCTTATTGTCTCGAGTATTTATCTGTGTACGTGTGTGCTATTCGCTGATTCGTGCCTATTAGTTTAGTTTACCTTTATTATAACCAAATCGTGCCAGTCTCTCAGGCTGAACCCCCTTGCGTTAGATTAGGTTGTATAGCTAACTTAAGATATTAAAATACTGATTAGGATAACTAGATAATACGTTCCACTCTTAGTGATCGACACTCTACTTACCATTATATTCATACTGACCGGGTACACTGCTCGTTAAAGTGTGTGTGTTATTGATAAGTCGGCTAAATATAAATTTAAAACTTGAATACTGCTAAAACCACAACGACATACCGTGGGTATAAATTAGAGCACTACGCACACGCGCATCAAGTTTTTTGGCGCCGCTGCCGGGGAGTGAATTGTTATTATCTGTTAATTTGATTAGTATTTTAATTAGGTTTTTCTTTTTAATTTTTAATCTAACCGCTAACCGTGTTGTGTATTAGATTAATTGCATTCATTGTATTATTTGCATATTTTCTGTTTTGTGTGTTATTTGTTTTCTTTTATTTTTGTTTATTTTCGTTTGTTTTTATTTTTGTTTTTATTTTTCGTATTTTCTGTATTCTGCTATCGTTGTACTGAGCTTATTCAAACGATACGGCGTATTGCGTTTAATTTTTATAAAATACAACGCGTTTAATTAATTCGAATACGGCGCATCTTTCCCCAAGATACGGCGTATTCTGTTTTTAATAAGAAATTTTTCTAAACGTTAACGCCATACGGCGCATCTGTTTTTACAGATACGGCGTATTTATTATTTTAATTAAAAACAGTTTTCGAATTATTAAACAGATACGACGCATCGATTTTTATCGATACGGCGCATCTTCTGAATCAAAAATCTTGTATTTTGAAACGTAACGAAAATACGGCGCATTAACCTTTGTTAATACGACGCATTTATCTTAATAAGTATAATCGATTTTTGATAACTTAAAACTGATACGGCGCATTCTAATTTCTAAGCGGCGTATCTATTTTCTGAATAAAGTCTGATTAAATTTTAACGATTATAAGATACGTCGTATCCAATTTTTTGGATACGGCGCATCGTCTGCAGATATCAGCAACTTTAATTTTTCGTATTCCATTTTCGTTGTTGATTTTCTGATATATTACTTTCTTGAACATACCCTACTGATGCTTTTGTGATAGTTTCAGGAAGTGCATGACCAGGAGTTCTACGAAGAACTTGATTACACCTTTCGAAGATCCTGAACGAGCCTTTCATTCGCTTAAAAGGCTTTTCAACACAAAAAGCTTTGATATCTCAAGTTCATTCGAGCTTGATTATTTTTCTGAAGAGAAAGAGGAAGAAGAAACAGAAGCAATGGGCGAAAACACAACTATGGAGGAATACATGAACAATACCCGTGCTGATTACAGTTCAGGAGTTGCTAGACCAAAGTTTGATGAAAAGTCAAAATTTGAGTTGAAGGGTCAGTTTCTCAAGGAGCTAAGAGAAAATGCTTTCAGTGGAACAAAACATGAAGATGCTAATGAACATGTTGAAAAGGTCCTCGAGATTGCAGATTTGTTTACTACGGAAGGAGTCACTGACGATCAACTTATGCTGAGAATCTTTCCAATTTCACTTAAAGGAGCTGCTAATAAGTGGCTAAGGAATGAACCTGCTAGTTCAATCACAACGTGGGAAGATTTGAAGAGCAAATTCCTGAAAAGATATTGTCCACCTGCTAAGACTGCTAAAAAGATGGAGGCTATCAACAGTTTCAAGCAAGAGCCTGATGAAACTCTTTATCAAGCTTGGGAACGGTTTAAAGATTTACTGGTAAAATGTCCTCAACACTATCTAACCCCAATGCAGGAGATAATATTGTTTTATCAAGGATTGGGCGTACCTACTAGACAAATCTTGGATGCTAAGGGAGCTGTGCCTCAAATGAGTGCAACTAATGCTAGGAAAGCTATCCAAGAAGCTGCTGATCATTCTCAAAAATGGCACGATGGAACCTCTACTAGATCTAAGAGCAGCACTAATTTTGACGGGTTTGCTGCAATACAAGCTCAATTGGATAAAATTAATAGAGAGATGAAGAAGCGTGATGAGAAAGTGTATGCTGCCCAAGTTGGATGTGAAAAATGCGAAGGACCTCACTACACTAAGGATTGCCCGAATAAGAATGAAAGTGAGACGTTTGAAGAAGCATATTACACCCAATTTGGACAACCATTCCGACCTTCAGGAAGATTTAGGGAAGCCACTCCGGGATTCTATCAAAAGAACAACTTTAATCCCGCTTATCAAGAAAGGAAGCAGACTTTAGATGACACTTTAAAGCAAATTATGGCCGATGCTGCTAAAAGACATGAGGAGAATACTGCTATGATCAAAGAAATCCGAGCTTCAACGGACACTATTACAAGAAATCAAGGAGCTTCGATCAAAGCATTGGAACAACAAATTGGACAAATGGGAAAAGTTCTTCAAGAAAGGGGATACGAAAGTTTACCTAGCTCAACAGAAACCAACCCAAGAGATCATGTCAAGGCCATAAGCACCACTGAAGAAGTCACTCTTAACATTCCTTTTCCTAGAAGACTGATGAATGGTGATGATGGTGCAAGACCCGAATTTTTCTTTAATTCTTCAATCAGTTTAAGGAGACTACTCAAAGAGAAGACGAAGATTGAAGAGGAGATCAAGGCTACAATGAAAGAAGAGAGCTCTACAACCGACTTACATGCCTTGCCTCATAAAGAAAAGGACCCAGGAAGTTTTACTTTACCTTGTTCAATTAATGATATATCTTTCAATAATGTGTTAGCTGACTTAGGAGCTAGCGTTAGTGTAATGCCCCTTAAGACATTCACTACCCTAGGACTAGGAAAATTAGCACCAACTAAGTTGCTTATTGAATTGGCTGATAAAACGGTAAAACGACCTGAAGGGATTGCTAATAATGTGCTAGTTAAGATTGAGAAGTTTGTTTTCCCTGTAGACTTTGTTATATTAGATATGCCTGAGGATGTTAAGATTCCTTTAATCCTTGGAAGACCTTTCTTGTCTACCTCCCGTGCTAAGATTGATGTGTTTAAAAGAAAAATCTCATTAAGGGTAGGGAATAATAAACTAGTCTATAAGTGCCAAGATCCTGTTAAAAGCATAATTAGAGGCGTCTATGTGATAGGATTAAGAGAGCGTATGGACCTCGATCTTAAAGCTAGGCTTATGGGAGAAACATTGATTCAAAACAACTCAACTAATCCTAATCATGAGAACTTTGAGGAATTTATTAACCTTAATGTACCTACCGAACTTAAACGCGATATTGTTAATTATTCTGATGATGAGTGGTATGATTGCGTAGTAATTAACAAACGTAGGAGAATAGTTGAGCATACGAATTTGAATAATGATGTGTTTATTGAACTACCACCCCACCTTGCTTATTTATGCCTTTATCATAATAAGAATTTCCCGTCTATCATTTTGTCATCTCTGCCCGAAAGGGACAGAACTTTGTTTATACAGATCTTAAAGAAGAATGGCGTGGAAATTAAGGACAAGCAAGGAGTGTTCAATATTACTGAATTGGCAATGAGGGAGCGCGATGCTTCCGACTCTTTCAATGATCGGTATTAAGGAGCTGAACGTGAGTCTAACTTGAAGACTCTGGAATAAAGACAAGTGCTGACCGGGAGACAACCCGGAAAATTTTTACTATTCTGTTCTGTGTCGAGTCAGTCAGGCCCGCAGAGGATACGGCGCATCTCAATCCTTAGATGCGACGCATCTCCTGCACTGGTCATATCTTACTTTATTTTTCTGCATTTTTATTTTTGACTTTAAAAACTTTTTGTCAGTTTATTTAATGCGGCGCATCCCTGGTTAAGGATGCGACGCATCTTTTATTCTGATTCGTAATTATTCCAGGCTCGATACGGCGTATCTTCTTCCATAAGATACGGCGTATCGACTGACCTGATGATTTTCATTTTAATTTTTACATTTTATTTTTACTAACTACTAATGTATTATGCAAGTTTGAACCTTCTTAACTTAGGTGTGTTAAAGTCTTGGTAGTATTACAGATTCCTGCATTTCCTGTGGATACATCAATTATGAAGCTTAAACGTTCTCATCCACAAGAAAGATGATTTTTGCTCTTATACAAATAATGGAGGATCATACCGAGCAAATCTCAGGGGAGTTTTTCTGTTCTAATTCTTTTATTTTCCAGTTTTTAATCTTTTATACAAACAACGAGGACGTTGTTTAACTTAAGTGGGGGGATTGGAGAATTAGAACACTTACTTGTCCTAAATTTTTCAAAATATGCTTAAAATGTGCTTAATATATCAAAATTAAAATTTTTAGCATGTTTTTGTTTAAGATCTAAGTTGCATAGCTGCACACATAACGTTATTTTCAAAAATTTTGATTTTTCAAAATTCACAAATCTATGAGTGTGCCGGTGACTTGTAAACTTTAGAACTTGGCTTGTATACTATTCGAGACCACCATAATAAGTATTATTTTTATAATTGGAATGACTTGTCTAAATTGGTAAATTTCTAGGATTACACCCAAATAGCCTTTATATGTTATGTGTTATTAGCTAACTACACTGGTTAGTTAACCCCCGTATAAACCCTTTTGTTACTCTCATTTTTAGAGTAAGATACCCCTAGAAAAACACTCAGAGCCATTCCTTTCGTTTCTTACACCTTTGTTAAAATGTTTCGTTACACCCTTACACCTTAGCTTACCCTGTAGATTAAAATCCGTGGTTGGTTAATTGCTTTAGGCAAAGTGTGTTTCCTTACATTACCTGTGTTCGCGTGCGTAATTCATTATCTATGGTTAGGTCGGGAAATTGCACAATGCAATTGGAGTGAAAGTAAATATTGTATATCTTTGAGTCTTGTTTTTCGTGTGTTTACTACTTTCACTATTACCGTTATTTCTGAAGTCATGAAAAGTATGGAAAAATTATCCAGAGTTATCATTATAGTGATGTGGTGAAATTTTACACATCTATGTTTATGTTTCAAGTTAAAAAAAAAAAAAAAAAAAAAAAAAAAAAAAAAAAAAAAAAAAAAGGAAAAGTTGGATATTTGTTTTAACCAACTTATGTAAAGTTTTGTATTAAGTGGTCGATATCACCACTATTTGTTGTATATTATATCTATGGATTGAATGGGAGTTGAAACGTTATGGGAACGCCAACTAAGGTTTATTCTTTGATTGAGATCTTGTTGAGTATAATTCGTGTCTACCTAAAGCGTGTGTTTCAAGTGTTAAAGTGTGAGTTATTCTATGATATGAGTCTTATTCATGGGATGGTTGGGATAGTGATTAACCACACTTAGGATTTTAATTTATCTGTTTTGTTTATTTTTCATTTTACACCAATTTGTATCCCAAATATTATCCATACCCTATATTATTCTTTATCCAAACCTTTGATTTATTGAGATTAGGGATTTGAGCAATCTTAAGTATCGTAGTCGTGGATTCGGCTATGTATTTATGATTTTGTCGCCCTTTTTGATATAATATTATTGGTGAAGATTACTTGGTCCTATCTTTAGCCTATTCGAGTTAAGGATTTGAGCAATTGCAAGTATCGTGTTCGTGGATTCGATCATGTATTTGTGATTTTGTCGCTTTTTCTGGAATTTGAGATCGATAGAGATTAAGGAGAATGATTAACCCTTAACCTACAAACCCTTTTTACCGCTTTAGACTTGTTATTCCTTGGCTTTAGTGGGGGAGAAGTGTATACTTGCCAAGCTTATGATAGAATATTCGTCACGACTGGACAGTTAAACGATTAGATTTGCTTTTATCGAATTATTTTATTTTACTTCTAATTCGTTAAGTGTTTGGTTGTGTGATTATGACAAAAATGAATACATGCTTAAATATAAAAATAAATCCTAATATCTTTTAGGATACATTTTCATAAGATTAATTCTAAGGTTTACTTGGGGACAAGTAAAGTTCAAGTGGGGGGATATTTGATGAACTCAAATAAGTACATTTTATTACCATCATTTATCCTATTTATTTGACTTGTTTTATTATATTATGTATGAGAATTGATACTTAAATGTTTACTTATGTAATTCTCAGGTAAAAACAAGTATTATGTGAAACTTGGCGATTTTGGACTAATTATGGAGCAAAACAAGCAAGAAGTTAAGAGTCTACTAAAATGTACAAGATCAAGACATTCTGCTCCAGATACGCCGCATCTTGCTTATTACATACGGCGCATCACTATCAAGATTTCACGAGATATTATCCAAGACAGCAAGGACATGCGCCGCATCTAAGAATGGAGTTACGCCGCATCTTCTGGCGGTGTACGAATATTCCTGAATATATTAATCTTGGACCCCACGCGAAGTTAAGTCAATGCGCCGCATCTACTTATTAGATGCGCCGCATCTAACCCTCAGACAGAAACTATAAATACCCCAAAGTCAGACGAATTTCGGAATTGGACAAAGAGTTGGACAATTAGCTAAGTACGAGAAGACAGAAACCCTAGGACGAATTCAGACGAAGTAGAAGCACAAGACACACCTTGAACGAAGATACAAGAGCTGTAAGAAGGTCCTGCATGTATTCAATTCATTAAGTAGTTTTGTTTTATTGTATTAGTAAACTTTAATTCATCAGGATTGATGGGCTTGTGTAATGTGACAATGGAAAGATTGCACTCCCCTTAATATTGCTTTCCCATTAATTAAAGTTTATATGTTGATGTCTTTGGTGACTTTTATTAGTGCATTGATAACCTCTGTGTCTAGCTGAGCGTTGATCGGGTCGCCATGCCTCTGCCCTCGCCTATTTATTAGATCGCCTATGCATTCTATCGTCTGTAGAAAAGTAGGAAGAAAGATAAATAGGATAGTCATAAGTAATCATTAAGGGTTTACTCGCCGATAAGATTAGAACCAACGAGAAAGGATTAATTACATACACTTCATATAAAACTAGCAATAAAACAAGTGACAAGCTACTTAACTATCAGGACAGGTCTTCTTATTGTCTCGAGTATTTATCTGTGTACGTGTGTGCTAATCGCTGATTCGTGCCTATTAGTTTAGTTTACCTTTATTATAACCAAATCGTGCCAGTCTCTCAGGCTGAACCCCCTTGCGTTAGATTAGGTTGTATAGCTAACTTAAGATATTAAAATACTGATTAGGATAACTAGATAATACGTTCCACTCTTAGTGATCGACACTCTACTTACCATTATATTCATACTGACCGGGTACACTGCTCGTTAAAGTGTGTGTGTTATTGATAAGTCGGCTAAATATAAATTTAAAACTTGAATACTGCTAAAACCACAACGACATACCGTGGGTATAAATTAGAGCACTACGCACACGCGCATCAACTAGCTAAACCTAAGTTTTCTTTTTCTCCCTTTGCTTGATCGATCGACTTTTCCCCCTCCAAGGGATCGGCCGAGTTTTGTTAAAACAAAATAAGTTTGGTTTTTAACTTGTGATAAATAACTTGCATATTATTAGTTCGGTTTAGTGCGTGTGTACAAGAACGTGATTCTTACACATCATTGTAAGAATCTTGGATTGAATTGCACAACTTGGTAAGGGGCAATTCCAATAATCCTATTAACCCAATTAGGGTTCTTCATAATCCATATTGCTCAAGTTGATTCTTGTTCGGGCTAGAATCAAAAGGTATGTTCACTTTAAGTTTTAGTTAATTAATTATGTGTTGTATGTATCCTAATTGCTTCCGCTATATGTGACTTTGATGTGTGGTTTATTAAATATGAATGTCATGATATTAAAATTCCAACAGTGGCATCAAGAGCCGTTATAACATGTAATTAATTACTAAAATCACATAAAAAACGAATCTTGATTGAGTTTATACATGTTTTTTTATTAATTTAGGGTTATAAAATCAAAACCCTAATTTTTTTGGGTCGATTGACTTAAAAATTTTTTAGGGTTTGAGATTTGTAATTAATTTGGTTAGAAACCCTAGGTTTAAAACATGATTATGTGAAGTAAAGTGATCATGTAAGCAATATGCTAATTGTTAGGTAGAATCCATGCAAACGTGCATGTTTGGCATGGATTCGTGATTGTTTTTATTTGTTTTCACATGTAAGTTAATTAATAGATGTCGAATTGGGGAAGACTCCAATTAAATTAAGTAATCAATTATGTGCAACGTGGTTTAAATTTGATTAAGACTTACGCAACCAAACTTGTTTGGTTTATGTGGTCCATTGGGTACAATGAGCTCGAAAACCAATGGGAGTCTTAATTAAATTTAGACAAATTAAAACCTATATTGATTATTAATAGGATATTGAATTAATTTGCATGTGGCTACATGTTTTTCATAATTAATTGTTAAGTTATGTGTTATTATTTAGTTGTTTTTTTTATGTTAAAATTACTTGTTTGTTTAATTGTAAAGACATGTTTAAGCAAAGGGTATTTTCTTAAATAAAAGTAAAACGGACTAAATAATGGTGAAACATAAGTAATAAATTATGAATCTTGCAAAGTCTTATGTGCCGATAGTGGTTCGCTTCGCACGGTAATTTGCTCCCAGGCGAGACTAGCAAGATTATACTTTATTACATAATTTTATAAGACTTAGAATCATAAACTTTTAATTGATTGATGTAACTGTACAAATGGTCGAAGCGGCGGACCTAATTTGACAAACTATAAAGTGGGTATAAGGAGGCTTGACATTAAATTGTCATCCGAAAGGGGCGCGTTTTTAATTAGCTTCGGCAGACGTTTGCCCCTCCGCTCGCCTGTGCGTCAAATTAGAATTACCAAGTACACCATTATATGTATGAAGCATCTTAAGGCAAAGTTGTAAGTTACTCAACGCCTCATATTAAAACTTTGATGATTTAACTCTTAGCTTAAAATTGATAAAAAGGTTTTGAAAAACTTTATGATACGAAGATGTATGCATGCCTCTTCGTACATATTTTGATTGTCACATCAAAATTTATTACCCTTTAAAATTAAGTCAATGCCATCTAGTTAAAGAACACTTGAAGTTGTTATTTGGTCATGTGAGAGCTTGGACTAAATTTCAATGGAAAGGCAAATTGCATAATCTCATTGCTAGCAGATCAACTGATGTGATGGGATTATGGCAATTTGCAGTTTTTTTTTATTTAGACGACTTAAATTGAGTTAAGTAAGAGCTTGAACTCAAGGCATAAGATGGGGATAAAACATGCTTATGTTGGAAATTGTTTGCCAATATAAATCCCATTGATCTAGGAATTGGAAAATTGTTTGCCAATTATTGTACGACAGATTACCTTGTTATATACTTTCATTACTAGCAGATCAACTGATGTAATGAAACTATGATAATTTGGATCCTAGTTTTCAAGAAAGTACTATGGTTATATGAATATTTCCTTGGGTATTTTATTTTCTTGAAATTTTGTATTATCGAAAATACTAATTTGAACTTTCTTTATCTGTAGAAATGGCTCAAACCAATAACACCAATATGAGTTCCGCGTTCAAAGCTTTCTTTGAACGGGAAAAATTGACTGGCACACAGAACTTCAATGATTGGTTTCGTTCTCTGAGGATTGTCCTGCGAATGCTTGACCAACTTGACTATCTGTACAAGCCATGTTCTGCTAAACCAGCTGCAGATGCTTCTGATGAAGTAAAAGCAACATGGAAAACTGAGTATAAAGCACACAATGATGTGGCTTGTTTGATGTTGGGAGGGATGACACCTGCTCTCACAAAGCAGTTTGAGAATTACTTTCCCATGGACATGCTAAACGAACTCAGAAAGTTGTTTGAAAAAACCATCTAATGTTGAGATATATGATTTAATGGAATCTCTGCATGGATGCAAACAGGCAGAAGGTGAACCCGTGGGTGCTTATGTACTGAAAATGAAAGGTTACATGGATCAGTTACAAGCACTAGGCAAAATCTATGAACAAGATATAGCCATTAAGTTAATCAATAGATCCCTTTCAAAGGAATTTAGTGGTTTTGTTCGTAACTTCAATATGCATTGCGTGGGGAAGACAGTTTCTGATTTGCACGCATTGCTTATTGATTACAAAAGGGTTTACCACCAAGGACTGCTCCTACGCCCCAGGTACTAGCTATTCAAAGGGGTAGGATTAACAAGCCAAGTACGGGCAAGAAGGGCAAGGGTAAGGCTAAGGCTGATAAGGGTAAGCAAGTTATGGCTTATCAACCTTCACCTCCACCCAAGAAAAACCCTTCTAAGCAGAAGGATAACTCCAAGAAGGACCATGCTTGCCACTACTGTCATGTAGTGGGTCACTGGAAGAGGAACTGCCCTCTTTACATCCAAGAGTTGCGGGAGAGTAAGAATAAGAAGACTGGGCACTCGGGCGCCAGCACTTCAGGTACTTTACTCATGATTGAATTATTTACTCTAAATCATAAAATTAATTCCTGGGTATATGATACTGGATGCGGTATTCACATTTGTAATATGCTGCAGGGGTTTAGAGTGGAAAGGAAGCTAGCCTATGGGGAGCAATATCTGCATATGGGAAATGGAGCATGTTAATACAAATAGCGTCTCAAAAACGTTATTTATATTCTTTGATCTTTCATTTGTTTTGTTAATGACAAATAAAAGGAATATCTTTTAGCAAATAATAAATACTAGCTTAAGTCTCTTAAGTACACATTTTACACTTCACATAATAACCAAGAATTACAAGTTTGCTTATTTAGTGACTTGTTTCCTTAAAAGGAAACTTTAATTCTAAACTCATTCCATGACATCATTGCATACATCACATACAATATCTTTGATATATCTTGTTTAGATTTGCAAGATACATAGTTGACATTTGAGGATCTTGGATGATTTGGTAAGATATGGTAAGAGACAACTAAACCTTAGCTGTCACATCCCACGGATCCAAATCCAATGAAGGACGGATCCCTTGTGAGGGATCCGTGGGATCCGTGAGCTGAAGATCAGCTTGCCTATAAATAGGAAGCTGATCATTTGGCTCTCTCATCACTCATATAGCTTTAACACACATATTCATTCAGTACATATCTTACTAACATCATTCATAGTTGCATTTCACTTTGATCTTTCATTTTGTAGAAAAGAGATCAAGCATTCAAGGATCTACAGAACCGTAATCCTTTAGTTGCATTACTGTGTGATATTGTAGTTTGTTTCACACATCATATCTATCATTTGTAATCAGTGAGTGTGGTTAGTGCTTTAGTCCTTAAAGCACAAAGAGTGTAGGGAGTAGTTGTACCCGTGTAAAGAACTCGACATCTAGCTTAGTGTCGGTAAAGTAAATAGGCGACGTCAGGTTGGTTCTACCTTGTGAAAGAACCCGGTGTTTAGCTTAGTACCAGAAAAGGAAGTAAGCGACGTGCAAAGGTTTTTTCCGCCTAGAAAAGGAGTTTGTTTCTTAGTGAAAGATAAACTCTCGAGTAGGAAACTCGGGGAGTGGAGTAGGGCAAGGAAGAGAGTCCTTGTAGCCGAACCACTATAAACAACAGTGTCGTGTGGTTTGATCTTTCCTCTCTTTATCTTTTGTTTACATTGTGTGATTATTTATTTGTGATTGTTTTCTTTGAAATTAACATATAGTAACAAAGCAAATAAAACTTGAAAAACGGTAAAAACTATTCAACCCCCCTTCTAGTTTTCCACAATTGGTATCAGAGCTACGTTACTTAAGATCTTTAAAATATATTGTATTTTAAAACTTAAAACGATCCATGGATTTTGGAAACTTTAAAGAAGGGCAATCTATGCAGAGACCACCTCTATTTGAACCAAATTGTTTTATTTATTGGAAAAATCGCTTTGAGACTTATGTAAAGTCAAAGGACATAGATCTATGGTATATTATAGTTGATGGTGATTACAAACCTATTAGTAATAATATTTCGGGTGGTCGGGATGAAGGAGCTTCTCTTACTCGTCACAGTGATGAGCAAAAGAAACTAATTGCCAAAAATAATGAAGCCAAAATGATGCTTTATAATGCCTTACCTAAGAAAGAATATGAAAGAGTTTTTATGTGTAAAACGGCTAAGGATATTTGGCAATCTCTTATTATCACACATCAAGGGAACTCACAAGTAAAAGATAACAAAATTGATCTTCTTGTCCAACAATACGAACAATTTGTTATCTCTGAAGATGAGACCATTGATAGTGCGTTTGCTAAGTTCAATACTATTATTACATCACTTAAAGCACTTGATGAATCTTTTTCTAGTAAGAATTTTGTCAGGAAATTTCTAAGAGCACTCCATCCGAAATGGAGAGCAAAGGTGACAGCTATTGAAGAATCTAAAGATCTCTCAAGCATGACACTGGATGAGCTCATAGAAAACCTAAAAGTTCACGAAATGATTATGGAAAAAGACTCGGAAATTGTCAAAGGCAAAAAGGAGAAGATTAAGTCTATTTCCTTGAAAGCCAAAGTCGAGTCAAGTGATGATGATGAGTCTTGTTCAAACAGTGATGATGAAGAGTATGCCATGGCCGTGAGGGATTTCAAGAAATTCTTCAGGAGACGAGGAAAGTTTGTAAAACCACCTCGTGATGAAAAGAAATCCTCTCGGAAAGATCGTGACGATAAGAAAGGTAAGGTTGATAGGAAATGCTATAGGTGTGGTGACTCCAGTCACTTAATAGGAGAATGTCCAAAGCCTCCAAAGACCAAGTCTCAAAGAGCCTTCGTTAGTGGAGCTTGGAGCGATAGTGAAGGAGATGATGATGATGAGCCTAAGAACAACGAAATGGCACTTATGGCTAATGACACAGAAGAGGTACATTCTGATTCATACTCCTCTATAGATGACGAAACCTTAGAAGTAGAATATAACAAACTGTGTGACGTTACTTTAAAAATCATAAACAAAAACAAGTTTTTGAAAACAAAGACAACACTTTTAGAAAATGAAGTATTTTGGCTTAAAGAAAAAGCAATACGAATTGAAAAAGGTAAAGATAGAAAAGAAACGTGTGTGTCTTGTCAAGAACTAAAACTTGAATTAGAAACCTTAAGAACCACACAGGAAGATTTGATCAAACAAAATTCAAAGTTTAAAAGGTTTGATAAAAACATAAGTTGTGCAGATGAAATAATGAAAATGCAAAAGCTACCTCATGATAAAACAGGACTAGGCTTTATGAAACTAGGAACCTTAAGTGATTATAAGGAACAGACTGTGAATAAAACTGATTCAACCAAGTTGGACACTCACGGATCCGACGGATCCAAAAATTTGGATCCGCCAAGTGTATCCAAAGGATCCGCGAGTACAGAAGTTGAACAGAAGATTCACAAAGTCGACCGTTCCGAGTTTGTTAAAGTTACTAAGAAACCTAACAGTAGTATAACCAATAATAAACATAAACCAGCAGTATCTTTAGGAAGAGGACAAGCTAGAAATGAATATAGAGTTAAAACGGATCAACAGAGACCTCAAATGAGTTTTCCCAAACACCCCTTTCCAAAGAGTATAGTTAATCCACAACATACTTATCAAAATAATTGAAACCAAAACATACCTAGAAACTTTCATGGTCCTAGTTATATGTCATGGAACAATTGTTCACCATTTACATACATAAACCATGATAATGTCATGTTTAACCCAAACGGACCCATGAGATATTGGGGACCAAATGCTTGAGTCTTTTATGAACTTAGGTATGCTTGAAAGTTGATCTTGAACCTGATGAGTGGATCAAAGATAGTGGGTGCTCAAGACACATGACGGGAAACAAAAATCTTTTCTCAACCTATCAAGTGTATGACGGAGGTAATGTCACATTCGGTAGCAAGCTTAAAAGTAAAATCATCGGAAAATGTACAATCTCTCATGACTCTCTATCTATTGATGATGTAGCTCATGTAGATAATTTAGGATTTAATTTACTTAGTATAAGTCAATTGTGCCGCAAAAAGTATAACGTCCTTTTCAGTGAAAATGGAAGTAAAATACTTAAAGATGGCATAACCGTAGGAAAAGGTGTTTTAAAGAATAATGTCTATGTTATGAAATTAGATAAAACACCTAAAGATAAGTTATGTCTTACCTCCTTGGACGAAAACTCAACTCTATGGCATCGACGCTTAGGTCATGCTAATATGAGGCTTATTCAATCTTTGTCATCCAAAGAACTCGTTAGGAACCTACCCAAGTTGAAATATGACCAACACTTTTGTGATGCTTGAAAAATTGGGAAACAAGTACATAATAGCCATAAGGCTAAAAACATGGTATCTACATCTAGATGCCTAGAATTATTACATATGGATTTGTTTGGCCCGTCGGCTATACAAAGTTATGGAGGAAATTTTTACACTTTAGTCATAGTAGATGATTACTCTAGATATACATGGACAAAGTTTTTGAAAACTAAAAATGAGGCATTCGACAAATTTGAAATTCTAAGCAAGAAAATTCAAAATCAAATAGGAAGTAATATAGTATCTATTAGAACTGACCATGGTCGAGAATTTGACAATGAAATCCAATTTGGAAATTTTTGTGATAATAATGGAATAACTCATAATTTCTCGGCTCCTCGTACACCTCAATCTAATGGTGTAGTAGAACGTAAAAATAGAACAATTCAAGAAATGAGTAGAACTATGTTAAATGAACAAAACATACCACAAAAGTTTTGGTGTCACGCTGTAGATACTTCTACATATATCCTAAATAGAGTTTTAATTAGACAATTTTTAAATAAAACTCCTTATGAAATTTATCGAGGCAAAAAGCCTACATTAGGATATTTTAGAGTTTTTGGAAGCAAGTGCTTCATTTTAAACACAAAGGATTATCTCACTAAGTTCAACCCAAAGTCGTATGAAGGTGTATTTCTTGGGTACTCACAAAACAGTAAAGCATACATTGTATTAAACAAAGAAACATCAAGAGTCGAGGAATCGTTGAACGTAACATTCAATGAAAGTCCACCTCCCTTTAAGACATCACCTTTGGTAGATGATGACTTAGTTGAAAGTCAAATGGTTAATGATATAGAAAACATTGAAAATGACAATGAACCCGTAAAAGGAGAAATAGTCAATATTAAAGAAACTAAAAGTCATCCATTAGAAAACGTCATAGGAAAACTTAATGAAAGAACATTAAGATCCAAAGCTCAAAATGAAAGTAATTATTTTTGTTTTATTTCAACTGTTGAACCTAAAAATATAGACGAGGCAATAAAAGATGAATCTTGGGTAATTGCTATGCAAGAAGAACTAAATCAATTTATTAGAAATGATGTTTGGACATTGGTCTCTCCACCTAAAAACAAAACCATAATCGGCACCAAATGGGTCTTTAGAAATAAAATGGATGAAAATGGTATAGTATCTAGAAATAAAGCTAGGCTAGTAGCTCAAGGTTACAATCAACAAGAAGGTATAGATTACGATGAAACCTTTGCACCCGTAGCTAGACTTGAGTCTATTAGAATATTACTTGCATATGCATGTGCACATGATTTTAAGTTATTTCAAATGGATGTTAAAAGTGCTTTCTTAAATGGTTTTATAAATGAAGAAGTATATGTTGCACAACCTCCCGGCTTTGCCGACTTTGAAAAACCAAATTATGTTTTCAAACTTAAGAAAGCTTTATACGGACTTAAGCAAGCACCAAAGGCTTGGTATGACCGACTTAAGAATTTCCTAGTTAACCATAAGTATACCATGGGCCTAGTAGATAATACTCTCTTCACCAAGAAAAAGGGATCACATATTATCATAGTCCAAATATATGTGGATGACATTATATTCGGTTCAACTTGTCAAGAGTTATGCGACGATTTCTCAAAAATCATGCATGACGAGTTTGAAATGAGTATGATGGGGGAACTAAACTTTTTCTTAGGTCTCCAAATTAAACAATTAGAAGATGGGATATTCTTCAACCAATCAAAGTATATCAAAGATATGCTTAAGAAGTTTGGTCTTGAAGACTCAAAACCCATGAGAACACCCATGTCCTCCGAAACCAAACTCACTAAGGATGAAGAAAATGAATCCGTAGATAGCACTAAATATAGAGGAATGATTGGTAGTTTACTCTATCTTACGGCTAGTAGGCCTGACATTATGTTTAGTGTTTGTCTATGTGCACGTTTTCAAGAAGATCCAAAAACTTCCCATCTTGAAGCCGTTAAAAGAATCTTTAGGTATATCAAAGGTACTACACATTTAGGATTATGGTATCCCAAAGGAACGAGTGTAGAAACCATAGTGTATACCGTCTCAGATCACGCAGGTGATTATGTTGATAGGAAAAGTACTAGCGGTATTTGTACTTTTGTAGGATATTGTCTAACATCATGGTTCGCTAAGAAACAAACTGCCCTCGCAATCTCAACAACAGAGGCAGAGTATGTGTCTGCAGGAAAGGCATGTCAACAAGCACTGTGGATGAAACAAGCTCTCGTCGACTATGGAATTGAACTCAACAACATTCCCATTCTTTGCGACAACAAAGGTGCTATCGATCTAAGCAAAAATCCAGTCCAACACGCTAGAACCAAACATATTGAAATACGCCATCACTTCCTTCGTGACAATGTACAGAAGGGAATCATATCAATTGAGAAAGTTTCCTCAGAGGACAACATTGCCGATATTCTCACAAAACCACTTAAACGAGAACCTTTCAACTATCTTAGACTTGGATTAGGATTAATGGAACCTAGTGATTAGGAGAAACACTAGTATAAACAATAGTTTAGCCACACACGACACTAAACCAAAACATGTGTTCTGATCCGCGGATCCAATCGATAACAAGGACGGATCCTTTGTTTTGGATCCGCCGGATCCGTCGCATGCTGAGTTCAGTTTATTATTAAATAAACAAGAACAACTACTATTCATTCCTCACTCCAAAACATATCACCTTACTATACTCGACACACACTTAATCTCCATCACAATTTAGACCATTTTCTTCCACAAATTTGTGCTTCTAACATCACTGTAAGTATTCTTATCATATTTATACTCCTGATCTGCGTCTAGGATTTCCATTTCATGCACAAAACCAAAACTTGGGGTATATGCATAATTCTTGAAAAATCATGAAGCATATTTATTGCATTATACTTAAAAACATGTTTTTCTTAGTTAGGAATTGCATCTCATAGCACATTGTCTTAATTTAACAAAAAACCCCATGAAAATTTTCTACTAAAATCTTCTAACGACTAGGTAAAATGATCTTTTTGAACATTGTTCATACAAATGCAAAAACGTTATCTTTTAGACTTCACTTGCATAATGTCTCTTGAATGCTAAAGGGAATACATAATTAATATGTATTTTCGGGTACATTCAACCGTAGCTACATTGAAATAGGAGCGTTTGGGTTATCTCTCGTTTATAAACAAAACTTGCATAAACTAATTTTTCTTGCATCAAAAGGAGTCGAGATAACCGCACCTCCACATTGTCCCCATGTAGGCACACACTAGGAATTTTACACTTACTTTGATCATTTTAACTAAAACTATGTAACTTTTGTACTTAGGAAAATCATGCCTCCCGCAACCAACTACGATCACAAAAGAACCGTTAACTACTTACCCAATGTCCACAAAACCAAAGGTCTAACCAATGCCCAAATCGAAATTTTCAAAGCCTTAGAGAAAAAGTATGTCCATGAGGGTAGAGTCGTAGATTCATCGTTCTATGAAGAAACTCAACTTAGGGAACAATTAGCCGCAATTCGATTTGATTCTCTTTTAGATATAGATGAACCAATTGTTCCTAGGTTCATACTTGAGTTCTATGCTAGTGTAGGTCTTAGTTCGAGTGACCAAGGTTACTTAAGTCTTCATTTTACTCTAAATGGAAATCTTGTCAACATCCCTCTTGATCAATTTGGTGAGGTCTTAGGAATTCCAAACCAAGGGACATGTCTTTACTCGGACAAATGGTCCTTAACAATCTTAGAATCCAATCTCGATAGGACGGCACCATATGTCACTCCTCTCGAATCAAAAGAAGTGATTAGGGAACATCTCTTCATTCCTAAGAACAACCCCACAAGAATGTATCGTGGTCGTGAAGTTGCTAGAGATCCATTTGCAATGGAGGTAAATGAACTCAAACCCGAATTCAAGAAAATGGAAGATGTCTTAAGGGCTAATGTGATGTGCACCATAGGAAACCGTGATCACATCAATGCTTGTTTGTGTCATATGATGTACAACATCTCTACTCGTCAACCCTTCAATCTTGCTTATTATGTTGCCAAAAGAATGTGTGACATTCCGGTTCAAAGCAAGATTGCAATGCCTTATGGTATGCTCTTAACCCGACTCTATAGAGCCTTTGCACCCACTCGTCCAAATCATTTAGGCTTTATTCCGGATTACAATGAAATTGAACATACCTTCGTTCCTTTGAGCGACTTTAGGGTTAGTGTTGATAAGGGCAAACGTCCTCGTGTGCCAACATCATCCTCATCATCTTCAATGAGTGAAGATGATGGTTTGCCAAACTCTAGGATTCCTCCACCCGAATACTTGAGCCATCTTCCTCCAATTCAAAATGAATCCGCTGAGTATCGAAACATCAAAGGAATGGTGAAGAATCTTGGTCGCTGGATGATGAAATTGCACAAGGGGATGAAGAAGTTGAAGAAAAAGCTTACATGATGGAGTGTTTGGTTTTGAACAATGTTGGATGTTGTGATGTTAAACTTCTATGTGTCTTGAATTTATCTGATAATACTTATTGTGTATGTGTAATAACTAACATTTGCAGGTAGATAACCATCACGGTTATCAATTTTCCGGGTTATAGCCTATGTTTGGCATAACACCTAAAACGGTAAGTTTCTAAGAACGAATTAAACTATGTGCAATCGTGTTTTAATGTTATCATATTTAATTGTTTTGCTATACATATTAGATGTTAAGTAAGGTCTAGGTGAATTTTCGGGTTTTCGTCAAAAAACGCGAAATATGACATATGTTCTGTTTAGTTTCTTTAGTTTTAGGCATACGGATCCGGTGGATCCCTAACCTGGGCTCCGCCAAGGCTTATCGTTGGATCCGCCGTCCGCCAAACTGCAGATTTGGCGGATCCCTGAACAAGGTTCCGCCTTTGATTCAACTTGGATCCGCAGGTTTCGCAGTAAAATTCTAAAACCTTTTTGACTTATCCCGATTCTTAAATCTTAAGTGTTTAGTATCATCTAGGATTCATTCTCTGATCATAATTCATCTTAGAATCATTTAGGAATTCTTAGAAACTTAGGAACAAAATTTCCCACCAAAATTTAAATTTTTGAATTTTAGGTGTGAGTTACCAAACTGATACAAAGAAGGAACCCTTTTTAGGGATCCGTCAAATCCATGGAAATATCAAATCATCAGATTTTCCACTATCTCCTTGTATTAACTGCAAATCCACAACACATTACTCAACCAAAGCTCAATGGATTGACTTCCTTGATATGACCTGCACAAATTTTTGTTCCAAATCATTAGAAACCAACATTCTCTATTGGATTCACATCAAATCCAAACACACAGACTCACAAACCTTCTGTCTATAAATTAGCACTTTAGGATCTTCAATTCACATCACAACCATCTCTTCTCCTATACATTTTAGCTATCATACTTCACCAAAAAGTCTCAATGACAAAATCAAACAACTCCTCCACATCCAAGCCACTAAAACGAACAGCCCGTATGAGTGTGAAACCTTGTTGTTTCATCAACATTCATAACTCATCCTCTGAAGAATCATCACCACTAAACATATCCTCACCCATTGCTAGTGAAAACTTTCTTACTTTATCCACTCCAACTCCCTCACATGTAGTCATAAAAACACCACCTCCTACCATTACTCCTATAGCAACCACACCACCACCCGCTCCCGCTCCCGCTCCATCACAGTCTGAGAAGTCTGCCTCATCACCATCTTCACCAAAACTCCAACCCATGGAACTATTTAGGACACCACCAACATCTCCACAACCATATCTTGAAGAGTTAGAAGATCTTCCACCTACATCAACCAATCCTCCAATAAGTCTTGAAAACTTAGAACCTATGCTATTTCATCCTCTCCATCCGGAGATTCATGGTCCTCTATACCGAGAAGCACCACAACCTCGTCCACAAATACCACCACTATCACCAACTTCAACACTCATTGCCATTGATGAAGCAATGTGGAGCAACATTCCTCAAACACAAGAGGAGATAAGTGTGGAGTTAACACAACTCTATACTCTCTTGGGTATGGTTGACCATCGCCTTCATGAAGCAATGGACATTCAAAACATCCTTATGAACTCCCTCCAAACACCACAACAACCATCCAACAACAACAACAACCAACCACCATCACCACCACCACCACCACAAAACTTGGAGCCTAGTCTTCCTCCCGGTTTCTCAAGTCATGATTGCGCACATTGTGAGAGAACGGCTCACTTGGCCCAAAGGACCAACATCTTGGTCCATGAGCTTCAAAATGAGATGAGGTTCATCTTGAACCATGTTCTTGAACGTTTAAACGCCATCTCTCATCCTCCTCAATAGGAGCTTTCTAGACTAGTTGTTAGGACCTTTTAAATTGTTGCTTTAGGACTTTTTATTTTCTTTCTAGGATGTCTTCTTATTGTACTTGTAACATCATTTCATCATTGTGACTTTTGTCACAAAATTTTCAATATCTATGAATGTGATGTTTTATGCTTATGAGTGATCAACATATTGCATATTGTCATTATCATTATGAACTAACATCATATTATACCTTGATTATGCTTGCTTTAGGTAAAAATAATGATCAGACACTTAGTTTGACTTTTAAAAGTCAAAACATATTGAAAGGCTTGTTTGGATGAATACTTCACAAGCATTCTACTTCTTCATTGAAGTCATTCATTACTAACACTTCATTTGCAGCATATCATACCCTTCATAGTATACGTTGGTACTCGAGAAGTGAGGAGTATACATCAAGGGGGAGCATCTCATAAGCATTTCATATACTAACCGTTTGTTTTGTAGATTCATGCATTATTTCCTTGATTACTCCATCTAGGGGGAGTATAAAACAAGGGGGAGCTTTAAAGTTCTCAAAATCGCATTTCGCTACGCTACTCTTTTTGTTTCGACAAAAAGGGGGAGAAAGGACTAAGTTTGCATTAACTGTGATTCATCACAGTACATACATTTTTTACAAAACTTTTCTTTAATAAACAAACTTAATATATATTTTTAAGAACTCATGCTATATTTATTCTCTTGCTCAAAAATATACCTTATGTTTTGTCATCAACAAAAAGGGGGAGATTGTTAATACAAATAGCGTCTCAAAAACGTTATTTATATTCTTTGATCTTTCATTAGTTTTGTTAATGACAAATAAAAGGAATATCTTTTAGCAAATAATAAATACTAGCTTAAGTCTCTTAAGTACACATTTTACACTTCACATAATAACCAAGAATTACAAGTTTGCTTATTTAGTGACTTATTTCCTTAAAAGGAAACTTTAATTCTAAACTCATTCCATGACATCATTGCATACATCACATACAATATCTTTGATATATCTTGTTTAGATTTGCAAGATACATAGTTGACATTTGAGGATCTTGGATGATTTGGTAAGATATGGTAAGAGACAACTAAACCTTAGCTGTCACATCCCACGGATCCAAATCCAATGAAGGACGGATCCCTTGTGAGGGATCCGTGGGATCCGTGAGCTGAAGATCAGCTTGCCTATAAATAGGAAGCTGATCATTTGGCTCTCTCATCACTCATATAGCTTTAACACACATATTCATTCAGTACATATCTTACTAACATCATTCATAGTTGCATTTCACTTTGATCTTTCATTTTGTAGAAAAGAGATCAAGCATTCAAGGATCTACAAAACCGTAATCCTTTAGTTGCATTACAGTGTGATATTGTAGTTTGTTTCACACATCATATCTATCATTTGTAATCAGTGAGTGTGGTTAGTGCTTTAGTCCTTAAAGTACAAAGAGTGTAGGGAGTAGTTGTACCCGTGTAAAGAACTCGACATCTAGCTTAGTGTCGGTAAAGTAAATAGGCGACGTCAGGTTGGTTCTACCTTGTGAAAGAACCCGGTGTTTAGCTTAGTACCGGAAAAGGAAGTAAGCGACGTGTAAAGGTTTTCTCCGCCTAGAAAAGGAGTTTGTTTCTTAGTGAAAGATAAACTCTCGAGTAGGAAACTCGGGGAGTGGAGTAGGGCAAGGAAGAGAGTCCTTGTAGCCGAACCACTATAAACAACAGTGTCGTGTGGTTTGATCTTTCCTCTCTTTATCTTTTTTTTACATTGTGTGATTATTTATTTGTGATTGTTTCCTTTGAAATTAACATATAGTAACAAAGCAAATAAAACTTGAAAAACGGTAAAAACTATTCAACCCCCTTTCTAGTTTTCCACAGAGCACCTGCAACTGTTGAAGCCATAGGAACATTTAATTTAGTTTTGCCTTCAGGCTTAGTACTGTTATTAAACAATTGTCATTATGCACCTTCAATTGTTAGGGGTGTAGTTTCCTTTTCTGTTTTGTTGGATCTTGGTTTTAATCACGTTATTAGTAGCAATGGAATTTCAGTTTCTTTAAATAATGTTTTTTATTTTAATGCTATTGCTGTTAATGGTGTGTTTGAAATTGATATGAATGATATGTTCAATAATAATTCAATGTATAGCATTAGTAAGAGAATTAAGTCTGACTTGAATTCTTCTTACCTTTGGCACTGTAGACTTGCCCATATAGGCAAGACTCGCATGAAAAAGCTGCAACATGATGGGCTTTTGAAAAATGTCAATGATGAATCATATGACAAGTGTGAGTCTTGTATTTCTGGGAAGATGACGAAGAAACCTTTTCATAGCAATATGGAAAGGGCTTCAGATCTACTTGGTTTAATACATACTGATGTGTTCGGACCACTTAGACATGTGTCAAGGAAAGGTGCTAGCTACTTCTTAACCTTCACAGATGATTTCAGCCGTTATGGTTATGTTTATTTACTTAAACATAAACATGAGGTGTTTGAAACATTTAAGGTTTTTAAAGCAGAAGTAGAATTGAAACTAGGAAAGAAGATTAATGCTCTTCGATCCGACAGGGGTGGTGAATATTTAAGCCAAGAGTTTAAAGATTACCTAGCTGAGAATGGAATTGTCCAGAATCTCACATCTCCATATACACCACAACAAAATGGTGTATCTGAGAGAAGGAATCATACATTGCTAGATATGGTACGATCAATGTTTAATCTTACAACTCTTCCATTATCCTTTTGGGATTATGCCTTAGAATCTGCGGTTCGTATTTTGAATATGGTTCCCACTAAGAAGGTAGATAAGACACCATATGAGATATGGAGTGGAAAGGTTCTGAATTTGTCTTATTTAAAGGTCTGGTGTTGCGAGGCGTATATTAGACGTGACTCAGCAGATAAACTCCAACAGAGATCTGTGAAATGTGTCTTTGTAGGATACCCAAAGGAAACGATGGGTTACTACTTTTACTATCCTCCTGAAAACAAGGTAATTGTTGCAAGATATGGAGACTTTTTAGAAAAGGAACTTATATCTCAAGAATTCAATGGGAGAGTATATGATCTGGAAGATGATCATATAGATACATTACCTTCTGAAAATACTAGCTCACTTCCTGTGGAACCTGAAAGTCTGGGTCCTCCACCTGAAGTTGAAAGTGTTCCCATTCGCAAGTCTTCAAGACATGTGAAAGCACCTGAACGTCTATGTCTTAACATGGAAGTTGAGGAAACTATATTAGGGGATCTTAATGAACCTACTAATTATAGAGCTGCCATTGAGAGTTCTGAAAAGGACAAATGGGTAGTTGCTATGAATGGGGAAATGCAATCCATGAAAGATAATGATGTCTGGATTGAAGTAGACCTTCCTCCTAATGCCAAGGAAGTTGGGAGTAAGTGGCTCTTCAAGAAGAAAACTGACATGGATGGCAATGTACACACCTATAAAGCCCGTTTGGTAGCTAAAGGCTTTACTCAAACCTTTGGGGTTGACTATGAGGAGACCTTTTCTCCTGTAGCTGACATTAGGGCTATTAGGATTCTCATAGCCATAGCAGCATACTATGACTATGAGATTTGGCAAATGGATGTCAAAACAGCCTTCCTGAATGGTCGCCTAGATGAAGACATCTATATGGCGCAGCCAGAAGGGTTTGTGAATCCAAAATTTCCAAATCGTGTATGCAAACTTCAAAGATCCATTTATGGATTGAAGCAAGCATCACGACAATGGAATAAAAGATTTGATGAGGAAATCAAAAGGTATGGATTTACTCAGAATCATGATGAGCCATGTGTATATCACAAAGCTAGTGGGAGTAATGCAATTTTCCTTATTCTATATGTTGATGACATATTGATCATGGGAAAAGACATTCCAAGTTTGCAAAGGGTTAAGGCATATCTTGGAAAGTGCTTTTCTATGAAGGATTTGGGAGAAGCTGCATATATTCTGGGAATCAAGATCTATAGAGATAGATCAAGGCGGTTAATTGGACTAAGTCAAAGTGCTTACATTGACAAGATATTGAAGAGATTCAATATGCAAGATTCCAAGAAGGGATATTTGCCAATGGAAGTCAAACATGGCTTAAGTAGTGAGGATTGTGCTTCAACACCTGCTGAGGTGGCACGCATGAGTAAGGTTCCTTATGCTTTGGATGTAGGATCTATTATATATGCGGTAAGGTGCACAAGGCCAGATGTGGCATTTCCTCAAAATGTCACCAGTCAATTTCAGCAGAATCCAGGTGATAAACATTGGATTGCTGTTAAACATATTCTGAAGTATCTTAGGCATACGAAAGATATGTTTCTTGTGTATGGTGGAAATCCAGCTACAGAACTTGATGTTACAGGTTACTGTGATGCGTCCTGGCAATGTGACAAAGATGAAGCGAAGTCTCAAACGGGCTATGTCTTTGTTATCAATGGAGGAGCAGTAGACTGGAAGAGCAAGAAGCAGAGTACAGTTGCGATGTCTGCGACAGAGGCCGAATACATAGCTGCTTTGGAAGCTGCAATGGAGGCAGTCTGGATTAGGAAATTCATTTCAGGGCTTGGTGTTATGCCTTCAATTGAATCGCCTATTAATATGTTTTGCGACAATTCTGCTGCAATCATATTTGCCAATGAGCCTGGAGTCATGAAGGGCACCAGACATTTTCTACGGAAGTATCACTATGTTCAGGAACGAGTCCGCGAAGGTGAAATAAATCTCTTGAAGGTTCACACAGATGATAACTTAGCTGATCCATTCACTAAGGCTTTAGCGAAAGAAAAGCTTACTGAATTGTCAAATGGAATTGGACTTAAATTAGCTAGTAGTTTCATGCATGACTGTGTTTAGTATTTGGATAAAGGAATGTAAAACATTTATTATTTATTAATGAAATAAAGTATTGGTTATGTTTATATTCATTATTTAATATTGTTGTCCTATTTTTTGCATGTTTTAATCCGTGAATAACTTAGTTATTCTAAATGTCCGTTGTTAGTTAATGATATGGGAATATCATTATGATAAGACAAATCTGAGTTTTGGTATAATGTACTTGAAAGTGTATTGATGCGTTGTCATACCAAATTCACATGATATTCAATGAATTGAATATAGGACTTATCCCAACTACATGATATTACTTATGGATATCTCTAAGTAAATCATGAATAGTTATCCTCAGACTTGAGATACCAGATAACTGTTGTGAATGTAGTGCATTCTGTGGAACAATTTAACGCTATACGTAACTGGTAGTCATAAGGATTGTTTTCGGAATTGTTGCAAAGTTCATAGGTTATGCTTGTAGTCAAGATAGAATTTGTTCCTCCAAATTCAATTTTGGAGTTTAATACTGCTGGGCCCCTCGTAGGGTTGACAAGATGTGTGCATGGTCGTGCCCAAGATCTCCCCTGAATATGTTCAGAAGATTTGGTAATCTTTCTCAATCATAAACAACGAGAAACAGAATTTTGAATTAAGATAATATCCATATCTTTATTCATTGTTGTATTAGTAACAAAAGGATAATAATAATGATGAATCATTAAAGGTTTTTCCAGGAGACCTACTCGAGTTGTACTAGAGGCATCGGCGTGCTGCAAGACGCTAACCGATGTGATCACAACTATTATAATTTATGTCTAAGTGGGAGCTGTTAGTTTATAGACATAAAATAGTAGTCGTGTGTTAGGATCGAACTCGAGATCACAGGATTGCACACATTACGTATGAGAACTAAGTATTAATAATTAAATATAAAATGTTATATTTGATTATTAATTATCACAAATTAAATAACGGACGTTAGTATTTGACGGAAGTGACTAACGGTCATTAAATAAAATAAGGAAAGGACTAGAATGTAAATTGGTTGTCAAGAAGGTTCCGGATCCACCCCATAACAAAGAGGGCCGATCGGTTTGTGATTGGGATTAGGGTTTCCTAATCCTAATCCAACTTGGACTACAAGTTTCTATTGCCTATAAAAGCAAACCTTAGGGTTTAGATTTTGGTGACTCTTGTGCACTAGCTAAACCTAAGTTTTCTTTTTCTCCCTTTGCTTGATCGATCGAATTTTCCCCCTCCAAGGGATCGGCCAAGTTTTGTTAAAACAAAATAAGTTTGGTTTTTAACTTGTGATAAATAACTTGCATATTATTAGTTCGGTTTAGTGCGTGTGTACAAGAACGTGATTCTTACACATCATTGTAAGAATCTTGGATTGAATTGCAAAACTTGGTAAGGGGCAATTCCAATAATCCTATTAACCCAATTAGGGTTCTTCATAATCCATATTGCTCAAGTTGATTCTTGTTCAGGCTAGAATCATAAGGTATGTTCACTTTAAGTTTTAGTTAATTAATTATATGTTGTATGTATCCTAATTGCTTCCGCTATATGACTTTGATGTGTGGTTTATTAAATATGAATGTCATGATATTATAATTACAACACGGTTATCATATATATTCACACGCATCTTTGTCTCTTGTCTTGAGTACCATCGTATACATAATATTGTGTGTGATAAAGTATTGAGCTAGTGTTTTACAAAGTCCTACTAAAATCATGTGATTTTGGATTAAGCAGTATTTATTAAACACTTGAAACCACTTATTAATAAGCAGATTAACACTTGTAAGTTGCAATTAGTTTCGTTAGTCCAGCATAGGTAATGAATGTATAGTATTGGGCTATTATTCTATCCAGTAACATGAAATTAATCATTGTATGTTAAGTTAATTGTAAGTGACCATTCAATACGGAAATTAAAATACAATACGGAAATTAAAATACAATTAACGTTTCGAGCTTTTAAGTTGCTCTGTAATTCTCAATGAGTTCATCTTTCTCTGCAATGCTTCTTAGCAGCACGTTTCTGGCCACCACCAAGCTGTTTACGACACTTCCCTTGCCACGTTGGAATGACGCAGCCCTTGCGTTACCACACCCCTTCCTCTAAGGTGCTTAAGTGGGTTGATCCCCTAAGGCAAAATTGATATTTCAAAATATGATAGTTTTATTAGATTTGTGGTCCTGTTATAGTGCACTATAATGTTGTGAAAAGAAATTTTATTATTAACTCTAATAAATACCAAAAGGTTTGTGTACCAATGGTACCACATATTTCGTGAGAAGCTCACAACCATGGTTGTGATGTGTGAGACTAGTTTATTGACTCGTGAACGGATTAAATGGAGAACCGTGGAATAGTAGTTTTAAACTTGTTATGAAAAGAATTATGTTTATAGAAGAGAACGATTTTTAATATTATGTGAATAAATGACATATTAGTTAGACGTAAGAATAGAATATATTCATGCTACATAAAAATAAAATAAATTTTATAAGCGATATAAAAGGCATTTAATGTTTTTTGATAATTAAGTTTAAGAATATTTCTCGTAGAAAAAGAGTAAAAATAAGGTAACACCAAAATAAATAAAATAACAACACACACAAATAACATTTCATTGCATTTTATAAATATTTGATAAAAAAAAATTAATAACTCTTATATTATTATTATTATTATTATTATATTATTATTATTATTATTATTATTATTATTATTATTATTATTATTATTATTATTATTATTATTATTATTATTATTATTATTATTATTATTATTATTATTTACATTGAACAGATAAATAATCGATTATTAAGAATATTTGAGTAAAAAATATGTTAGATTGGAGTGGTAAAATAATGTAAGTATTATATACTTAATAGATACAAGCCTACGCGAACCCGTGCGTTGCACAAACTGTATCTAATTGTTGATTGCGTAATGTTTGAGTAAACTGTTGAGTTTTTACCGTGAAAATGTTTTTGTTGAATAAGAGATTAAATTCTCATGTGGTTCACACAACTTTTAGTACCATGGCATGCAAATTGCCGATACCCCTTTTTAATAACGTATGGTAAAAGTGTGACAAACCGCTATTTTCCAAGTCAATATTATATAGTGAACTCAAATTAATTATTTTGAAGTTTACATGAGAACATTTTACGTCTAACTATTTAGTTAATTCACGTAAAACAATAAATGATATTTTGTGCACAACGACTACGGATTAATTTTAGTCTACATATTTTTAGTACATTGTCATTATTGTGATGCTCATTTTATTAATAGTACATTTACATTTTACTTATTTACATTAATTAAGTAAATAAACGCTTACTCAATTACTTTTACGTATAATCGTTAAGTCAAATCGCGTAAACCGGAAAACGACATTTGACCTAAACCGGCACAAGACCAAATTTAATCTACATCAAACACATGTCATATGAAATTTATAAACAAGTTTTATGAGTTTATGCATTTAGTTTTACAACTTTCATGTAAAACGCTCACTTTTCACATTTTGTGTACATGCATGCATACATTAAGCTTCACCATCCTATCCTATACATACTTATACATATAAACACTTAATAATACATTCAAAAACAAAATAATCCCTCCCTTAACTCCCCTAAAACCGGCCCTATGTACAAACCCATATAAAACATCAAATCTTGTCTCATTGACTTCAATACTACACCATGGGTAAAGCTAAGAACCCTTGGTCTCCAATGCTAGTCTCATCCCCCACCTTGGAACCCCATTTCCCACGCCCGAAGGGGCTGCAATTATACTCCCCATGGTACTTTAGTCTTTCATTATCTTCCCCATAAACTAACTAAGGGGTTAACTAAGTAACTAGCTAGTTACTTTCACATAATTGCCCTATAAATAAGACTCTTATTCCCTTCATTCTACCACCAAACTAAAACACAAAAATTCTCTGTGTTCTCTCCCTCACCCATGACAGAAAACACAGGATTTGAAGGGTTCACACATTTGGTTCTAGCTTATTTCAAGTGCTTATTAGATGCTTATAAGGTTAAGGGTTTTTAGTGTGGTCATTCTTGGGTTTTAGCTAGAATACTTGGGCTTCTTGTGTTCTCACTTTGCAATTCACTTCATCACCTCTTTTCGTGGTTAGGATTTCCCGATTATTGTTCTACATTACATTTTACTGAATCTATTCACTACTTAAGGTGAGTTTCATGGCCCCTATTTTACTTGTTTTGAATCACTTTGGGGGTGAGAATACATGTTTGTTTATTTAAATCAATTCTTGCTTTATTTAAATACATGGTCAATTTCTCAAATACTTTACTTATGATTTATTACTCAAACACCTTACTGGTTATTTAATTACTTGTTTGATTATTCAAACCCAATACTTGTTGTATTGAAATTCCTTATAACCTCCAATTACTTTCTTTGAACATAAGTACTTAAACATTTATTATGTATTGCCTAAGTTATCACTATTGCCATTACAAATTTTGAGGTCATGAACCATTTGTTGAACTAACGGACTTGGTATAAAGTTGAACTAATGGACTTGGTATAATGTTGACTAACGGACTTGGTATAAAGTTGAACTAACGGACTTGGTATAATGTTGAAACTAACGGACTTGGTGTAATGTTGAACTAACGGACTTGGTACTATCTTGTGCTAACAGAATAGGATTCGGTGTCATGAGCTTAGTGCAATAGTTAGTATTTTGATAAACTCGTAATTAATGTAATTGTCATTGAAAACTTGTAGTCTACTGTTATAAATAGTCACACCTATGAACTCACCAATTTTTTAGTTGACACTTTTAGCATGTATTCTCAGGTACAAGATTGTTGATTGGCCTTACGTGGAGTATGAGCATTCGAGTCGCATCTTTTGAAGACTTGTGCATTTATTCATCGTCGATAACCTTTTCAAAAGTGTATCTACTTAATATTGTAGATCTTGCAATTGTATTGATTCAAAACCTTGTTTAAACTTTATCGAACGTATACTTCAAAACGACTCATGTAGGTCGTTCGACATAACTGTAACTTTGTACTATGAAGTCATGCCCCGGATACTTTCCGCTGCGACCCGATTTTGGGGGTGTGACAAAAAGATATAGAGCAACTTTAAATTTCATTGAATAATCTAGCAGAATTCCCAAAATACCACCAAACATAACAGTTTAAGAGATTGTTAAACATTTAAATATGTAATCCACAATTTTTGCGAATTTAATAATATAAAGTTGTTTCCATAATATGCACATGTCCTAACCAATCTACTAAACTTGTGAGTCGGTTTTGTTAACTTGTTAAAAGAGATACTAGCACCTCATATGTAAAAAGTTTGGTCCCGTTTAGTTAGACGACAACACTTATTTAATTGTTATAAACAACTACTCCCCCCGTCTCAAAATTATCGTCTCCTATTGACTTTTTTGGTCTTTACTTTTAAACTTTGACCTTAAGTATTTTTGTTTATATTACATAATACTTGATGCAAAATATATGAACGGATTGAGTTTTAAATGTATTTTCATTGGTATAACTTTCATTAAGTATTGTATAACACAAACAAAAATATTTATAGTCAAAGTTAAGAAAGAAAGACCGAAAAAGTCAATAGGGGACAATAATTATGGGACGGAGGGAGTAACATATAATATTTAACTTATTTCTAATAAATCACTTAATTAAGAATATTGTATTACTTAAGAACATGGTTTACTCATTATAATTCATTATTTCATACAATGTTATAATAAAAGTAATCATTTTCCTTTTCCTTTTACGTTACATTAAATTTTATATGCCTAATGACAAACAAATATTTAGAACGTATCACACGAGGGTCACATAGCTCTGTTGTATAGGCAATGAAGAGGAAGAGCCTGTAAGCCATTGCGCAGGTCTAATCCTAGCGCGGCGCAGGTTCCAATCCGAGCCGCACCCGGTTTTCATCCGGCCGTTACTCCAGCGAGGAAACTCGTGTGGAGGCGGTACGGTTTCCAGGAGGAAGCCATTAATAGTCCCCACTACGCCAGCGTGGACCCGGTTCAGACAACATAGTCTGGGTATGTGGTGGATGAAGGCCTGCCGATGTGGCGGGTGTGACTCCAACCCAAAAAATTGAAAGTCACCTTCCAAAAAAAAAAAAAAAAAAAACTAAAACTATATTACATGATTATTAGTTGTTCACAAAACTTTCTAATTGTATCAAATTAAGAGATTGACAAAAAAATCTTAATTTATCTAAACTTTCATAAAATTACTAATAGTCATGCTAAAATAACAAAGCGTAAGTATAACAACCCAAATATTTTTTAAATTCTTTATACGTGGCTCACAGAAGTAATAAGCCAATGAACTAATAGAATTATCATAAACTTCAATGATATAACTATCCGCTACTTGGATGTATAATGTATCCGATGTCATGGTTGTATTACATGTAAGGGTGGTGGCAGTGGCAATCGGTATGCCCATCGGTATCACTATACCGGCGGTGAACACCATTGCCACCCCACCGGTATGGTTGGGCGGCATCCTTGGGCGGCATCCAATGCTTCAACGGCATGATTTAAATTGGAACGTTTGAAACAAAATTGAAACGTTGGGGTGGAGCGTTTGGGCAAAAAAAAAAAAAAAAAAAAACTATATATACTAAACTAACACATACATATTTAACACAAACAATACAATTCACATATTTAACAAATTCACATATTTTTACAATGGTTTCATCCTCTTCTTCTTCGTCCGACTCGATATTTATTCCCGACGAATCGTCCGAACTATTGCCATCCGGTAGCACCCTACAAACCTTAATGGATCCGCCGGTCGCGCCAGTTTATGACGATAGTGTATTACCGGAGTTACTCGACGAACAAATCCATTACCGTCTCCTATATGATCTTACGGACCACGTAGAGGCTCAAAACTTAACATTTCTGGATGACTAGTTATTTCATTTTTTTTAAGAATAATGTAATTTTCTTTTAATTATGTTTTTTTTTTTAAGTATTATGTAATGTTATTTTAGTTATTAATGAAATATTATGTTTTTATTAAATTGTTTAATATAATTTATGAAAATAAAAAATAAAAAAATAAAATTAGTTGGGAGGTATGAAAAAGGCATGGTTGCCACTAAAAAATGGTTGGGAGGTATGAATAAAGTATGAATGAGGTGGAATGATATTATTGGTGGGTTGAGAGGTATGGGGTTTTTTCAGTGGCATGACTGCCACCACCCTAAGGCTGTTGACAAAGCTACACCATTGGCTTTTGCCTTTTTCTAAGAGAAATTTGTCATAGCCCCTTTTGCAGCTAATTTTTTTTACTCAACCACTTTACCTGAATTAAAATGGAATTGGCATACTCATATGTATTTATTGTAATTAACCAAAACATGTGATAAAATAATTGTTTAGATCTAACTTGAGGCCCATAAGACTTAAGTGGTTATTTTGTACCTGTTTCTTTTTCTTCTTTTATATCTCAGCTCTTAAATAACACAATTTGGTACTTAAATTCGTATGAACTTAGCATATTTTTTTCGAAGCTTAAATAACACAATTTGCTGTTTATTGTAATATTTTAGAATGTATATTCACTTCCTTATTTATGTAATTCTATACTCTAGAATATTCTATTAGAGCCTATATATACAAGGCTATGATTGTAACCCTAATGGATCATTCAATATTATACATCGTTCTTTCCTAACTCTTCTCTTCACATTATAACATGTTATCAGCACGCTCTACAAATATTTTTCAGTTTTTAAAGAACACGAAGTCTTCAAAAGATAAAAAGAAGAATGTTGATAGGGAAGGCAGAAACTTCTTTGGTTATGACTTACGCATCGCGATGAGGTAAATCTTAAATTAAAGTATATTGATTTCATGTTATTTATAGGCAATGGCTGAGTTTTTGTATCCGAGATTTCACACCCCAAACGGAAACATGCTAGGCTTTTATTGATATTAGAAGTATGTATATCGCCGACCATTATAAAATAAAATCATAAATAATTAGTATGATCCTTTATATGAATATTAATTAGCTTCTAGTATGTGTTTTGCATGCATATTTGTACGCTAAATTATAATACATGAACTCTAGCTATTTATTGTTAACAGAATACAGTTAATATGTTATTCTTGTGACATTGAGATCAATCTTTATAAACTGCTATTATGGTTTATTCGTATATGTTTATCGTTTTCTTCGATTCAAAATTAGGGGATCGTATTATGGTAAGTTACATTACTGTAGTCCAATTGCTAAAACATAAGATGTAGTCCAATTGCTAAAAGGGATCTTTAATATGTTATAGCGAGAATTTTTTTGGACCACATGTGCCTGTTTATATGTTTTGAAATTGTTAATAACTACTATTAACTTGTTTGATTCATTCTGGAATGACTACATAATTCTTTTTTACTGTCATAAAATTACTAGGCCAAAAAGTTTGCCAATTCTTCTTACTAGCTAACATAGATTAAAACGGTTACATGCATGTATGGTTGATCATTAAGGTATATATTCATGTAATTGTTATTAAAGTCACCGTATTTGAATTTCTTTTAGTCACCAACTATTTTATAGTTATGTTTGCATATTCGATGTATTATTTCGTTATAATGAAACAACGAATTTGTTCTAAAATAATAATATATATGGTATACTTGACGATGTTCAGTGCTATGTGCAAACTAAGAAAAAAAATCTTGAACTGATTCTTACTATATGGGACTAAAGCCTTGGTTTGCACTCTTGACATGTTACTTGAGCTCGAAGATAATTTATGTGTAGATATCAATACCCAATCTTTAATTGTTAGTATAATAGTTAGTTGTCTATATTGAAAATCCAATAGTATGATTTTTAATTTTATATGCCATTAAACTTTAATGTTGTAAAATGTGATTTGGTGGTTTTGACACAACTTCATTGTGAACGTGAGCATTTTCGTGTATGTTGTCAAACTATAAACAAAGGAGAAAATGTAAGTCGAAATTTTTGTGAAGTTCCAATTTTTTTTTTTAAGAATAAATTCTTAAACGTATAGAAATAGAATATTCAACGGGTGAAAATCTGTCAAAATTATGGTAAAAATCTAAAAGAATTATTTGACCATCAAGTGAAAGAAATTCTTGTAAGTGCGCGCTATAATTGATGCACTTCGTGTTGTAAAACATGAAAAGTGTTCGCGAGCACAATTTCGCAATATTCAATATTACATCTAAATGATACGAAAATATGCGATGACATGGTTGATGCCTCGATATGCTCATATATCGAGAACAATGCTTTGAGATGATCAATAAATTTGTTCCATTCACTCAAGTGAATGTGATGAGATGATCAACATAAAGATATTCATTCCCTCAAGTGAATGTGATAAAATGATCAATGTAAGATCTCCATTCCCTCAAGTGAATGTGAAAATATAATGATAAATGTCTAAAGATCATTTATCATGGTAAAGGATATGGTCAAAGTAATATGAAATTGACAAACCACTATTAGTGGCAAAATAAGCAAGGAGCAAACGAAAATGTGATTCATGTAAATGCAATGTGATGTATGGAAAATATAAGTGTGTCAAATATATTACACACTATATTCATGGATGTAAGAATCTATGCAAGCACAATTTTGCTCCGTAAAAGAAAATATAAACTTGTTACGAGGAATGAAATTTCATATTAATGATACATTATATTCTAGTAAATCTAGAAGAAACCTACTGAGTTTCAAAGATATAAGATGTAATGATTATCATCTTGAAACTATGGCTGAAAATGATATTGAATATCTTCTGATCACATCCACTAAAAATGGCCATAAAACTATAGTGGAAAAATTGAAAGGCCTATCTTCTGGCTTATACTCTACATGTATAAGCAAGCCAGAAATTAATATGGCCTCTAGCAAAATGCTAGCAGATCCAAAATTATTTGCCTTATGGCATGATAGATTGGGGCATCCTGGCAATACAATGATGTCAAGAATTATTCAAAATTCTAATGGACATCCACTTAAAGGTATCAAGATCATGCAAGCAAAGGATTTATCATGTAAATCTTGCTCTCTTGGAAAATTGATAATCAGGCCCTCTACATGCAAAGTTGAAAATGAATCTCCACAATTTTTGGAACGTATTCAAGGAGATATTTGTGGGCCAATTACTCCTCCATGTGGACCATTTCGATATTTTATGGTATTAATTGATGCATCAACTCGATGGTCACATGTTTGTTTATTATCAACAAGAAATGTTGCATTTGCTAAATTATTGGCACAAATAATTCAATTGAGGGCAAATTTTCCTGATTATCATATCAGGAACATAAGGCTTGATAATGCCGCAGAATTTACATCCCAATCTTTTAATGATTATTGTATGTCAATTGGAATTAATGTGGAGCATCCGGTTGCACATGTGCATACACAAAATGGTCTAGCTGAATCGTTCATTAAAAGATTGCAGCTAATAGCAAGACCATTGCTTATGAAATCTAATCTCCCATCATCGGCATGGGGACATGCTATTTTACATACTGCGGTGATCGCTCCCAAACGGTCAACTAATATTGACCAAGTAAATGGTCAACAAGAGTCAAACAGCTTAAAGACACAATACAATTTACCAAAAGAGTTTAGTGTTTCCCCGGGTCGTTAAGTCCCAACGAGGTGTGTAAACTGTAATAGAACGAATCTGTGATCGGGTGAATATTGAACAGGAAAGGGTTTTGAGTGATTTATACTAAGGAATATAAAAGGAAATAGCTTAAATAAGTTATAATAACCTAAAACTTATTTTAAAACTGAAAATATATTTATTTGACTTTTTATCTATTTATTATTAATTAATTACTATTTAATAATTATTTAAAACTAATTTAAATTATAATAAATACTAAATGAACTCTAATAAATATGAAACTTTTTCTAAAAATACTATAAGGTAGCAGAATACTTGGAAAAATATAAAAAGTTAGATAAGCCCACTAATAAGTTGAATTGGGCAAATAAGCAGTTTAAATAAGCACTTCAAATAAGCAAATAAGCACTAGAATGCACCAAAAGCTCAGGTATAGTGTAATAGACCTAAACAAACCTAATTCAACTGAAAAAACTAAAATAAGCCCAGGCTGTCAGCCAAATCAAGTATTAAAATTAAAACAAGCTTAAACAACCACACAGGCCTGCAGGGCTTTTTAAAGCTAATTCCAACTTATCAAATAAGCTGAAAAGTCTGAAATGAGACTGGAACCAACAAGTCAGCTAGGTGGGCTTCTAAAAACAACAATTATCACAGGCACAAGTTCAATAATGAACAAGCTACAAGCTCATGAAAGTGAGCTTGTGAACCTGGCACAGGGCAACAATCTAGAAAACATGCTACAAAAAGCAGTAAAATAAGCAGTTAAACTAAAGAGATAAAAATAAATAAAAATAGACTAATGAAGATAAGCAGCAAAATATTAATTATCTAAAAGCACAAGTACTGAAACTTAATATTAAATACTAGAGAAAATTAACTAGTTTATTCAAAAATTTACTAACTGAAATTTTTGACTTTTAAATTACCCTACTAAGTTGACTTAAATGAACTTCTATTGGATCCTACTTACTGATTATGTTATATTAAGCTGAAAAGAAGTGAAATCAAGCTAGATTATCAACTATTAAGCTAATATGTAGATTATGGAACTAAATACTTTAACAGATAACAAGTAAGATGGATTTCAAGGTGATTTTGACTTTCTTACAAGTAAGTACTGATTTTTATTGTTTAACTGAGTTAATAGACCTTATTGTGACATACATCAAACAAGAACAATACCACAAACAATCTCTACCATAGTTAATACAGCAAAACCAAACAACCCTTTATGCACTGGATTTTGATGATTTCAAAGCCAATAACAGATTAAGACCATGAAACTTATTTCAGAGGTTCTAGTATGATTACATGAGATCATTTAAGCAAAAAACATGAACAACAACTGTAAGAAACATACAAATCACAACTATGCTAGTTTAACTGGGGAAAAAAAAGAGATTATAAGTAACAACAAATTTCAAAGATCAAGTAAACTATTTTAATCAATGATTCTACTTTACCATAACACAGAAACATAAAAACACAAGGATTCAGGCAATAGACTACTTCTACAGTAAAATGCAAAAATTTAGTAAAAAGCTTACAAGTAGCATCCAGCTGAAAACCAAGAACAAGGACCAAGTAACAATCCTATAGGCTTACCACTAAGCCACTAAACCCAAGGCAATCCAGAATTCACCTTACTCCAAGCTTGATTCATGATTTCCACTGATTTTTATATTTTTGAGTATTATGATTAACAGTCCTCTAAATGATCTAAAAGCTTCAAAAAGCTTATAAGGAAACTGAAATGAGCTTAAAGGAACTTAATGAAACAGGTTTAACAACAATTAACAAGATTTAAGCAAAATTGTCAATTTTACTTAAAAATGCTAATTACTAATTCAACAAACAAGACTGGAATTTATGATGAAAGAAAGTTCATTTGACATTAAGAAAACTGATTACAACATCTTTAAGCTAAAAAGTACAACTGGAAAAGTAAATGACATTAAAACGACATGTTTAAAACTAAAACTACACTACTCTACAACTAATTAACTACTGCCTCTTCTCTCATGCTTCTTTTTTCTTTTATAAAGACTTGTAGGGTTCCTGGAAGTCATCTGTAACTTTCCCACTTCTTTTTATGGCCATTTGATTAGTAGAAGTGATCTTGGCCTTTAAATCTTCTTTTGGCGCCAAAAGTGGTTTATGTAACTTGCAGCCGAAATTTTGCAATTAATGCACTTTGGATGGTTGTATTGGTGGAGGAGACAAGAAAGAAAAGGTTAGTAGCCAAGTTGTGGAGATTTGGTGCAAAAATCAGGTTTGTGAGTGTAACAATGGAAGTTTTGTGGTGGGAATGCATTAATTGTATTGTAGGCTATGTTGTGAGGTGGAAAGGATGAGAGGGAGGAGTAGGTAGTGAGCTGGGGTGGATAGGTGGTTTTTTGGTGATGAGGTGGTAGCCAGGTGGTGGAAACACCACCCTGGTTTTAAGTTTCAGTGGTGAGGAAGGAGGGAGTACAGTAAGGGTGGGTTTGACCCTTTCGTTTGACCCCGTGTTTTATAAATAAGGGATTGGGCTGGAAAGGTTATTGGGCCAAGGTTATAGTAAAGGGGTGTTGGGTTTATTATTTTGGGTTAAGGGTAGTAATAGGGTCCGGTTTGGTTTGTATAGGTTTTAAGCCCAAGGACCATTAGTGTAACTTTTGGATTTTTAGGGGCTGAAGTGATAATTTTCCAAAGTTTATCACAAGGGCCATTCATGCCAAGTTTCAATAGTACAAGGACCATAGATGTAAGTTTTCCACTTTTGAATACCAGGGACTATTTCTGCCAATTTATGAAACTTCAGGGACTGAAACTGCCAATTTTGTAAACTTTGCTTGTTTTTCACCTGTTTTCAATCCTTTTGTACCTGAATCATATAAAAACACATTCTATGGATATTTGTAGCATTATGTGACTTTTCAAAGTGTTTTTGGCTGTTTTTGCAGTTTAAATGGGAATAAAATGATGAGTATTTAGACACTTATCATGCGGCATTGGTTAGATTAAGACCAAGTGCATATCACAAGTATTCTCCACTACAATTGGTCTCTGGCAGAGAACCAAGTTTGTCTCATCTAAAAATCTTTGGTTGTGTTGTTTATGTCCCAATTGCTCCTCCACAACGTACAAAGATGGGACCACAAAGAAGTTTGGGAATATATATTGGTTTTCAATCTCCATCAATTATCAAATATATGGAACCATTAATTGGAGATGTATTTACAGCACGTTTTGCTGATTGTCATTTTGATGAGACAATATTCCCGATGTTAGGGGGAGAAAAAGAAAAAGAAAAGCCTGAAAAAGAAGGTTTAACATGGAATGCATCATCCATATCATATCTTGACCCTCGAAGTGGTCAAAGTGAACTTGAAGTTCAAAAGATTATTCAATTACAAAGAATAGCCAATGAGCTGCCGGATGCATTCACTGATGCAAAACGAGTTACTAAATCACATATACCGGCTGCAAATGCTCCCGCACGAATTGATATTCCGAAAATATCGGATGAGTCTATTATACGTAGAAAATGTGGACGACCAATTGGGTCAAAGGATACACATCCACGAAAAAGAAAAGAAAAAAACAATGAGATTGGCAAAAATGTTGATATTATGCCAAAAGAGGTGGATAACATCCTAAAAGAAAATGGCAATTCCACAATTGATGTGGATGATTCTCTGGAAGAGACACAAGTGCCTAATGATGAGATCTCAATTAATTATGTACAAAATGGTACAACATGGGAAAGAAATAAAACACGTGTTGATGAAATTTTTGTATATGCTATAGCAAGTGATGTGATAAATGATGAAAACTATGTTCCCAAATCTATGAAAGAATGTCGACAAAGTAAAGATTGGGAAAAATGGAAAGAAGCTATTCAAGCAGAGCTAGATTCACTTGAAAAACGTCAAGTGTTTGGCCCCATGGTTTTAACCCCACAAAATGTTAAGCCGGTTGGCTACAAGTGGGTATTTGTGATAAAAAAGGAATGAGAAAAATGAAATTGCCAGATATAAAGCAAGACTTGTGGCACAAGAGTTTTCTCAAATACCCGGAGTTGATTATGAGGAAACATATTCACCTGTTGTTGATGCCTCAACTTTAAGATTTCTAATTAGTCTTGCAGATATGGAAAAACTCCAAATGCGCCTCATGGATGTTGTTACGGCATACTTATATGGATCACTTGATAATGATATAGATGCGGTGCGATGTGTCGTTGCGGTTTAGCAGTATTAATGCCTACTCAAGTTTTAAATTTATATTTAGCCGACTTATCAATAACACACAAACTTAACGAGCAGTGTACCCGGTCAGTATGAATATAATGGTAAGTAGAGTGTCGATCACTAAGAGTGGAACGTATTATCTAGTTATTCTAATCAGTATTTTAATAAATTAAGTTAGCTATACAACCTATTCTAACGCAAGGGGGTTCAGCCTGAGAGACTGGCACGATTTGGTTGCAATTAAATAATAAACTAAACCAATAGGCACGAATCAGCGAATAGCACACACGTACACAGATAAATACTCGAGACAATAAGAAGGCTGTCCTGATAGATAAGTAGTTTGTCACTTGTTTTATTGCTAGTTTTATATGAAGTGTATAGTTCGATGCAACGCACCGAGATTAAGTCCTTTCTCGTTGGTTCTAATCTTATCGGCGAGTAAACCCTTAATGATTACTTATGACTATCATATTTATCTTTCTTCCTACTTTTCTACAGACGATAGAATGCATAGGCGATCTAATAAATAGGCGAGGGCAGAGGCATGGCGACCCGATCAACGCTCAGCTAGACACAGAGGTTATCAATGCACTAATAAAAGTCACCAATGACATCAACATATAAACTTTAATTAATGAGAAAGCAGTTTTAAGGGAGTGCAATCTTTCCGTTGTCACATTACACAAGCCACCAATCTTGATGAATTAAAGTTTACTAACACAATAAAACAAAACTACTTAATGAATTAAACACATGCAGCACCTTCTTACAGCTCTTGTATCTTCGTTTGGGTGTGTCTTGTGCTGCCTATTCGTCTGAATTCGTCCTAGGTTTCTGTACTTCGGTCTTCGTATATAATATTATTCGGGCTTTTTAATTCGTCTGGTCTTGGGGTATTTATAGTTTCTGTCTGAGGGTAAGATGCGGCGCATCTAGTAAGTAGATGCGGCGCATTGACTTAACTTCGCGTGGGGTCCAAGATTATAATATTCAGGAATATTCGTACACCGCCAGAAGATGCGGCGTATCTTTCTTCTCGGATGCGGCGCATGTCCTTTGCCGTCTTGGATAATATCTTGTGAAATCTTGATAGTGATGCGCCGTATGTAATAAGCGAGATGCGGCGCATCTGGAGCAGATTAGTCTTGATCTTGTGCATTTCGGTAGACTCTTAACTTCTTGCATATTTTGCTACATAATTAGTCCAAAATCGCCAAGTTTCACCAAATGCTTGTTTTTACCTGAGAATTACAAAAGTAAACGATTAAGTATCAATCCTCATACATAATATAATAAAACAAGTCAAATTAATAGGATAAATGATAGTAATAAAATGTACTTATTTGAGTTCATCAAATATCCCCCCACTTGAACTTTACTTGTCCCCAAGTAAACCTTATAATTAATCTTATGAAAATGTATCCTAAAAGATATTAGGATTTATTTTTACATTTAAGCATGTATTCATTTTTGTCATAATCACACAACTAAACACTTAACGAATTAGAAGTAAAATAAAATATTCTGATAAAAGCAAATCTAATCGTTTAACTGTCCAGTCGTGACGAATATTCTATCATAAGCTTGGCAAGTATACACATCTCCCCCACTAAAGCCAAGGAATAACAAGTCTAAAGCGGTAAAAAGGGTTTTTAGGCTTAAGGGTTAATTATTCTTAATCTCTATCGATCTCAAATTCCAGAAAAGGCGACAAAATCACAAATATATGATCGAATCCACGAACACGATACTTGCAATTGCTCAAATCCTTAACTCGAATAGGCTAAAGATAGGTCCAAACTTCACCAATAATAATATATCAAAAAGGGCGACAAAATCATAAATACATAGCCGAATCCACGACTACGATACTTAAGATTGCTCAAATCCCTAATCTCAATAAATCAAAGGTTTGGTTGGATAAAGAATAATATAGGGTATGGACAATATTTTGGGATATAAATTGGTGTAAAATGAAAAATAAACAAAACAAGTAAATTAAAATCCTAAGTGTGGTTAATCACTATCCCAACCATCCCATGAATAAGACTCATATCATAGAATAACTCACGCTTTAACACTTGAAACACACGCTTTAGGTAGACACGAATTATACTCAACAAGATCTTAATCAAAGAATAAACCTTAGTTGGTGTTCCTATAACTGCCAACTCCCATTCAATCCATAAATATAATATACAACAACTAGTGGTGATATCGACCACTTACATAACTTTACATAAGTTGGTTAAATCAAACATCCAACTTTTCTTTTTTCTTTTTCTTTTCTCATTTTTTCCATTATTATTATTATTATTATTATTATTATTATTATTATTATTATTATTATTTTATTTTTTTATTTTTTTTTTTTACTTGAAACATAAACATAGATGTGTAAAATTTCACCACATCACTATAATGATAATTCTGGATAATTTTTCCATACTTTTCATGACTTCAGAAATAACTGTAATAGTGAAAGTAGTAAACACACGAAAAATAAACTCAAAGAAATACAATATTTACTATCACTCCAATTGCATTGTGCAATTTCCCGACCTAACCATAGATAATGAATTACGCACGCGAACACAGGTAATGTAAGGAAACACATTCTGCCTAAAGCAATTAACCAACCACGGATTTTAATCTACAGGGTAGGCTAAGGTGTAAGGTGTAACGAAACATTTTAACAAAGGTGTAAGAATCGAAAGAAATGGCTCTGAGTGTTTTTCTAGGGGTATCTTACTCTAAAAATGAGAGTAACAAAAGGTTTTATACGGGGATTAACTAACCAGTGTAGTTAGCTAATAACACATAACATATAATAGGCTATTTGGGTGTAATCCTAGAAATTTACCAATTTAGACAAGTCATTCCAATTATATAAATAATACTTATTAGGGTGGTCTCGAATAGCATACAAGCCAAGTTCTAAAGTTTACAAGTCACCGGCACACTCATAGATTTGTGAATTTTGAAAAATCACAATTTTTGAAAATAACGTCATGTGTGCAGCTATGCAACTTAGACTTTAAACAAAAACATGCTAAAAAATTTTAAATTTTGATATATTAAGCACATTTTAAGCATATTTTGAAAAGTTTAGGACAAGTAAGTGTTAAGTGTTCTAATTCTCCAATCCCCCCACTTAAGTTAAACAACGTCCTCGTTGTTTGTATAAAAGGTTAAAAACTGGAAAATAAAAGAATTAGAACAGAAAAACTCCCCTGAGATTTGCTCGGTATGATCCTCCATTAGTATAAGAGCAAAAATCATCTTTCTTGTGGATGAGAACGTTTAAGCTTCATAATCAATGTATCCACAGGAAATGCAGGAATCTATAATACCACCAAGGCTTTAAAACACACCTAATATTAAGAAAGGTTCAAACTTGCATAATACATTAGTAGTTAGATAAAAATAAAACATAAAAATTAAAAATTAAAATCATCAGGTCAGTCGATGCGCCGTATCTTATGGAAGAAGATACGCCGTATCGAGCCTGGAATAAATACGAAATAAAAAACAAAATAAAGGATAGGATGCGGCGCATCTGTTGTACCAGATGCGGCGCATGTGTTCACCAGACAGACTGTTAACAGTCTGTTGTAAAATGGCACGTTCCATGGTTTTCTCTCACGTCCTCTCGTATTATCATGCTGAACTTAATGCCAGTCTTTGTCAAGCATGTTAAGAAATATAAACTGAAACATCAAATGCATAAATGAGAATATCGATTAGTACAATCCAAAAAGAATAATAATAATGTGCATGGAACAATGCCAAATAACACGTGGAATCAAGAGATCAAGGGTCAGTGTGGTCGTGTGGATGGGTCCCTGAAGTGCTGGCATCATCAGTCCTAGGTCGAACTCTGCGGGTGTACGCAAGTGTCACTCCAGAAACATGAGTACCATCTGGACGAGTGTGGGTAATACCCTGCTGCTCCAATAGTCGGCTCATACTCGTAACCAGCCACTCTGAGTCCCTCCTCATACCATCAACAATGCCTCTCAAGGCTCTCAGCTCTCCCTCGACTGCCTCAACTCTCTGACTCACAGTGCGTACAGGGACCGGTGGGGGTACGGGTGCCTGCGGCTCCTCCTGATGGGCTGGAGCAGCAGCCGGAGCTCCCGGAGGACCTCCCTGCTCCGCCTCTGGTCCTGCAGGTCTAGCAGGCCCCAATGCTACCCAAACATAATCTCCCATAGCCAACTGACAGATCCCAAGTCTAACCAAATAATCCCTGTCAATAACCGGGAGATGGGTCACCACAACCTCCAGCCCCGCTGGAATCTCCGCTCCAATCACTCCGAAATGGCGGGCCAGCCTAGAAACAAAATGCCCGCCAGTCATATGGCTTGAGCGATTTGTAGTGCAAACTCTTCCATGGTAAGATTTCTTTGTGGTCTTCCGAACAAGTTGGGGAAAATATCGAACATTGTTCCTGAAAATTAAAGAGAGGTAGATTTCAAAGTAAAAGTTTCCAGGTATAAGGGTCAGAGTATTTTCCGTTCGGAGATAAGAAAAATAAAAGTTGCTGATATCTGCAGACGATGCGCCGTATCCAAAAAGATGAATACGCCGTATCTTATAATCGTTAAAATTAAATCAGACTTTTATTCAGAAAATAGATACGCCGCTTAGAAATTAGAATGCGCCGTATCGATTTTAATAATCAAAAATCGATATTTATTTAAAATTAAATGCGTCGTATTAACAAAAGTTAATGCGCCGTATTTTCGTTACGTTTCAAAATATAAGATTTTTGATTCAGAAGATACGCCGTATCGATAAGAATCGATACACGTATCTGTTTAATAATTCGAAAACTATTTTTAATTAAAATAATAGGTACGCCGTATCTGCTAAAGCAGATGCGTCGTATGGCGTTAACGTTTAGAAAAAAAAATTATCAAAAACAGATACGCCGTATCTTGGGGAAAAGATGCGTCGTATCGAATTAATTAAACGCGTTGTATTTTTATAAAAATTAAACGCAATTCGCCGTATCTGTGAAGACAGATGCGCCGTATCGTTCGATTTAGCTCAGTACAACGATAGCAGAACACAAAAAATACGAAAAATAAAAACAAATAAAAACACACAAACGAAAATAAACACAAATAAAACAAACAAATAACACACAAAACAGAAAATATGCAAAAAAGTACAATGAATGCAAATTAATCTAATACACAACAGAATTAGCGGTTAGATAAAAAAAATTAAAAACCTAATTAAAATACTAATCAAATTAACAGATAATAACAATTCACTCCCCGGCAACGGCGCCAAAAACTTGATGCGGTGCGATGTGTCGTTGCGGTTTAGCAGTATTAATGCCTACTCAAGTTTTAAATTTATATTTAGCCGACTTATGAATAACACACACACTTAACGAGCAGTGTACCCGGTCAGTATGAATATAATGGTAAGTAGAGTGTCGATCACTAAGAGTGAAACGTATTATCTAGTTATTCTAATCAGTATTTTAATAAATTAAGTTAGCTATACAACCTATTCTAACGCAAGGGGGTTCAGCCTGAGAGACTGGCACGATTTGGTTGCAATTAAATAATAAACTAAACCAATAGGCACGAATCAGCGAATAGCACACACGTACACAGATAAATACTCGAGACAATAAGAAGGCTGTCCTGATAGATAAGTAGTTTGTCACTTGTTTTATTGCTAGTTTTATATGAAGTGTATAGTTCGATGCAACGCACCGAGATTAAGTCCTTTCTCGTTGGTTCTAATCTTATCGGCGAGTAAACCCTTAATGATACTTATGACTATCCTATTTATCTTTCTTCTTACTTTTCTACAGACGATAGAATGCATAGGCGATCTAATAAATAGGCGAGGGCAGAGGCATGGCGACCCGATCAACGCTCAGCTAGACACAGAGGTTATCAATGCACTAATAAAAGTCACCAATGACATCAACATATAAACTTTAATTAATGAGAAAGCAGTTTTAAGGGAGTGCAATCTTTCCGTTGTCACATTACACAAGCCACCAATCTTGATGAATTAAAGTTTACTAACATAATAAAAAAAACTACTTAATGAATTAAACACATACAGCACCTTCTTACAGCTCTTGTATCTTCGTTTGGGTGTGTCTTGTGCTGCCTATTCGTCTGAATTCGTCCTAGGTTTCTGTACTTCGGTCTTCGTATATAATATTATTCGGGCTTTTTAATTCGTCTGGTCTTGGGGTATTTATAATTTCTGTCTGAGGGTAAGATGCGGCGCATCTAGTAAGTAGATGCGGCGCATTGACTTAACTTCGCGTGGGGTCCAAGATTATAATATTCAGGAATATTCGTACACCGCCAGAAGATGCGGCGTATCTTTCTTCTCGGATGCGGCGCATGTCCTTTGCCGTCTTGGATAATATCTTGTGAAATCTTGATAGTGATGCGCCGTATGTAATAAGCGAGATGCGGCGCATCTGGAGCAGATTAGTCTTGATCTTGTGCATTTCGGTAGACTCTTAACTTCTTGAATGTTTTGCTCCATAATTAGTCCAAAATCGCCAAGTTTCACCAAATGCTTGTTTTTACCTGAGAATTACAAAAGTAAACGATTAAGTATCAATCCTCATACATAATATAATAAAACAAGTCAAATTAATAGGATAAATGATAGTAATAAAATGTACTTATTTGAGTTCATCAAATATCCCCCCACTTGAACTTTACTTGTCCCCAAGTAAACCTTAGAATTAATCTTATGAAAATGTATCCTAAAAGATATTAGGATTTATTTTTACATTTAAGCATGTATTCATTTTTGTCATAATCACACAACTAAACACTTAACGAATTAGAAGTAAAATAAAATATTCTGATAAAAGCAAATCTAATCGTTTAACTGTCCAGTCGTGACAAATATTCTATCATAAGCTTGGCAAGTATACACATCTCCCCCACTAAAGCCAAGGAATAACAAGTCTAAAGCGGTAAAAAGGGTTTTTAGGCTTAAGGGTTAATTATTCTTAATCTCTATCGATCTCAAATTCCAGAAAAGGCGACAAAATCACAAATACATGATCGAATCCACGAACACGATACTTGCAATTGCTCAAATCTTTAACTCGAATAGGCTAAAGATAGGTCCAAACTTCACCAATAATAATATATCAAAAAGGGCGACAAAATCATAAATACATAGCCGAATCCACGACTACGATACTTAAGATTGCTCAAATCCCTAATCTCAATAAATCAAAGGTTTGGTTGGATAAAGAATAATACAGGGCATGGATAATATTTTGGGATATAAATTGGTGTAAAATGAAAAATAAACAGAACAAATAAATTAAAATCCTAAGTGTGGTTAATCACTATCCCAACCATCCCATGAATAAGACTCATATCATAGAATAACTCACTCTTTAACACTTGAAACACACGCTTTAGGTAGACACGAATTATACTCAACAAGATCTTAATCAAAGAATAAACCTTAGTTGGTGTTCCCATAACTGCCAACTCCCATTCAATCCATAAATATAATATACAACAACTAGTGCGCCGCATCTCGCTTATTACATACGGCGCATCACTATCAAGATTTCACAAGATATTATCCAAGACGGCAAAGGACATGCGCCGCATTCGAGAAGGAAGATACGCCGCATCTTCTGGCGGTGTACGAATATTTCTGAATATTATAATCTTGGACCCCACGCGAAGTTAAGTCAATGCGCCGCATCTACTTACTAAAGATGCCTGCTAGAGCTGAATATTCCTGAATATTTACATGAAAGTCCTTGAAGGACTAAAGATGCCTGAAGCTTATCAATCAAAACCCCGTGAGATGTTTTCCATAAAATTACAACGATCTTTATATGGATTAAAACAATCAGGGCGAATGTGGTATAATCGCCTGAGTGAGTATCTTTTGAAAGAAGGATATAAGACTAATCCTATTAGTCCTTGTGTTTTTATCAAAAGATCGGAAAGGGGTTTTTCTATTGTTGCAGTATATGTTGATGATCTAAACATTATTCGAACTTCAGAAGAGATTGAACATACTGCAAAATTGTTGAAAAATGAATTCGAAATGAAATACCTTGGCATAACAAAATTTTGTCTTGGCTTGCAAATTGAGCATTTTCAGAATGGAATTTTTGTCCATCAATCTAACTATGTAGAGAAAATATTGAAAACGTTTAATATGGACAAAGCTCATCCATTAACTTCGCCAATGGTCGTTAGATCACTCCATCGGGAAGATGATCCATTTCGCCCAAAAGAAAGTGATGAAGAAGTTCTTGGCTCTGAAATACCGTATCTAAGTGCAATTGGAGCTCTAATGTATCTTGCTAATAATACACGTCCCTACATTGCATTTTCTGTAAATGTATTAGCAAGACATAGTTCGATGCCAACACGGCGACACTGGAATGGAATCAAGCACATATTTCGTTATCTCTGTGGTACATGTGATATGGGATTGTTTTATCAAAGGAATTCGAAATCAAAGTTGGTCGGATATGCTGATGCTGGATATTTGTCAAACCCCCACAAAGCAAAGTCACAAACAAGTTATGATTTCACATATGGTAACACTGCAATTTCATGGAGATCAACCAAGAAAACACTTACAGCCACATCATCAAACCATGCTGAACTTATTGCACTTTATGAAGCCGGTCGAGAATGTGTATGGTTAAGATCGATGATTCAACATATTCAAGAAGAATGCGTACTCGAGTCAATCAGGGAAACTCCAACGGTGTTGTATGAGGATAATGCTGCATGTATCACTCAAATCAAAGAAGGATATATTAAAGGAGATAAAACAAAACATATTTCACCGAAGTTTTTCTCAACACATGATCTTCAAAAGAATAGATTAATAGATGTTCGTCAAATTAGATCAAGCGAGAACTTGGCAGACTTGTTCACAAAATCTTTACCATCAAAATTTTTTGAGCAACTTGCTTATAAGATTGGAATGCGACGATTGAAGAATATATGTTGAATTGAGGGGGAGTACTATACGCACTGCACTCTTTTTCCCTTCACCGAGTTTTTATCCCACTTGGTTTTTCTTGGTAAGGTTTTTAATGAGGCAGTGATATGAACAAATTAGTTCAAGGAGAATTGCAAAGGAAATATGCAAAACCCGGTTCGTTGTCCCGACGAAGATTGAATGGAATTGTGATTCGGGATCGTGAAACGTGCAGTGAATGGTGAATAAAAGTGAGAAATGATGGTAATTATCACTACGGAAAGTAAATCAACACTAGAAAGCATATAACAAAGTACATAAAATGATAATGTAAAGCAATTAACCCTAAAACGTAATTAAAACTAAAAACGAGCGTTTTAAAAAAATAAACGTAAGCGCGCAAAATAAAAAGTGAAAATGAAGCACTACTAATCCTACGGGCATGAAAATAATTTTCCTACATTCTAAATGCTAAAAGAAAATTTTGGGAAAAAGAAAAATATTTTTTTGAGTTTTTAATTAATTAATATGAATTAAAAACTAAATTTAAGAAATAAAGTAAAGAAAAATAGCAAACGATTGAGAAAAATTATGAAATTTTACTGGAAATTATTCTATGCTATACTAAAAGTAGGAAAAATAAAAGGTTTAAAAAAGCTCAAAAGATAAGCAGAAAATAAGCTATAACAGTTATATTAAGCTAAAAGGAAAATCTAGTATAAAAATAAAATGTTGCAAAATATACTCAAGCATAACTTGAGCATAAATGGAAAACGTGTTTGTGTGTGAGCTAGGAGGCCTGGGTTCGAGTCCCAGGTCTGCACTTTTTTTTTAAACTATTTATTTATTTTTATTTTTTTTTTAAACTTGAAAATAAGATGCAAATAAGCAACTTTTGTGAAAACAACTTTTTTGAAAATTAAAAATAAGCTAGAAATAAGTAGAAAGGTAAACAGCTAAACTAGAAACTTTTGAAAAAATGATGCAACTGTTATAGTGATTTAAGCTAATCAAAAGCTATAAACTGTTTCTAAAAGCTACTTAAAACTTGAAGCAACTTATTAAGCTAAACTAAAACTAGAAAAGCATTTCTAATTAAGCAGATAAGCTGAAAAGCAAATGAAAGCTGAAAAAGGGACATAGTGCAGGCTGCAGTCCTACTGAGGCAGATTGTGGCTGAATTTTAAGCACTTAACTGAGCTCTAAAAACCTCAAAAAGCCAAAACAGATTAAGCTTATACCTAAATCTACTAGTGTACTAAAAATCAGACCCTAAGTACTTATGAATAAGCAGAAAAATAAGCTGAGAAGCAGGCAAGATAGGACACTTATATGACTGTTATGAGCTGGTAGCAAAACAGGTAAACTAGGCTACTTTAAGCTAATTTTTAAGCAAGAAGAAAATTAGACTAGTGAGAAAAAGCTGAAAATAGATGTAAATAAGCAACAAGAGAACAATAAAAAGCAATAATAAGGAGTTTAGGAAAAATAGACAGGCTAGAAAATGAATTTGAAAAAGCTATGCTGAGTGGGTAAGACTGAGGTTGTGCAGAGGTGGTATTGGGTTGAAAATGGGTCAAACTAAGTATACTACCTAAGGGGTATAACTCAGAACTTAAAGCATGTATATTAAACTACTAGTGAGCAAAAACAACACACTGAAACACCTTAAATCTACTAATTCTAATGTAGGCTGTGTAAATGAGCTTTAAAAAACGAAATTTAGGAAATCAATATAAAAGCTAGAAAACTAAATGAAAATGCTGAAACAAAGTTCTAAACTACTAAATCAATGAAAATTAAGCTGTATCAATTTGGCTTGAAGAACAAATATGCCCAAAACTCAAAAATTAAGCTTATACCAAACTCCCTATTTGTCTACTGATTTATGATTTTAAACTAGACTTGACCAGAATAAGCATGATTTTGAAAACACAGATGACCACTTAAGTTATCAAAGACTAGACAAGCAATTTTCAACCACAGATAAGCACTAGGATAAGCTGAGCTTATATTGACTATTTATGGCTGTTCTAAGTTTTTAAGCTATTAAAGGTAAAAAACAAGTATAAGCTCTACCACCTATCTAACTGACATCAATTAACCATACTAATATTAAATAAGATGAGAATAAGAGAATAAGCACAAAAAAATTAGCAAATAAGCAGTTGACTTTTGTTGACCAAGTAAATTAAAAGAGAAAACCTTACATTTAATAAACTGAATTCAGATTACAAGATTTATAATGAAACTACAACTAAATAAAAGACAGATTACACTAAATTAACTACTCCTAATCTAACCCTAATCCTAACCCTAATCCTAACCCTGAATTATCTAACTAACAGCTCTCATTCGTTAGTGAGGATGGGCTATTTATAGCCTTAGCTGAGCGCATCCTAGGGTTTCCAGAAGCCTCTTGATCAACCAATCAAAGCCCTTGGATTCGACTTGCCCTCCAATCCATCAATATCAGCCGTTGGATCATTTAGTGATGTGTCCCGTCCAATGAGATTGCTTCGTTTGTCCAGGCTGTCATTCCTCTTGTTGTCAGTGCTTCTAGAACACTTAAGTGTACGGGGTAATTTTGGGTGTCAGGGTAAGAAGGGGTTGGGGAAGATACACAGTAATTATTGGCGGGCAAGGGATTGGGGTTTTTTTTTATTGTTTTGACTGACTGTGGGAGTTGGATAAAGGGGTTGACTTCGGGTATTTTGGGGGTGGATCCGGGTATTATTAAAAGGGTATATGGGAGTGGCTGTGGGATAAGTGGGCTTGGGTAATGTGTTTTGGATTGGGTTTGTTATTTATTATAAAGGGTTGTGTATTTAGGATGAATTTAGGAATTGAGTTTAAATGTTGAGGACCAGTTTTGCCAATTGGGAAAAATAATCTAAGGACTGAATTTGTAATTGTGGTTTGATCGAAGGGCTATTCTTCAAATGTATTTTTTTTCTTTGACGAATTCTTCCTCGGTTTCGGCTCTTGATCCTTTTCCATATCTCGTGCTCGGGTTTTTCGGGTTTTCTTTATTTTTGTCCATATTTCTGAATATCCGTACCTGCATAGAAACAAAACAAAAACACACAATATTCTTTGGCATTTTGGTTAGTTTTTTGTCGTTTTGGTCTTAATTTGGTCAAGAAAAGGTATGTGTTTAAGCACATACCAAAATCCCCCAGACTAAGATATTGCAGTGTCCTCACGCAATGTTATAAAAACACGTTTTTGAAACCAAAAATTTCCAATCTCTTTTTACTAACTTTGAGAAGTAGCAAAATTTTCAAAAGAGATTAAGAAATCTTTAGGTTCTAAAAACTCCCCATTTTTCCTTTTATTCTATTTTTGTATTTTTCTCATTATCAAGTGACAGCTTTGTTGACAATCATTATCTATCAATAACTTTTAGGGTCAACGAGTAGGAAACACGACTCATAAAGAAGTGACCATACGGATAAAATTCGTCGTCCCTGATTTTTCACGAGTCCCCAAACTAAGCTTAAAAACGAAATCATTGTCTATTTACAAGTTAGATGCCAACACTACCCATGGAAGTTACTTGTGTAATTACCTCTTGCTCCCATTTTCCTGATTTGCCTCTATTTATTTTATTTTTGGCGAGAAATGAATTGCTTCATATTTTCTCATTTTGATAGGTTTTTAGTCCGATAAAGATACTAAATTAAGACGCTAAGTAGTTTTCAATCTTCTCTTGAGAACCGTTGCTTTGAAAATGAGGTCCACATCAAGGTTTTTATTTATATTTTTAACTTTTGCATTTTTCTCTTTTTTCATTCATCACCATTTTTTTTTACTAACTTTTCACTTGCGTACCCTAAACGACGGATCTTCACGGTTTAGTTCCAAGACCTTACACCTTCAGGAATAAAGGATCCAAGGGCCGTTACAACGGAGTGTTCCAAGACTCTAGACATTCCTGAAATGAGGATCCAAGGTGGTTGGACCAAGACCTCAAACATTCCTGAACTAGAGGTCCAAGGGCCGGTGCAAGAGGGTAGCCAAGACCTAAACGCCTTCCGGAAATAAGGATCCAAGGCCCGATCTCGAATCCGTAGCTTAGAGCACTTAACTTATTATTATTAAACGTATTTATTAAGTAACCTTGATGTGTACCCAATTTTTAAAGCAAGGATTCTTTTAAGAAGACCAAGAACTAATCATCGGCAAAACCTAACATCTTTAATTATTCTTACAATTATATATTGTGAAACAATTTTGTGGGAGCAAAAGGCCACAAGTAACTTCGATGAGCTCTAAAGAGAACCAACTACTCCACGTTTAGCAATCTAACTTATAAATGACTCTATCATTTCTCGTTCTTCGCAAATTTAAAATCTTAAATAATAAGATCCGCGAATGCTTAGCCTTATAATCAAGCCATGCATATATAAAGTCGATACGGGAACTTGCAAATTCTTAAAAAGAATTCGCATTTTATAGCTCCTTGTGTAAAAGACTAGCACGAGCTTATAGATTATAAATGGTTAAGGGGACAAGCTAGGGCTCAACACGCCCGATCAAGTCAGAATTTTATTCCTACTCTCACCAGCGGAAAGTCAACAAAAATGTCAAAATTTATTATATTTTTGCAAAAAATTTTAAATTTTTTTTTCTTCATTTTTTTGGATTTTTTCAATTTTTTTCAATTTTGGAGGAAAAAACGGGGTTGCATGAGTAAACGGCAAAAATGCAAAGAAAAAAATCAAATCGAAAGATTACCCCCCCCCCCCCCAAGACTAAAACGAGACATTGTCCTCAATGTCTTAAAGGTAAGGGTTCTCCTACATAAATCTAAGGCCGTTTATTAATTATGCCAAAAGATAGATGTAAAACGATAAGATTAAGGATATCGGATAAGCAACGAATGATGAATACTCGAGTGGAGAGAAGTAAACCACGAGCACGAGAGTCTTCATCAATCGGGCAAACCTGGACATACACAAACAACACCGAAACACAACAAATGGAAAAGGTAGCCCTCCTCACGTCACTTATTAGAAAAATAGCAAAGACGATAGAAGGATAAGCATGGGGTGCCTCCCACGAAGCGCTTGTTTATTATCGAGTCGTATAGCTTAGACTCACCCCGAATTTAATTGTTCTTGGGGGAGCAAGTGGAAAAGATAATCTCCATCGGACTTTCATTCAAGATGTTTGAATAAACATTGAAGCATACGACAGTTCCACTCTTGTGAGATACCCACGGCTTAAAAGAATGAGAGATGCCGGGGTCAAAGATGGTGTCTTCACTCCCGAAGGAGTGAATGAGAGGAGAAGTCACCGGATAGGTGAAGAAAGGAAGAAAGATCATTATCGGAATGAGAATCCATTCTTCACCATCAAAATTACCATTTTCCTTATTTTGAATATCATCAAATAAGCTCTTATGGTTATCAGCAACAAAAACCTCGGGAGGGAGGGTCGGGATGATATCATCGACAAGCAAACTCTTAGGATAGAGTACATCTCCCCCCGGGTCAGGATCTTCATCAAAAGCAAAGTAATCATACTCCGGAGGAGGTATGATATGAGTGAGTTCATCGGAGAACTCCTCATGAAGAGAATCAATCATATGACGAGAATCTGTGAACTCAAGTTCCGTCACGGACTCATCACTCTCCTCCATCTGAATATCAAAGATTGGATTATCAGAAATCAAAGTAAACTCCGATTCGAACTCAAACAGAGGGTTGGTGAGAGTCATTTTGAAGGTTTCGGGAACAAGGTCATCAAATTTCTTTGGTGTATTGATTTCAACTTCCTTCGGAGGGAGAGAAAGAGATGGTTCTTGGTTCAATAATTTCTCAAGTAAAAGAATATCTCCCTCCGGATCAAGACAAGAATCATCAATTTCCGGCGAAATTGATTCATCTTTAAGACAAGCATCGATCTCTTCCAAGAGAGGATCACTTCCCTCAGACGGAGTGAGGGAAGGGGAAGAGTCGGAAATGATAGGTGGAGTGGGATTGCCACTCGGAGGTTCATCTGATATTTGAATATCTGCATGGGCACACTCCTCGTCATGATCGTCGTTGACCTTATGTTCCTGGACGGGTGTGGCTGCAGCTGACGAACTCTCACAAACTCCCCACATAGAATCCTCATCATCGTCGTCATCGTAAACAAAAGTTTGACGATATTGGGAGCTTACTCTAGCTGCTTGTTCTTCAGCTAGAAGTTCTCCATAAGTTTTCTGATGAGGTTCTTCTTGGGTAAGTTGAATAACCAAAGCCTTATAGCTTTTTGTTAACTCTAGAAGTTCATGGTTATTTTTCTTTGTTGACTCTAATAGTTCATGGAGAAGTTCTTGATTGAGTGTTTGAGATAGTGTTTGAATCATTTCATACTGTGGAGGTTGGTAAGGATAAGAATAGTCATAATTGTTACAAGGACCACGCTCATAGACATGCTGGTTCCTCGTTTGACAATCAGAGTTATAATGTGGACCTCCACAGTACTTACAACAATATGATTGCTGTGACTGATTCAGTGAATTATATGGATAATGGTCATACCCGAAGTTTTGATTACATGGAACTTGCTCATAGACAAACATGTTCCCTGTTTGACAATCAAAACCCGGGTGAGGACTACCTCCACACGACTCACAAGAGTATGTCTCCATCTGGTGGTGTGGGGGCTGGTTGAAAAAGTCGGTTGTTTCATGGTAGGAATAAGGATTTTGGTCATAGACAAACCCGTTTCCCGATTCCACCATGCTACAACCGGGACAATTCCCGCCATTTGGAGGACCTCCACACCATTGACAACCGTAATGGTAAGATGAAGACATAGAGAAGAAGAATTAAACGGATAGAGGGTAAGAGATAAAGAATCAAACGGATAAGAGGATTAAGAAGAATATTTTTGGATTTTTAAATTTTAGAAACATGGAAAATCACAAAGGAAAAAGGAAAATAAATTTTGAAGAGAAAATCTTTTTGGGGTTTTTATAAAAAATATTTACAAATGAAAACGATAACTCCACGAGGAAGGGTCTTCAAAACACGAATCGAAAAACGGAATCACGAACTCACTTCAACCTTCCCCGGCAGCGGCGCCAAAAATTTGATATGAACAAATTAGTTCAAGGAGAATTGCAAAGGAAATATGCAAAACCCGGTTCGTTGTCCCGACGAAGATTGAATGGAATTGTGATTCGGGATCGTGAAACGTGTAGTGAATGGTGAATAAAAGTGAGAAACGATGGTAATTATCACTACGGAAAGTAAATCAACACTAGAAAGCATATAACAAAGTACATAAAATGATAATGTAAAGCAATTAACCCTAAAACGTAATTAAAACTAAAAACGAGCGTTTTAAAAAAATAAACGTAAGCGCGCAAAATAAAAAGTGAAAATGAAGCACTACTAATCCTACGGGCATGAAAATAATTTTCCTACATTCTAAATGCTAAAAGAAAATTTTGGGAAAAAGAAAAATATTTTTTTGAGTTTTTAATTAATTAATATGAATTAAAAACTAAATTTAAGAAATAAAGTAAAGAAAAATAGCAAACGATTGAGAAAAATTATGAAATTTTACTGGAAATTATTCTATGCTATAATAAAGGTAGGAAAAATAAAAGGTTTGAAAAAGCTCAAAAGATAAGCAGAAAATAAGCTATAACAGTTATATTAAGCTAAAAGGAAAATCTAGTATAAAAATAAAATGTTGCAAAATATACTCAAGCATAACTTGAGCATAAATGGAAAACGTGTTGGTGTGTGAGCTAGGAGGCCTGGGTTCGAGTCCCAGGTCTGCACTTTTTTTTTAAACAATTTATTTATTTATTTATTTATTTTTTAAACTTGAAAATAAGATGCAAATAAGCAACTTTTGTGAAAACAACTTTTTTGAAAATTAAAAATAAGCTAGAAATAAGTAGAAAGGTAAACAGCTAAACTAGAAACTTTTGAAAAAATGATGCAACTGTTATAGTGATTTAAGCTAATCAAAAGCTATAAACTGTTTCTAAAAGCTACTTAAAACTTGAAGCAACTTATTAAGATAAACGAAAACTAGAAAAGCATTTCTAATTAAGTAGATAAGCTAAAAAGCTAATGAAAGCTGAAAAAGGGACATAGTGCAGGTTGCAGTCCTACTGAGGCATATTGTGGCTTAATTTTAAGCACTTAACTGAGCTCTAAAAACCTCAAAAAGCCAAAACAGATTAAGCTTATACCTAAATCTACTAGTGTACTAAAAATCAGACCCTAAGTACTTATGAATAAGCAGAAAAATAAGCTGAGAAGCAGGCAAGATAGGACACTTATATGACTGTTATGAGCTGGTAGCAAAACAGGTAAACTAGGCTACTTTAAGCTAATTTTTAAGCAAGAAGAAAATTAGACTAGTGAGAAAAAGCTGAAAATAGATGTAAATAAGCAACAAGAGAACAATAAAAAGCAATAATAAGGAGTTTAGGAAAAATAGACAGGCTAGAAAATGAATTTGAAAAAGCTATGCTGAGTGGGTAAGACTGAGGTTGTGCAGAGGTGGTATTGGGTTGAAAATGGGTCAAACTAAGTATACTACCTAAGGGGTATAACTCAGAACTTAAAGCATGTATATTAAACTACTAGTGAGCAAAAACAACACACTGAAACACCTTAAATCTACTAATTCTAATGTAGGTTGTGTAAATGAGCTTTAAAAAACGAAATTTAGGAAATCAATATAAAAGCTAGAAAACTAAATGAAAATGCTGAAACAAACTTCTAAACTACTAAATCAATGAAAATTAAGCTGTATCAATTTGGCTTGAAGAACAAATATGCCCAAAACTCAAAAATTAAGCTTATACCAAACTCCCTATTTGTCTACTGATTTATGATTTTAAACTAGACTTGACCAGAATAAGCATGATTTTGAAAACACAGATGACCACTTAAGTTATCAAAGAATATACAAGCAATTTTCAACCACAGATAAGCACTAGGATAAGCTAAGCTTATATTGACTATTTATGGCTGTTCTAAGTTTTTAAGCTATTAAAGGTAAAAAAACAAGTATAAGCTCTACCACCTATCTAACTGACATCAATTAACCATACTAATATTAAATAAGCTGAGAATAAGAGAATAAGCACAGAAAAATTAGCAAATAAGCAGTTGACTTTCGTTGACCAAGTAAATTAAAAGAGAAAACCTTACATTTAATAAACTGAATTCAGATTACAAGATTTATAATGAAACTACAACTAAATAAAAGACAGATTACACTAAATTAACTACTCCTAATCTAACCCTAATCCTAACCCTAAATTATCTAACTAACAGCTCTCATTCGTGAGTGAGGATGGGTTATTTATAGCCTTAGCTGAGCGCATCCTAGGATTTCCAGAAGCCTCTTGATCAACCAATCAAAGCCCTTGGATTCGACTTGCCCTCCAATCCATCAATATCAGCCGTTGGATCATTTAGTGATGTGTCCCGTCCAATGAGATTGCTTCGTTTGGCCAGGCTGTCATTCCTCTTGTTGTCAGTGCTTCTAGAACACTTAAGTGTACGGGGTAATTTTGGGTGTCAAGGTAAAAAGGGGTTGGGGAAGATACACAGTAATTATTGGCGGGCAAGGGATTGGGGTTTTTTTTATTGTTTTGACTGACTGTGGGAGTTGGATAAAGGGGTTGACTTCGGGTATTTTGGGGGTGTGATGAAGCGAAAAGTGTACCGCTTTTAAGGGGTCATTTAAGCCCGAAATCGTATTTGTTTGATCAAATATCGCCCTAAATCGTTCCTTTTGTCATTTTAGGTACTTTTGAGGAGAAATCTGGAAAAGGAGGCATTTTGGACGTTTTTGGAGCATCAAAGTGAAGAAAACGGCAAAGTCTCAAGAATCGGCTAAAAGTTACTCTTGACGGCGTCAGACTTAACTCTGGACGGCGTCATGCCTTGGCAAGAAAAGTGGGATGTGAAATTTACTCATGACGGGCCAGTGAGTTAGCATGTGAATTCTGACGGCGTCACGCTTTAACTAAATCAAGGGCGTCACGGCTTAATTCATAAGGGGACGGCGTCACGTTCAAGAGGTGAGGGCGTCAAGCCTTGATAGGCCAGAACGGATTTTGGAGAATTAAAGATGGACGGCGTCAAGATGGTCATCCGAGAACCCTAAAAGCGGCGAGGTGACGGCGTCACAATCCATAAGGTGACGCCGTCAGATGCAAAAGTCTATATATAGTTTTCTAATTTTTTGTCATTAAGGGAGAGCTTAGTGTGTGGAATTTTGGGATAAAACCCTAAGACGATTTTAGCTACTTTTTCAGGGCTTTTTGCCTTGAGATCTTCCATGTTTCATTGAAAGATAAGTTATCAATTAATCATTCAATATGTCTATGTGTTGTTTGATTCTATCTTATGCTTGTCTTTTGTTTAACATGTTAGGCTAATTTTATATTGTGTTTGCTTAGATCTAATGAAACCTAGCTATTGATTATTGGTTGTTAGTGTGTTGTTAGTTGTATTGGATGATTGTTTATCTATGTTAGGCTTAAGAAAACTGGCTAACTTCCTATTCGGTAACTTGCTTGAACGTCTTAAGAAACATGAACCAAACGCGTACTAAAGGTTTTTATGGTTGTATTTAATGCACAAGCGAATTCTAGTGATCCCATGTTAGGAGCTTCCTAGCCGGCTCGACATAGGAGTGAAGTAGGAGCTTGTAGAGTTTGGGGAAGTAAGTACGCCACCCCACGAATGGTATTAAGGAATACACCCGTCATCCACGCAACTAATACACACTAATTAACCGGTAAAAGATAGTTAGGGAGTAAGGAAATCTAAGTAAACACATTTCTCTACACATAAGTTTCTCACCACTTTTCATTTTTGTTATTTTATTTTATTTGCATTTGTAGTAATTTGGGTTAGTTGACTAGCAACTAATTCCGCCCACTCCTTCAAAACCGAGATTTTACTTGCTTTCATAAAAATTATAAAACATAAAAAGAATCTTCCTCAATCCTTAGACCTAATTAGAGTAGCCTTTCATACCTAACGAACACTATTCCCTGTGGAGAACGATCAATCCCCCGTACTTACCACTACACTATACTACATCGGTCAGGTACACTGCCTGGTGGGGTTGTAAGCCTCTTGAGATCCCTCGAGAGGTAAAACCTGTTGTAAGGTTACAAAACCACGCAATCAAGTTTTTGGCGCCGCTGCCGGGGAATAGTTATTGTTTAGGTTGAATTTTTATTTCTATTAGGTCTACTCACTAGATTCCTTTCTAGTGAGATTTTTTATTTTATTTTTCTAGGTTTTCTTTAATCTATCTATTTTCTTTGTGTCTTTGTTCGTAAAAGAAATTTCCATTGACTCTTCCGTTCACCATTATGGAGTACGCGAATCCACTATACCACCAACCACAAAGGCCATTCTACCCTATTGACATCTCGAATTTCAAACAATATCGAGATGAACCCATATATGATGCATGGACTCGTTTTAGAAATTTACTCCGAAAATTCCCTCATCATAGTTTCGCTTTAGCATCCCTAACCCGAACCTTTTACTATCGTGTTGGCCAATATGACCAAATGCGCATTGAGGATTTTGCCAATGGGGACTTTAGGGAATTAAGTGCTGAAGAAGCATGGGATGCCATAGAAGATTGTGCCCAATATTATTATAGGGTAGACAACCCAACAAACGTTAGTACAAGTCAATTGAATATAAATTTTCTGGATCATGAAACAAGTTTGTTTGGGGATGAATACATTAGTGTTGAGATACCTAAGTGGTTGTCATGTAATGCCATAGTACAAAACGAACACATAGGTGACCTTGATGTGATGAAGGATCTAGCCGAGCATGATCACATTGATCAAAAAGACCTAGGTTTTATGATCGATGACGATGAATCTCAAGAAACACATGATGAATCTTTTGGGCAATTTGAATATAGCAGTCATAATATTGAGGATGATCCTTATGATTCGGATATAGAAGTTAAGATGCCTAGAGAAGCACTTGAGATACTTGGGAAAATGTTAGGGTTAGATCCTACTAAAACGCATGATGAGGATATAGGTGAGCTTGACATAAGGAATGATGAGGTAAGTAACATAAGCCCACCAAGTGCCCCACAAGTCCTACCATCATTTGAGGCACACACACCGCCCGTGACTTACCCGGAAGAAGTAGAAGGGACTATAGGAACCCCAATTGAAGTAGAACCTTTGGAAGAAACAAAACTAGAAGAAATAGGTTTGAATACTTGTAGTCATAACCTTTCTTTTAGTTCTATGGAAGTTCCTAGTTTTGATGAACCAGAGCCTCAACCAAAACCGTTACCTAATCTTCCATCTTTAGATGTGAATTTAGGAAATGAGAAAGGTCCCGATCCACCCATCAAACCATATAGTCCGGGTAGTTTTACGTTGAAGGTAGTAGACTCTAAGCCTTGTAGAGAGGAAGCTAACATAGGAGTGAACCATGACCTTACATACTTACATCACCCATTTATGATTGATCACAAGAAACACTATGGGTTTAAACCGGGTTTATTAGGTCAAGATGGATTCCCAACTAGGAGTCTCTCGAAGTTGATAGAAGATGATCCCTTTTTAGGAGGAAACTCAAAATCACCCATTGACCAAAGTGAACTAGGCAAGTTTATGATGAAAGGAGCACACCCCTTTGAGCATATAATTCATCCACCACTCTTTCCTCACGTGGCATACTCCTACCGAGCTGGTGTGTATCGCTACTATCACCCGCACTTAATCCTAAGTGTAGGGAAAACCTCTCCTTTATCCATTAAATAAGGGTAGAGTCAGGCTCGTGACTCGAACAAAAACAAGCGCTCTTGGGAGGCAGCCCATGGTTTATTTGCTTTGTGTGTTTATTTGTTTGTTTGTTTGTTTTTATTTGTTTCCGTATGTGTGTTTAATTTTTATTCTTATTGATTCATGTTCAAAAGTAATTTGTGAAAATGCTTTATTTTGTTTTTAACTTCGTCTTAACTACATATAAAGGTATTTTGCAAAAGATAAGTGTAAGGGAAATCTAAATCGGTTTATTAGAACACAAATTAACATGAATCGTAATAATAATAAATTAGCATACATATTCGTATTTGTTTGAGTCAAATGCTTGTATCGAGTCATAATGAGGTTTTGCAGGATTTCCAGGAAGTAAGGTAAAGGTTTTTCCAAAAATTTTCCGGAAACTTAAAATGAAAATTTTTGTCAGGTCATTTCTGACGGCGTCAGGGGTTATAACCTGACGGCGTCAGATTTAATTTCCAGAAATTTTTGAAAGTTTTGTTTTCATATAAAGTTTTTATTAAAATCTCCAACTTATAATCTCCAGGAATCTGCAAAAAATTATCATTCCACAAGCATTATATCCTTATATATAGATTTTATCCCGCCGATGTTATGCAGGTTTTCGTGTTTGTTTTCTCAGGTTCAACAGGTTATTTTGGACAAGGAGATGTTTATGGAATCAAGCTTATGGCGATGCATTAGTCATGGAGCTTCAACATTACCTTGGAAGAAGATTTAACCGTGTAATTTCACTATCCAACGAGCGAATCAGGGGAGTATTTGATTTCATTCTTTTACTTTTTTCTTTTACATCTTTTTATTTTGAACATTGGGGACAATGTTCATCTTAAGTGTAAGGGGAGGGTAAAAGTACGATTTTAGAGAATGCTATTACGCTTGATTTTTGTTTGTTTGATGGTAGATGTGTAATAAAACTGAGATAAATACTTGTTAGGGCAATTTTAGTGCCAAATTTAAAATTTTTTACAACATATAGGAGTGAAACTTTGATCTTAATGAGCGTCTCACGGATAGGAGTTATATGACTAGCACAAAAACCGTACCACTAAAAAATTTTCCACCCCCAAATATGTGAGGTTCGCCCCTAGAATTGGTAGGAAAAGCATTTATGCTATGATGTGTGTACCGGTAGCACTTAGATTCTAGAACTTGCGTTAGGACCATTCCAAGGCCACAAGTGAGACTACATTCGTGTAGTTAGATTTACTACATGATAAGAGGCATTAGGATTAACCCATTGTTTTACACCTGTGTTTTTGTTATAATTACTTTGGCTACATTGGTCAAGTAATTCTCCCACACCCTTTGCGTTGTACTCATTTTTAGTACACGATACCCCTAGTACACCCCTCAGAGCCTATCTTTTCGTTTCGACCTTTAAGCATTTTACTTAAAGGAAGAATTTGTTACACCCCACTTAAATGTACACCCAAATCGCCTTAGCCTACCTTGTATGCACTCATCTTTAGTGCATTATTGTTACAACATTTGTTTAAACCCAAGTTAATTATCTAGTTGATTACATGGTTGCTAAGTCGAGTCATATCCTTGTACATATTGTTTTGGGACGATTGGGACTCATGGGTAAAGTACTAGTGTAATGGAGTAATGGGGAAGAACATCATTTATTACCCCCATATGTGCTAAATGTTTTAAAAGTACTCCAAGTTTTTCAATTATCTTAATTCGAGTCATTAGATTAGTATTTGTAAAGTTATGTAAAAATTCAAGTGTAAGGGGAATGCAATGCCCCTATGATGTATTATTTTGGATGGTAGGGCAAAAGTGTATGCAAAAAAAAAAAAAAAAAAAAAAAAAAAAAAAAAAAAAAAAAAAAAATCGAAAAATCAAGAAAAATACAAAAAAAATGAGAAAATGAAAAATAGAAAAAACATACGGACTACCATCCCGTTTTATTTTATGTTTGTTTTATGTTTTTGTTATTTTGTTATTTCGTTTCTAGCTTAAGATCGAGTCTAGTCTTGGCTTAGCAACATTGTATAGTACATGTAATTGACCAAGATTTTTAACTCGCCACCAGTAAAATATCCTTTATCCAACCAAACTGTGTTTTCCTTTTCCCTACACCTAACATTACAACCCATTTAAAAGCCCTCTTTGATAGTTTATCTTTGGTGCTTACGCCTAGTGGAGGAGGTTTTCGATCCTTTCCCAAGCCTATGGTAATCTATTTGCTATGACAGGTAGTGAGAGATATTTTCCGTTTTCATTTATGAGATTTATTTTGATGACACTTGAGAGATGTGAGTATCTAAACACTACTTGTGAGGTGCTAGTATGTAATCTCCGTGCTTATTATGATTGAAGTGGAACGATTATTTGTTGTAATTACTTTTATGTCAGTATTAAATGACCCCTAACTTGTATTTTGATTAGAATAAAAGCGCATTTTCTTGAGGACAAGCAAATCTCAAGTGTAAGGGTATTTGATGAAGCGAAAAGTGTACCGCTTTTAAGGGGTCATTTAAGCCCGAAATCGTATTTATTTGATCAAATATCGCCCTAAATCGTTCCTTTTGTCATTTTAGGTACTTTTGAGGAGAAATCTGGAAAAGGAGGCATTTTGGACGTTTTTGGAGCATCAAAGTGAAGAAAACGGCAAAGTCTCAAGAATCGGCTAAAAGTTACTCTTGACGGCGTCAGACTTAACTCTGGACGGCGTCATGCCTTGGCAAGAAAAGTGGGATGTGAAATTTACTCATGACGGGCCAGTGAGTTAGCATGTGAATTCTGACGGCGTCACGCTTTAACTAAATCAAGGGCGTCACGGCTTAATTCATAAGGGGACGGCGTCACGTTCAAGAGGTGAGGGCGTCAAGCCTTGATAGGCCAGAATGGATTTTGGAGAATTAAAGAGGGACGGCGTCAAGATGGTCATCCGAGAACCCTAAAAGCGGCGAGGTGACGGCGTCACAATCCATAAGGTGACGCCGTCAGATGCAAAAGTCTATATATAGTTTTCTAATTTTTTGTCATTAAGGGAGAGCTTAGTGTGTGGAATTTTGGGTATAAAACCCTAAGACGATTTTAGCTACTTTTTCAGGGCTTTTTGCCTTGAGATCTTCCATGTTTCATTGAAAGATAAGTTATCAATTAATCATTCAATATGTCTATGTGTTGTTTGATTCTATCTTATGCTTGTCTTTTGTTTAACATGTTAGGCTAATTTTATCTTGTGTTTGCTTAGATCTAATGAAACCTAGCTATTGATTATTGGTTGTTAGTGTGTTGTTAGTTGTATTGGATGATTGTTTATCTATGTTAGGCTTAAGAAAACTGGCTAACTTCCTATTCGGTAACTTGCTTGAACGTCTTAAGAAACATGAACCAAACGCGTACTAAAGGTTTTTATGGTTGTATTTAATGCACAAGCGAATTCTAGTGATCCCATGTTAGGAGCTTCCTAGCCGGCTCGACATAGGAGTGAAGTAGGAGCTTGTAGAGTTTGGGGAAGTAAGTACGCCACCCCACGAATGGTATTAAGGAATACACCCGTCATCCACGCAACTAATACACACTAATTAACCGGTAAAAGATAGTTAGGGAGTAAGGAAATCTAAGTAAACACATTTCTCTACACATAAGTTTCTCACCACTTTTCATTTTTGTTATTTTATTTTATTTGCATTTGTAGTAATTTGGGTTAGTTGACTAGCAACTAATTCCGCCCACTCCTTCAAAACCGAGATTTTACTTGCTTTCATAAAAATTATAAAAACATAAAAAGAATCTTCCTCAATCCTTAGACCTAATTAGAGTAGCCTTTCATACCTAACGAACACTATTCCCTGTGGAGAACGATCAATCCCCCGTACTTACCACTACACTATACTACATCGGTCAGGTACACTGCCTGGTGGGGTTGTAAGCCTCTTGAGATCCCTCGAGAGGTAAAACCTGTTGTAAGGTTACAAAACCACGCAATCAGGGTGGATCCGGGTATTATTAAAAGGGTATATGGGAGTGGCTGTGGGATAAGTGGGATTGGGTAATGTGTTTTGGATTGGGTTTGTTATTTATTATAAAGGGTTGTGTATTTAGGATGAATTTTGGAATTGAGTTTAAATGTTGAGGACCAGTTTTGCCAATTGGGAAAAATAATCTAAGGACTGAATTTGTAATTGTGGTTTGATCGAAGGGCTATTCTTCAAATGTATTTTTTTTCTTTGACGAATTCTTCCCCGGTTTCGGCTCTTGATCCTTTTCCATATCTCGTGCTCGGGTTTTCCGGGTTTTCTTGATTTTTGTCCATATTTCTGAATATCCGTACCTGCATAGAAACAAACACAAATATCTTTGGCATTTTGGTTAGTTTTTTGTCGTTTTGGTCTTAATTTAGTAAATAAAATGTATGTGAATAAGCACATACCAGGCAGCAAGCATCATCTTTGCGTATAATCTAGTGTGAATATCCAAGGGGGAGTATTGTAATATTTTAGAATGTATATTCACTTCCTTATTTATGTAATTCTATACTCTAGAATATTCTATTAGAGCCTATATATACAAGGCCGTGATTGTAACCCTAATGGATCATTCAGTAATATACATCATTCTTTCCTAACTCTTCTCTTCACATTATAACACTGTTATATAACACAATTTATAGACACAAGACAAATCTGTCATTCTTTTTTCTTGGTTCGTTCATACACTTTCCATATAGCACATGTTTACTACATATAGTCGAACATTATGTATTGTATAAGTTATTAAGCTTATTATACAAACCGATATAACACAAAATGTATTCTTATTTTCAATGCAAAGATATTATTAAATCAATAGAGTTTCAAAATACATATTAAATTAGAATGTTCGGAAAATATTATCAAATCGTAAGAGTGTCTCGAGAACCAACATATACACCTTTTATATTTTATTGATAAAACTTACCATAAAAACTAAAAATTGTGTTTTATAAAAATCGGACGATTTTTTCAAAGCAAATAATGCAAAGGTGCAAAGTGCTAATTATATGATTTTATATTTACTTATAAGCAGATAAGCGCTTAAATAAGCAATCTCAAATACCTTTGGCACACTTTCAACGTAGATTTGTTAGTCCAGTAAACGTAATGCCTGTATTTGGCTAATGTCTACGTAGTAATAAGAAACTATTGTATGTTAAGCTAATTATTGTAAGTGACCACTCGGAATTGAACTAGCTTAACTGTTTTGGTTTTTTTCTAGAAGCGGTTAAATGCTTGTTGCTAAAGCTATAGATGAGTTTTAAATTTAATTGTCACTTGATTCCAAATGAGTCGGTTCCAAATAGATAAGGCTGGTTGCAATAGCGATCGAAGATCGAGTTATGACCAAATGGGGCGATCGATTTGGCTGCTGTGGTGAGTTGATCGCTGCACTCGATCTCCACATCTTGGTCAGCCTGCCGATCGAGTTGAAAAGGGAATCTTTGTGCCATTTTTTGTAACACTCCCATGGTTTAAACGTATTTGGTATTGAGTTTAAGATGGAAAGTTGTGGCTGCATGATTGATTCATCATCCAATATTCCCATGTTTATATATGTGTTTGAGATTTTGCATGTTCAAAGTTTCTATGAGAATAACACGTATCTATAGGTTTGCATTTTTGCATGGCACGTCTGGAGGTTGAGAATTAAGTTGCATAACACGTATATATGCAAGATGGTTTTAAACTTCACACGTTTCATATAAAGGGGTTGCTTAACATGCAAGAATTAGTTGCATGTGTTAAAAATGTTTTTTTTTTTTTAAAGAAAAAAAAATGATCATGGTCGCCCTTACTGGGGCACCTAATCGCCTGAAGGTCGCTGGAGAGAGAAAGCTGACGTGGCAGGGAAAATTAGGGGGATTGGTATTTTATTGTTTAAAATTTAGTTTTCTTGTTCTAGACATTTTAGGATTATAAATAATCTAGGCCTTTTCCCTCCCTTATAAATACGCCATGCACATGACGTTTATATTTGTAGACGCTTTATATTCGATCATATACATTCATACTTTAGTGTTTTGTGTTCTAATAGTTCATTCATATATTCTTGTTTCTGAAGAGTGTTTGTCTTCTCAACTGTCCATTCTGTGTTATTCTTTTAGCTGAATTAATTGGACAGAAGAATGTTAAAAAGGTTAAAGGAACCGCTATTCGTATTGATCTTGGAACAACATACTCATGTATGTGCTGCTATCTGGATTGGAAGGAATAATCTGGTGGAGATCCTTCCTAATGAACAGGGAAATAGAATATAATGGTAAATATGTTTTGTAAGAACCATAGTTGTCAGGATCCCGATCTTAATCTTAGGATCTTACGATTTTACGATACTGCAAAGCAAAAACGATCCGGATCCTACATAGGATCTTTGCAAGATTAAGATCTTATAGGATCCCGATCTTGACCATACGATCTAAGATCTAATTCGATCCGATCATACCTTTCTCGAATTACAGACTAAAAAACTATAAATTTATGGGTTGTTTTTTTTTGTAGAATTCAAGAAACAACATGTTAATCCTTTTAAACATTTCATAATCTTAATTTAGGACAATATTTCATAATATTTTGTGTTTATAATGTATAATAATTTGTTGATTTGTATAATATTACAAAAAACTATTAAGAAATAACATTAGAGTAGGATCTTAAGATCCCGATCCGATCTTACGATCACGATCTTGCAAAGACGAAAACGATCCTGGGTAGGATCCCGATCTTGAAAACCTTGGTAAGAACTATTAGTTGGTCAAAAACTCACCTTTTACTAGCATTTATATAATAATTATATTATAATTTAATACTCAGTAATAGCTTATTATTTTATAGGAGTGAGGTTGGTTTATAGGAAAAGTTGATTTTGCTATAAAAGTGAAAAAAGTGTACAAATCACCCCTCCTTTTTTTCACACCAAACTAAAAGGACCTTATTGTATTTTCTTTCATTCTTTAATGTAGGTTTTGTATATTCGCACCCTCCCCACCCAAAAAAAAAAATTTCCCGCCAAAAAAAAAATTTTTCAGCTAAAAATTTTCCCGTCAAAATTTTATAACTCTGACACATCTTTTTTTTTTTTTTGTGCATCACAGTTATAAAAATTAGTTATAACTATGATGAACCAAATTTTATAATTGTGATGCATCAAAATAAAAAGGTGCATTATACTTATAAAATTTTGGCTGAAAAATTTTTGGTTGGAATTTTTTTTTTTTTTTTTTTTTTTTTTTTTTTTTTTGGGGATTTTTTTTTTTTAGAGGTGGTGGGGTGGGGGTGGGTTTCAAAACTTACCCTGAAGTTTGAGATGTTTGCAAATTCTACCCTATAACTTTTTTTCTCACTTTTCTCTCTATAACCGGACCTGAGTAACAATTATGTATGTATATAATATTTACAATGTAATTAGAAACCCATCAGCCCTATGAGAATAAATTGAAGGATTTCAATTCTGAATTTGTAAAAGAGGATCGGAGCATCCTTATTGATCTTCTTCATCTAAGTTTTTTTTTTTTTTTTTTTTCGTTTGTGTTTTGTTTTATTGAAGTTTTGTTTATTTATTGTTGAGCGTAAACGTCAAAATGATGAAAACTTCCAAGTTTTTTTATATCTTGTTGTAATGTATTGTGACGCCTTTTTTTTAATGATTTCGTCAATTACCGAAACATAATAACTTTTTGTACACATTAATAGCAACAATCCAACAATTATAATTTATGGTAAGGTAATAAAAATTAGAGTAAACTACACCATTCGTCCTTGTGGTATGCGTTGACAGACACATTTCGTCCTTTGACCAAAAAAATTGCACCATCCGTCCTTAATTGCGAAACGTTATGCACTGTTGGTCCTTCACTCTAACTGGGTTCATTAACTGGCGTTATCTGAGGTCCAATGAAGGGTATTTTGGACTTTTCCCACCCACACCACAAGGACCAATGGTGTAGTTTACTCTTAATAAAATATTGGAGGTGACATTTTCAGGTGGGTCCCGCCACCACCTATCATCTTCTTCTTCTTTAATAATCTTTTCATCTACAACCTCCACCCACTACTACCACCATCCACCACTAGTCCCGCCACCTCCGGCAACCTTCAAAATCCCAAAAACCAACACCATCTCATACTGTCATTATATATAAACCACCAACATCTCATCTTTATAAACGCAAACACAAAATCCAACCCACAAACACAAATCACATAAAAAATAAGATTCAAGTTTTTTTTTTTTTTTTTTTTTTTTTTTTTTTTTTGAAAGGCAATATATATTAAAAGAACCAAAATAAATACATGATACAAAATAAAAGGAAGCTCCCCTTCTAATCAAGATATTTAAAAAGGATGAGCCCCGAGAAAAATACAACAACATCAAGAGTAAACTTTCAAAACAATAGCAAACAGCACAACCAAACATATGGTCCACAAACTAAGGTCATGCGACAACACTTGAACCATTTGAAACATTATTGAAGTCAAAGAAAAGCACTTGAACTCAAAGCCCACCAGAAAAGCATCACTGTCAAAACCATTTGAAGTCAAAGAACTTGAAACTTAATGCCCAAATACTTGAACCATATCATTGATGTCACAATACTTGCAGGAGATACTCTGACTGAACCATTTGCAGTAGATACTCTCACTTACCCATTTGCAATAGATACTCTCATTATAAGACACGAATATAGTTTGCAGCAGACCTGAGCCAAATTTGCAGCAGACCCAAAAATAAGATTCAAGTAATCATCTTAAAAATCAACATGATCATCATCCGCACATCTTTTTCTTCTTTGATTTTTTCTTTCCCCAAACAAATAATCTGAATCAAAATCCGATTCAACCTCATCTGTATTTTCTCTACATAATGTTTTCTTCTTTTCTTTCCCCAAACAAATAATCTGAATCAAAATCCTATTCAACCGAATCAAAATATCCCTCAAGTTTCAGTCAGCCGTGGTCAATCAAACCCTTACAAGTGAAACCCTAATATAATTAAGCTTCCAAATATCAAGCTTTCAAAACACAAATCTGAGATCCAGCAGCCCAAAACATGAATATGTTAATTTTGCTTTTGGTTCTAAGTCAAAAGAAAAAAGAAAAAGCAGAGGAAGACGAGGAAGAACAATCAACCAACAACAACAATAACCCATCATCGATCTTGCTTCGAAAAAAAAATTACCTCAACTGTTGGATCGATATACTGCAGTACTTTAACTTAATTAGCAGTACTTTGACTTGAGTAGCAGTACTTTGACTTTCAGCAGTACTTTGATATTTCATAGCCCAACAATCCTCCCCTAACTTGAATTCTACTTGCTTGATTTCAAGTTCCTTTGTATGTCTTTAACTTCAACACTTTATCTTCAAGGAAAGGTTGTTTCTTTGAAATCTGACTCGTTGTTGTTTTGTCATCATCAATGCAATCAGTATCTTCAATCTTCATCAGCAACAATTCTTTTCAGCATCATATCTTTTTAGCAACACAGCATCATATTGGCAATATGTACATCAGATCTTAAAAGTTTCATACTATTCTCATCACTTCCAGGTGTGTTAACTCCTGTGAGAGGTGAATCATTGAAAACTTAATGGATTTTGATGTCTCTTTACCAAAGCCATTAACTCTGGAGTAGCCAATGTTTAGATTTAGGAAAAACCATGGTACATTGATAACCATATGATTTTTAGCAAATCATCAGCTATCAACGGATTTGAGTAGTCTTTACCAAATAGCCGTTTGCTTTTGGACTAGCTAGTTCTTTTAGTACAATCACTACCATGGTGAACTAATTACCATATAATGGTTTTCCACAGCCTTTACCACAAAGCCATTATCTTGTGGGCTAGCCAACTCTTCACTAATATAGATATGGTGAGTTGAAAACCATACAATTTTTAGTAAATTGCCAACTAAAAAAGGATTTGATAATCACATCAGAGCCGTACCCTCATGATGAGTCAAACTCTTTCTTGTTTATCAAACATGGTGAGTTGATTACCATTTGTTGTGTAGTACAAGTACTAACACCATGCTGTTGCTTTCAAAACCATTTGTTGCTGTTTAATCTTTGTGCTTCAAAATATTTTTGCACTTATCAAAAATTACTAATTTTATCAAAAGACTTTACTGGTTTTATGCTGCAAGCAGTACTTTGAGAAAGTACTGTCTGACCAGCAGTACTTTGAAGAAAGTACTTATTTTTCAAAAGATTTATATAATAATTAAACCATACCAGTAGTTATGCATTAATCTTCAGATTCTGTTGTCCACTTGATGAATAATTTTATGACCATCAATGCTACTTCATCTTCTTGTTCCACTTCCATTCCATGCTCTAGCATCCTGATCATCAGATCTCTTGTGAGTGGATATCTCTGTTCTGCTAGCATATGAATCATAGTGCCATCTTCTAACTCCAAAACATGTATTCCAACTGATTCAAAGAATCTCCATCTGTTAATCTCCCAGTTGTCTTGATTTTCCCACAAAGTACTGTCCTTTGTTTCCTCTGTCTCCCAGATTGTTGTGAGATCTCCTAACAATATCAAACCTACTCCTTGTGGTGGAATATGCTCAAAATAAGTTTGTACTTGGAGATATAACTAAAGCATATCATCTCTATCAATCAGATGTAGTATATCCCATAATGAATTGAACACTCTAAAACTTCCATCTTGTCTATGAAAAATCAGATAATTTCCTTCTTGAGATTCTACAACTGAAAAAGTAGATATCTTGGACTTCTTATCAATATCTTCTTTCAATTTTGGATTTTCAAAGTCAACAACTCTAAGATAATTCCTTAGCTCATCAACTGTGTCTGTTCTCAATTCAACAGTTTCCTTGAACTTCTTTGATGGCTGTTCATCAGTTGTTCTTTTCCTCTTTGAGCTTCTTGTAACAGCTCTTTCCTTTCTTTTATCTTCAAGCTCCTTATCTTCAAAAGAAATAATGCTTGCAAGATCTTTTTCTATAGCCTCTCTAACAGCATCATACAGATCCTTCATCTCTGTATATGTCAATCTAACTAAACCTGTATATCCTTGACCTTTCAGATAAGCCATCATATCATTCATTTCTCTAGCTTTACTAATTGGCCTTTTTGATTGAACACTCTTCCTTGATTCTTCAGCATCTATCTCTGCTTGCAATATTCTAGCTGCTTCCTCATTTTTGGCAATCTGAATTTGTTTTAACTGTGCCAATGTCATCTTCTTCTTCTTCTTTTCTACCAAGATCCCTTTGCCTTTATCTTTTGGATCTATCTCTTGTGCAGGTTGAGAAGAAGTATGATGTTGTTGTTCAACCTCATGAATACTGATGCCTCTTTGACTTGACATATTAAGCATAATGTCAGCAATTGTTTCATCATCACTGTTAGTATGAGCTATAACATCTTCTTCCTGAGCTGGTTTAGAAGGGCCAACTTCCTCTTGAACTTGAATTGAAGGACCAATATCTTCTTCAAAATCTAAAGTTCTAAGTGTAATAGTAAATTGCCTCTCAGTACCTTGTTGAGCAGTACTTTCAGCTTCAGCTCCTTCCAAGTTTATTTCCTCAGTATCACCACTTCTTACTTCAACAGCAGCTTCTTCCAAATTTATTTGCTCTGTTTCATCACTCTTCCTCTCAGCAGTATCTTGAGGAATATTTTCAGGTGGTGTCCTCTGAGTATCATCCATAAATCCAGCATCTTGTTCAAAACCATGTTCAAAACCAGCATCTTCATTCAAATTTTCTAAATTCCTCCCCAATTGGAATGAAGATTGCTTCTTTGACTTTTTCTTCTTTGACCTAGAAGATTTCGTAGGTATCCGACCACTCTGCTTCTGAGACTTTACCCATAATTGATGGTGTTGAACTAGTGGCCAAACATACCTCTTTAATCTTTGAAACTTAGTCTTTAATTTGACTATCTTAGCAGCTTGAGCCTCACTCTCCTTTTTCAGCCTCTTTAACTCCCTTGTTAAAGCATAGTTATCCAATTCTGCCTCTTCTTCTTCAAAGTGCTCAGACATATTTGTGGAAGAATAATCATTAGGAGATGGTGGTTGATGCATACCTTGGTCTGACTCCTCATGAGTAGGAATGTCCATAGGAGCAGTATCTTCCCTAGTAGCAGAATGTGGAGAAGCAGTATGTTGAGAAGCAGTAGGTTGAGGAATACTAACTTCTCTTGAAACTGGAGACTCTTGGCTTGCTGATTCAGAATTTGCTTCTTGCTCTTGCTCTTGCTCTGCATCTCTAACAACTTGTGCAACTCCCAATATATGAGCAGTCAAAGGTGTGTTGGTTCCAGAAAACTTGACACTTTGTTTTGATAGAAAAGTAAACACCTTTGGTGGAAGTTTGACAGTGGGTAAAAAACTTGGAGGTTTAGGGACATCCTCAAGTTGATTGTTCAAGAATAACTGAACAAACCTTGGATACATCAAGAATGGTGATCCATTAGCAATATGTGTAAGCATACCATCAAGAATTAGTCTTGAAAAATTGAATCTCTGATCGGTAGCCAAACCCACTAATGCAGATGCAATATTTTGACCAAATTGATCAAAAGAAGTACTTTTGGGACTTAAACAATGAAGTAAGACATGAATGAGGTACTTCCAATGAGAACAAAACAATGGCTTTTGAAAAGTAAGTTTCGTCAGATCGCCTTCATAACCTATATCACTTAAAGTGTCCCAAAGCACTTGTTTTTCAAAACGAACAGCCCCCCCTTCATCATTAAACATCAAAACATCCCTAATCGTGGCCTCAGAAATCCGAATAGTTCATCTAGCAACCGTAGCCCTAATCAACGAATCATCTTCAATCGTTGCAGTAGCCCAAAATTCTTGCATCCAAGGACCAATAACATCAGGGTCAACTAAAATAGAATAGTTGATGGAAGACCCAGTTAAGAAATCAATGATCGCATGAAAATCAACATTATCCCTTGTCTTGTCCAAGTTAGCGATCATATTGTGTTTGCTAACAGTGAGTCGATTAGCCATGATGAGTGGTAGAGAAGAATTCGCTTTGAGTGTGTGTTTAGATAAAAAGATTGTGGTGTAAAAGCGAATGAGGGATCTCAAATACGGTAAAAGGCGGGGAAATAGGTGTGAGTTTCTTTAAATAGGATGGAAATAAATCAAACTCATAATAATAAAGTTACCGTTTTGATTAACTTATTATCTCCGCCGTAAGGAATTAATTAACCGTAGCCCCACAATTTTTTGACCGTTGGAACAGTACGTCCACGTAAGCAGTACATTGAAGCAGTACGTTGCTGAGGCAGTACTTTAAGCAACAAAGCAGTACGTTCCATCTTCTTATCCATAATCAATACTCCAAACTAAAACCAAGAACTTGTAAATGGTTTATTCTTAAGTTCTAACTAATAGCTTATGTTGCCTCCCCTCAAATACAACATATAGGCTAAACTAAATTACTAAAAACCAATACTTTCATTAAGAACGAAAAGAAAGTATACTAACTAATACTAAAGCCTCCCCTCAAATGTAGCCTAGTAGTTAATCATCCCAATGCTCACAACTAAGTGGTTGAATCTTGAAACATCAAATCCCTTAGTGAGTAGATCAGCTACATTATCATCTGTGTGAACCTTAACCACATTTATAAGCCTGTGCTCATAACAATCCCGAATAAAGTGATGCCTAATCTGAATATGCTTGGTCTTGGAGTGATAAACTGGATTCTTCACAATGCAGATGGTACTCTCATTATCAATATTGATAGGAGTATTTTTGAAGTTGAATCCATAATCCAAGAGTTGATTTTGCATCCACAAAACTTGTCCACAACAGCTAGCAGAGCAACATATTCTGCTTCAGTAGAGGAGGTTGCAGCAATGGTTTGCTTCTTACATTGCCAGGAGACTAATCTTCTACCAAGATATTGACATCCTCCTGAGGTTGATCTTCTATCATAGTTATCCCCTGCATAGTCACTATCTGAAAAGGCTTCTAAGTGAAAAGGTGACTCCTTAGGATACCATAATCCTAACTTTGGTTGATGCTTGAGATATCTAAAAATCCTCTTGACTGCATACATATGGGAAGCCTTTGGTGTAACCTGAAATCTTGCACACAAGCAAACAGCAAACATGATGTCAGGTCTTGATGCAGTTAAGTACATAAGACAACCAATCATAGATCTGTAAAGCTTGACATCCACAGCTTGTCCATCTTCATCCTTGCCTAAGGGTTTATTTTTATCAATGGGTGTGGTGGCAGGCCTGAGATTTGGAAGGTCAAATCTTTTAAGTATGTCTGCAACATACTTTTCTTGGTTAATGAAGATTCCATCTCTTGTCTAAACTGTATACATCATTGGTTCTTGGTACTCTCAATGTTACCAAGTGATCATCAACAAATTTGAACTCAGGGGAGAGAATGAGACATTCTGTATCAGTGAACAGAATTGGGTACTTCTTGTCACAAATTTGAGATACTGACAAAAGATTAAACTTGAGCTCCTTCACATATCTAACATTCTCAAAATCAATACATCCAGCCTTGATAGTTCCTTTGCCAGTGATTCTTCCTCCATCAGGATCATTACCAAATGCAACTCTTCCTCCATAATATGCCTTAAAATTTGACAGGATCTCCTTGTCCCCTGTCATGCTGCCAGAGCAACCACTATCAACAATAATATGATCTTTAAGCTCTTCCTCTGGGTTGCCCTGCACATTAAAGAAAAGGGTTAGTTTCTTTTAGGAACCCAAGCCATTACTGACTTGTGTTCCCCTTGTGGAGTGACATACTTGAATTCCTTCAGTATGTAATCTCCACTGGTTTTAAAGGCATGGTCAATGATTATTTGAGTTGGTCCCATGTCATGTGTTGTAATATCAACAACACTCCCTGTTTCACCCTTATTTGATGAAAGTACTTCTTGTTCCCCATCAGTACTTTCTTTCTTAACCCAATTTCGTTTGACCTTAGGTTTCTCTGATTTAGGTACTCTGCTTGAGTTGTAAGACCTTTTATATGAATTGAATCTCTTAGGTCTTCTATGTGAAAAAGTGTTAGCAGTACCATGAGTGGGTGAAAACTTATCAGTCCTTTGAGAAGGTACTTCTTGAGACTTATCAGTGTGTGAAGGTACTGGTGATTTGGAAAACATTCTTTTCTGGTGAGGGTACCTATAGTCTTTTGAGAAATTACTATGGTTGACCCTATTTGAATGATTCCAAACTGGTCTAGTCTCTCTTGGCTTATGGGTGGTAGATCTATTCTTTGGAAACTGACTTAAGTATTCTGAGTGTAAGTCACAGTGCTTAATCAAATGATCAGGACTATAGCATACATAACATAACTTTCTCTCCATATTTCCAAATCCTCTTCTATGATTAAAAGATTTCCTATAGTGAGCAGTATTTTGAAAAGTTTCTCTTGGAGGTACTGATGAATGTCCAGCGGTACTTTGAAAAGTTTTTGGAGGTACTGCTTGTTTTTGAAAAGCTGTAGGAAACTTTTGATCATTACCCCTTTGAAAATCATTCTTAGGTTTCTCAGAACGAATTCGACCATTAAGCTTCTTCCTAAACTCTAGGTTGTCTACACCATAACGAGAAACATCTGTCCTAAGAGGTTGAAACTGACCAGTGGGTGGAGGAACTGAGTGGTACTCCTTATCTTTCTTAAACTTAGGAGGTGATTCACTAATTGGTTCCTCATTCCTAGATGTGTTTTCTTCTGAGCTTGTAAGGTCATCATCACTAGGTGGAATCTCTTCCTTAGCACAAGGTGAGGTCTCTTCCTTATCACTAGGTGAGGTCTCATCTGAACTACTATCTTCATCATAACCTAGTCCAGCTTTACTGTTTATGACTCTTTGTTTTTCAACAAATTGAACATGTGATAGACCAGCCTGTTTAATACTACCAAGTTTTTCTAACAAAGCATCTCTTTCCTTAGTAATCTTTTCTAATTCAGACACCTTACATCCTAACTTCCATTCACTTAATTTCAATTGGTAATCTTGTTGCTCATATTTTTCTGCCCAAGCCATTTCATTATTTTCATGTGTTAATATTTTGGCTTCCATTGACTCTAAAGTTAATTGATAACCAGCTACCTCAGACCTAGCTGTTCTACAATTATCTCTTTCAGTCACATATTCTTTAAGCAACTTTTGATAAACATCATTACACTTAGAGCATACCTCAGAGACATTGGATGAACTTGGTGAAGTGGCTACCATAGCAATCTGAACAGGTTCATCTTCATCCTCCATGCTCCAGTCAATGCTTCCAAGACCATCTCTTGATTCCAAAGCAGCATATCCAGGTTCCTCATCAAAAGCTGTGCCCCAATCAAACTCTTCCATTGCAACCATAGAATAGGTTACAGGTTCATCATCAAATTCAGCACTCCAGTCAATCTCTGCTAAATTTTCTTGAGCCACCAAAGCTTTTGGTTGTGATTCAGTAATAGGAACCTCCTTTCTTTCAACCTTGGGTTGTTCAATCATCCTGTTTGCCTGATATTTTGCAAACTTGCATTCCCTTGCAAAGTGTCCAAGCTTTTGACAATTGAAACATTCAATCTTGGATTTGTCAAAAGTTATACCTTGTTTGGCTTTAAAATCAATTCCCCTTCCTGTCTTGTTCATGAACTTCTTGATCCTAGCAGTGATCATAGCTACTTGCCATCTTATGTCAATCTCTTCTAAAGCATCTTCTTCAATCTGCAACAAGTCTTCTTGATAGGTGACAGGTAAAGTGGCTTGTTGTGCAAAGAAGGAACATACAACTTCATCAGAATTGGTTTTGTTTGTTGGTGATGGGTTGGGAGTAGTTGTGGTTGTGCAAACATGCTGTGAATCACCAACAGTACTTTGAGAAGGATAAGTAGTACTTTTAGTGGAAGTACTGCTTCTGTTTTCAGAAGACACAAAAGCTATGTTGTGAGTTTTCTGAGAACTGTGACCATTCATCTCTTGCTCGTACACTTTCAAATTGTTATAGAGATCATCAAAGTCCATAGACTCCAATCCAGGTTGTCCTCTAATCATAGTAGCAACCACATGCCAGACAGATGGCAAACTCCTTAAGAACTTCAAATTTGCATCTTCAACAGATACCTCTGCTCCATACAGTTCTAGCATACTAAGTAGATTTTGGAATCTGTCATAGGCAGCATCAAGACTTTCTCTTTCACCAACAGTGAAGGTTTCAAACTGCTGCTTCAATAAGTTTCTATGCATCTTCTTTGAAGCATCATTACCTCCAAATCTTGTCTTGATCGCAGCCCATAATTGTTTTGCATCCTTAGCATCATGGAACTTCAGTAGGTGACCATCAGGAATAGCAGACAGCAGTATGTTGAGAGCCTTATCTTGATTTCTCTTTGTAGCTGCTGGTAAGGTTGGTTGAGGTGGTTTGGGTTGTCCTTCAACTTGTAGAGGTTCATCAAGAACAACATTACCATTGACAATTACATCCCATAGAGCATGGTCAGTAATAGCAAGGTACTGTCTCATCTTCATGCTCCAGAGATCATATTCTCCCTTCTTGATGATAGGAATTCTGAGTGAGGTGATGGATGGGATAGGTGCAGCTTCAGTCGACATTGTTGAGGGTTTGTTGATAAATCGGTTTAAAGGGTTTCTTCTTAATCAGAGTCTCCACACAAGCTCTGATACCACTTGTTGGATCGATATACTTTGACCAAACTAACTTGTAGCTTGTCTACGGTTTAACAACTTTGAATGAATTCAAAACTATTAATAATGAAACACTGATATACTTTGCTAAGTATGCGGAATCTACTTCAACAAAGCTAAGAAGAATTAATAAACGACTTTGAATATTATTAAAACCTTGAACCTGCTTTCTTACACAGATTCACTAACAAACTCTAAACTCTAATACTTCTAATAATCGACTAATACTTTTCTAATCTCTTATAATCGTATCTCTCTAATCGCATATCTCTAATGCCAACCTAGGGATCCTTTTATAGGCACAAGGAAAACCCTAGTCGGTTTACAATACTTGAACGACAAGTAATTCTAATTATAACTCTAATCTAATACGAACATTCTAGAATTACACATTAGTCCTTAAACTATTTGCATAGCAGTCCTTCAACGAGCAGCAGTACTTTAACTTAATTAGCAGTACTTTGACTTGAGTAGCAGTACTTTGACTTTCAGCAGTACTTTGATATTTCATAGCCCAACATCAACCAACAACAAAACCCATCTCAAACAAATCTTCAACAAATAACTAACGGGCTGTTATATCTTGTCTCCTTTGACAAGATACGAGCAACAAAAGGGTATTTGATAAGAAAAAATGATAAAGATTTGTTGTAGTGATAATGATTTGGTTAGCAGCACAACGTTTTTTAAGGAAAGTGATAAGGGTGGCTGTGATTATCGTTGTGATTATAAAACGAGAGGACAAGGGTGTATTGTATGAGATGCGTTTTATTTTTTGAGAGAGAGTGTGTTTATTATGATTTATGATTTATGGTGGGTGGAGGTTGTAGATGAAAAGATTATTAGGCTGAATGCAGAAGGGTCGATCGACCCTTGCTCGATCGAGTTAGGGAATCGATCCCCTTACTGCCATACTCGATCGAGTAACTCGATCTCCTTGAACTTGGTCACTCCCACGATCGAATGGAAAAGAGAATATTGCCCTTTTTTTTGTAACGGAAACTTGCTACAAAAAAAAAATAAAAAAAAAAATAAAAAAAAAATTAAAATAAATAAATAAATAAAAATAAAATAAAAATTCTTTGAAAAACACTATAAATACATACACATATTTAACACACTTCACTACACCAAACTCTCTCAATTCTCTTAATCAAAATCTCACACATCAATCCTTAATTCAACATGTCTAAGAAAACACCACAATCAAAAGGCCGAAAATCCCGATTGACTCAAAACATGCCGCAATTAACACTGGATCCGAATTTCCGGTTAACCGGTATGTCACCAAACATTAATTTCCGAGCTCCTAGTTTTGATTATCAATCGCAACTTCCTCAACAACAACAAACTGAAAATCCATTTTATGTAAATCGTCCTACAAATCGTCCATTTATTCCACCATATCAACAACCACCTCCACAACAACGACAACAACCACCTCCACAACAACGACAACAACAACAAAAACCATACGGCTCACCCGAATCCGTGTATCGTCCAACGATGGACTCGTCAATGTCTTCATATTCAGGTTATCAAGAATATTCTCCGGTTAACCGTATGAATTTTAATGCTTGTGATTTTGATGAACAATTATATAACAATCCTGACTTTTATATGGGAACCGGTTCGGGTTATCCGACTCAAGAGTATCACGGTTCCGGTCAAGGTTCGGTTCATGGTTCGGGTCATGGATCGGTTCCAAATGAAGATGCTATTTCAGAAGAGACTTCGCCGGTGAAACCAAAAAAAGGAGCAACGAAGGGTAAGAAGCCGGCTGTGGAGAAGGAAACAAAGAATGATTCTTCACTTTGGTCACGCGAAGAAGAGGTCGCATTGTGCAGAGCTTGGTGCGATGTGTCCGAGAATAGCATTGTGGGAAACAGCCAAAATGCCAAAGGATTTTGGCGGAAAGTGATTAAGTACTTTGAAAATGAGGTTGGTGCAGAAAGATCTTACAACTCGATAGTTACCAAATGGAAAAATAGGATTCGTCCTAGAGTTGGTCAGTTTTGTGCCATTTACGATAATTCGTTTAAGAATTATGGAAGTGGTGAGAATGACCTCACTGTTTACAGACAAGCATGTGAAGAATACCTATTAATGTATGAACATGCGTTCTTATTGGAGCATTGTTGGGAAATTCTGAAGGACCATGAGGTTTGGAAGGACAATGAGATGCCGTCTTTTTTAAGCCAAGATGTGGGTCGAAAGAAGGCAAGGACTTCCGAAACGGGTTCGGATGTGCCTGATGATGAAGAAGTAGTCGTTCGAAATGAGCGACCAATTGGCCGAGACGCCGCTAAGAAAAATAAGAAGAAGTCCTCGGGGAGTTCTTCCAAGTCTTCTTATATGGCAGATGTAGCCGACAAATGGCAATGCATGCAGAACGTTGCTTTGGGAAAGAAGCAGGAACTGGCAGACGGCTACTACGAGTTGAAGAAAAAAGCGTTGGAAATAGAGGCGACTAAAGTTCAAGTCGAAAGAGAAAGACTTGAATTTGACAGGCAAAAAAAAGGGGATAAAGACATCTTATTCTATCTAACACCAATCGACCCGTCTTTTCCAGAAAATGTAAGACAAAGGATTCAAGAAATGAAGGACGAAATCAAGGAACGACACAACCTTAATTATTAGTTTTTAATAATAAGTATCGTAATGTTTTAGTGTGATTTGAATTTTATTGTAATGTTTTTATTTTATTTGAATTATTATGTAACGTTTTAATTATTAAATAAAATTTGAGTTTGTGTTAAAAAAAATTTTTTTGAAATTGGTCGCCCTTACTGGGGCACCTAATCGCCTGTAGGTCGCTGGAGAGAGAAAGTTGACGTGGCAGAGAAAAATGAGGGGATTTTGTCGCCTTACTGCATCCAGCCTTAAAGAAGAAGAAAATGATAGGTGGTGGTGGGACCCACCTGAAAATGTCACCTCCAGTATTTTATTAAGAGTAAACTGCACCATTGGTCCTTGTGGTGTGGGTGGGAAAAGTCCAAAATACCCTCCATTGGACCTCAGATAACGCCAGTTAATGAACCCAGTTAGAGTGAAGGACCAACGGTGCATAACGTTTCGCAATTAAGGACGGATGGTGCAATTTTTTTGGTCAAAGGACGAAATGTGTCGGTCAACGCATACCACAAGGACGAATGGTGTAGTTTACTCTAAAAATTATCACCTTTTTCAAGTTGATAAACAGCCCTGTAATATTTTATGCAGAACATGCCATTGTGCTAAAAACACTCGATCTAGGATTGTTTCAAAATTTTCATTAGTATTCTATTTTAATTTTAGTTTTTCTTGAATGTTGTATGACGGCATAGTTGTGACTACTGTCCACTGTCCAGTGTACAACAATACCTTCAAGGTTTAATTTCTACCCATATAGGTATCATCTGGTTCATGAATATGTTCATACTTTAATTTGTTTCATAATTTTCTGTTTTCATTTCAGGTTGCTTGTGATCTGCAGATCAGAAGCCTCTTGAACTGCAGATCTGAAACTGTTGTTGACATGATCAATGGGAAGACTGCTGAAGAGATTCATAAGATGTTCAACATGAAACAAAATTTCAACTCTGATGATATGGAGATGTTGCTTGAACTTGACGATCTTTCTAATGTTTGTTTGCCTATAAAATAGCTAGCTAGTCTCCTTTTACAATTTCAATATGTATACAAGTCATTGAGCACTTTGTGGCATAAACCGTCTCCTACGCCCTCCCTTTCGATCAGCTAATTATATCAAATACTTTTACTCTAGAGATCACAATGAAAAAAGGTGACCATGGTGGCCACCCAAGTGATTAACATGACGAAATTACTCTATATTTGCATACATGAAAATCGACATGATCATTACATCTTAATCATGTTAGAATTCTTTTTAGTGCATTTTGTCTCTATGGCCCAAAATGTTTCACATAAATTAGTAATAGAGTAAAACCTGCATATCAAAAGCTACACACGAACAGACTTTGTAATAAAATAATACATAAATCGATCTCTACTAATGATGTATATCTTTTACTGGTTAACTAGACAATGTATGCACAAACGACACCCAAAACTAACATGTTCAAACATCATTAACCAGTACCTTAATAAGTCTTGACAGAGGTTATGATATGATCTGGGCTAACATAAAGGTTACAAGATACAAAATAAGATCAAATCAAACATCAGATCGAAACAAAAGCTCGTAAGTCTGAATACGTTAAAACACTTGGACAGATTTCAGGTTTTAGTAATAGTGATTGATTTTCTCTGGCCTGTGGATATTTCCTCTGCAGAGACTAGAAGGATCCCATTAGTATCTAAACTGAAACAGACCTCGATTGTTGATCTCCCATCATGACCTAGGATTAGCCCATTAAGGTGAAACTTGCCAAGAAATATGTTGTCTTTAACTTTGGCGTTCTCACCTTGGTACACATTGATTCCCACTCTTGTTTGGTTGACAAGTAAAGCACGTATTATCTTCTTTGTTGTGGGTATAGATGTGTTCCTGGGGATAATAACCTCCATATGACCTCTTACAGCATTAATCTGGATTTCAACACCTAATGAACGAGGAGTGACATCCAGCAGCATTACATCTTGTATTTTATCATCACCATTTCCGCTTAACCTTGCAGCCAAGATGGCCGCACCTGAAGCAACAGCCTCGTCACCATTTAAACTCCTGCAAAGTGTCTTCCCATAAAAAAACTTCTCAACCATTCGTTGAACTTTTGGAATCCTACTCGAACCACCAACAAGAACCACGTCATCCACATCCTTCTTCTTCATTTCACCATCAAGTAAACATCTTTCCATTAGTTGAATGCATTTGTCAAAGTAAGTTGCATTTAGCTCCTCAAATTTGGCTCTGGTAATTTTGGTAGAAAAGTCAATGCCCTCATGCAAACAATCAATTTCAATTGGAGTAAAAATGGTTGATGACAAATCCCTCTTTGCTTTTTCACAAGCAACTTTCAACCTCCCTAATGCTCTTGGATTACCTAGTATGTCGACACCAGCATTTTTTTTCTTGAATTCATTTATGCAGTAATTAACGAGAGCCGCATCAAAATCTTCACCACCTAAATGAGTATCGCCCCCAACAGCTTTGACTTCAATAACACCCTTTTTACAAATTGTCAAAAGAGATACATCAAAGGTTCCGCCACCCAAATCAAATACCAAAACAGTCTTCTTATCCTTGTTCCAATTATTTTCTGACAAATTGTCGACACCATATGCAATTGCAGCAGCTGTCGGCTCATTTAGCAAACGCAAAACATTGAGGCCTGCACGGGTTCCTGCTTCCTTTGTTGCCTCCCGTTGTTGGTTATTGAAATAAGCAGGAACTGTGATCACAGCATTTTTTACCTCTTCTCCAAGAAACAGTTCAGCAGTTTCTTTCATCTTCTTAAGAACCATGGCTGATAATTCTTCAGGTGCAAATTTCTTCTCTTCACCTTTGTAGTCGACTACAACACTTGGTTTCTCAGAAGCCCCTTTCATAACCTTGAAAGGCCACATTTTCATGTCGTTCTGCACTTGAGAATCACTGAATCTTTTTCCAATCAAACGCTTAACATCTGAAATAATTAGAAAGATTATGATTAGCAACCAAAATTTTCGAAAAAAACAAAAGCATAAAATAATTCTTTAAAACAGAAAGATTTTACCAAACACTGTGTTAGCAGGGTTCCTAGCTATCTGATTTTTTGCACTCTCTCCTACTAAAATCTCTAAATCATTGAAAGCTACACAAGACGGAGTGATTCTGTTTCCCTGTCCATTAGGAATGATCTCCACCCGATTCTTGTTGTCAAACCAGATAGCAGCACATGAGTAAGTTGTTCCAAGATCAATACCAATAGCCGTTCCTTTAACTCTTTTAGACATTTTTTGATCTGATATAACATAAAAGATGAAGAGAAGTTGTGTTGAGACAAATCCAAACAAGAAATGAATATCTAATTACCAGGTTCAAGGATATATACTTAAGATGGCAATTCAGCTAGAAGAAAGACAAAGTTACCACCGACAAGAATTGAATGCGTAAATAACTTAAACACTAATAATAGAGAACATTTGCAATCTCATGTTGAATAAGTAACACCTGATAAAACTCATGTACTGTATTTCAAAAGTACACATGGAACCAATCCATTATGGCTTAACTACTTAAACAAAACAAAGGAGAAATTCGGTCATTGAGTTCGGTCGCACTTGTAAAGTATGATAACAGAACAATAAATTTTTCTCATAAACATAGTTTTTATGGAAACTCAATTATGTGGCTAACTTTTCCAATTACAAATCACATATACAAAAATCAAATATCCTCCATTTGTATCTCCTATAAGACTGCCTTATTTTTCTACATAAGGTTTAATAGACTTAAGGGGTGCTTGGCTAAGTTTATGACGTTAGTAAAAAGCCATTTCTACATAAAGCCCTTTCTGTAGTTAAAAGCTAATGAGCAGAATGTTACAACTTACAAATAACATCCAATTTTTTACAACATTCTGAATAAAATTTTCTCCATTTCTGAATCCATCTCCTATGAGTCTACCTTTAACATGTTCTATATTAGTCAACCAAAATACAATGTTTAAATGAGTCAAGGCCATCATAAGCTACTCAAGATCAACCCCGGTTAAAGCTCAAAATGAGCTAAGTCTAATTTGGGGCTCAACTGCAGATTTAATCCCCAAACTAGTTTGCTCTTTCTTCTTACGGGACCATGGTTCTGACTAGTCACCTTTAACCCCCAAACTATTCGTGTTGATAAAAGATATGACCATCATGTTTCCTAACTGTACTGATAGAGAACTAATGACTCATAGAACTGACTAAAAGCTACTAATAGAACTGACTAACAGCTACTAATACAGTGGTTGTAGGTTCAAGACTAGATTTCCGTTTAACATTCTTGGAACAAGTGAAATTAAATTCCATTGTGAACTCATAGTGGTCGACATCTTTGCCTGGTAATTCTTGACTTGCACTTCGAAACCGTATGTTTCTTTCATCATTCAAAAACTTGTAGTTACAAAGCATGAGTTACTTCAATACTTGTTAGTTGTCGATAAAAAAAAAAAAAATAGACTAGTCACGTTTTAAGGTTTTATAAGGCTAGCCACAATGGCTCGTAAATTATCGGTCGATCTTTGTGGGTGACCGATATTAATATCAGTCGAGCCCTTTGTGGTTCGATGGGCAAATTGGTCATGTCTGGTCACCGGAGAGAGAAAGTTGACGTGGCAGCCGGGGTCACCACTGTGACTAGCCTAAAGTGTGACATTTTGAGGTTATTATAAAAGCTTTTTTAAAATAATTTGAAACCTATATCTTTTTAAACCACCACTATCCGCACAAAACCCGGCAATATCCGGCCAAGAACCGACTAAACCCGGTCATATCCGGCCAAGACATGGCTTTATCCGGTTAGACCCGGCTAAACGCGGTCATATCCGGCCAAGACATGGCTTTACCCGGCTAATCCGGCCAAACCCGGTCATTTCCGGCCAAAACCCGGCAATGTCCGGCCAAGACCCGGATATATCCGGCCATCCGGCCAAAACCCGGCTAAACTCGGTCATGTCCGGCCAAGACCCGGCTATAGTTTCTATAAAACACTAATGTATATTGACTAAAAAAAAACTCTTTTACGCGCAAGCCAAAAGTTGAAATTATAAAATTCAAAGGCTTCCAACAGTCCATGCATGTAGATTTTTAAAGCATAAAGTTTGACCAAATCATTTAAAAAAAAAAAGAAGATACAGTAAATAAACATAGAAATTTTACCTGGGTTTTTTTCTTCTCAAAACTGATCTAAGATCCCTTGATTTTAACTTTTAAGCCCTAGTAGGGATTGAAAGGGATATATGTTGTTCACAAAGAGTGCTAGGCTAGTAGGCTAGAAACTAGTTACAGTATGTGGCAACAAAAGTTAACCTCTCACAATTAGTTTTTGGTTTGTATCTTTTTTTGTAGTTATTCATATTTTTATGTATTCATTTATATTTTTTTTAATGTAATTTGCATTCTTATTTGAATTAATGAAAAATTGGTTTGTTTGAAAAAGTAGAAAAAAAATGGTGGGCTCAAAAACTGCGAAACAGCACGTAAACTGCTCAAGCCGGTAGAGGGGGTATTTTTGGTATGGTAGAGGGGGTATTTTTGATATGTGAAATGCTTATGTGGCGTTGATTTGGTACAAACGGCACCCAAATGGCATGCCATGGTACCCCTCCCTCTAAGCTGAGCAAAATGCCGAAACCACTTGGACTCATAACTTGCTTCAGGAGCTTCGTACCCTCTATTTTCCGCTGCTTTGGTTTATTGTAATAAGGTTAGTGCAATGTACATGTCCTCTAATCGTGTGCACATAAGAACTAAGCACAATAAGATTGACATTGTGTGCGTGATTTGATTGCTAGTTGGCATGTTCGCTTTTTTCATGTTCTTTCATATTATCAGTACTAGATGCAATGCCCGCCCCGATGGGGCGGCTAGCTTTACAAATTTGATCATACGATAAAATTAATAGTATAATATGTATGAAAGTGTAGTTACATTCATGAGACTCAAATGAATAAAATCGACATGCTATTATCAATAAAACAATAACGTTTAATCAAACATAACGTTCAAAATAACCAAATTACATATAATTTATAATCTATGAAGAACTTCTCTATATACAACGTTTGTCGTAGAGTTGGTGTAGTTGTCGTCTTTGTCATAACACAACACTTTTAGACCTCTCTTGCTTTTTACTCTTCTAATTTATTGTCTTAAAACTCCTTACCCGACTTTACTCTTCTAATTTATTTTTCGTATCTTGAAATATTAATATTTCATTTAAAAATCAGAATTAGATAAATTCATGTTATAAACATGATGAATACTTCTAAAAAAAAGGCGCATAATGAATACAAAATGAAGATGCATATCGTATTATAAAAATTAAGACCCATGATATTATTGCATATAAATAATGAATGATGATGAGAAAAATATGTAACATTGGAAAAACAAATTTAACGTTTTAAGTGTTTTATATTAAAATTATTAACAATTTCGATATCATATGTTGTGTTTATAGAGATACATTCATAATTTTCTTTTTCTCTACTAATATCCTTATCCCTATCTCTTTGGTTATGAGCTTTATCACAATGATATCGCCTCCTAATAGAATCATCTATGTCGCACCAATAAACCTTCACACACAAAAACAAAAATTAAAGTACACATTAGCTTATCATATATAGACATGAAACTAAAATCATTTAATAAGTAAAAGCTTTAATTTATAAAACTTCAAATATCCAATTAAACCTTGTAATTTACATGTTAATTAACTCAAAGTAAACTCAAAACCTTATAACATAATATTGATCAATGATAATAATGGCAATAATAACACAACACTGATTCATAGGAATAATGACAATAATTATATTAGTAGTTGCTAATTTGTTGATAATTCAGGAGCAAATACGTAAGCTCTATATGTATTTCCACATAGTTTGTCCCATTCGTCATAGCAAGCTGAGGTTTTATATTGTTCCTAAGCAAGTCATAATGTACTTCTAATACATAAATGCACACACAAAAAGAATTACAAACTCATTAAGTAGAACCTTCTTTCTGATAATTAGTACAAATCCATTAATATAAAACATTAGAATAGGTTTATACAAAAAAATGCTCTCACTAAATTCTCATCCCACCATCGCCGTCCTTGAGTAGTTGAGTTCGTGTAGTACCTGCTTATGCAAGTTCTCATTATCCCACTCCCTAAAACCCCTGGAATGACATAAAACAACATTGTTAGCTTTTTAAAAATGTTTTGAAAGTGTTGGGACAGTAACAACAATATATTATGAGTTAACATATGGTGAAGAAAAACTTGATAATAATACTAATAGTAACTAAGAAATAAGGGAAGTAAACCAAAAATAATCATACCTTGATGGGTAAGAATGGTAGTCTAGCCACAATCCTTCTTCCTTTTGATGGCTTGTAGAGCACCTTTCCAATTTTGCTATGCTTCTGGAAAAAAAGTGAACACGCAAACATGCAAATCTGGGATTTTAGAGATGCACACACTGTTTAAAAGGGTGTTTGGATGCAAAAATCTGGAATAATTTGATACATCATATTAAAAGCTAATGAGCGCAAGCTGCAATGTTACAAATGTTAAGCAACTCAAAAAACATCCAATTTTTTACAACATTTTGAATGAAATTTTCACCATTTCTGAATGCATCTCCTATGAGTCTACCTTTAACATGTTCTATATTCGTCAACCAAAATACAAAGTGTAAGTGAGTCAAGGCCATCATAAGCTAAGTCTATTATGGGGCTCAACTGCAGATTTAACCCTCAAACTAGTTTGCTCTTTCTTCTTACGGAACCATGGTTCCGACTAGTCACCTTTAACCCCCAAACTATTCTTGTTGAAACACCCCCAAATTACCGCAGTGGAACAGTAGTGTCAAGGGGGTATTACTTCATACTATAGATCAATGTATAGAAAACGACTTCTAAATGAGATGTTTTGAAATGTTACCATTCGAATTATTAAAATCAGAGTTAAAAAAGAGATTCAAAGTATACAGTTACATAGATGTTTTCAAGATATATCGAATGGTAATGATAAAGATAAAAGTCTCCCAATATGCAATTGACTCTAGAATCCATGCATCCACTATCGCCTTTTAATCTGAGATAAACATGCTAAAAAGTGTCAACCAACGGTTGGTGAGTTCATAGAGTTTAGTTTAACTGTAAAGCATTTGAATAAAGATGTCACATCAAAGGCCTTGTAAATCCACTCAGTCCCAAGCCCCGCCCATACAAGACTTGCAACCTGTGTGTTTACAATCCACTGCTAACATAGTATGAATTAGGACAGATGTATAAATGTGTATCGTATCATAAATGTTTAGTGTACTTGCATACCAATGCAAAATGTATTAGAGTACTTGCATACTAATGCAAAAGGTGTTAAATTACTTGCATACCAATGCAAAATGTGTCAGAGTACTTGCATACCAATGCAAAATGTGTTAGAGTACTTTCATACCAATGTAAAATGTATTTGATAATAAGTAAAGTAATTTAAGCATGTATCCCCCCCCCCCAAGTAGTTTAAAATGAATATATAAAGGAGTAAGAGTGGTGCTACGACTCACCTTAGCTGTAAGGTCAAAGTAATGTTATGTCAAAAGTATCACGGGAACGGCTCCAACACACGACCTGAATAATAGGGAAGTCTGAGATTTCGATGGTTTAAGATTGACTTGATGTGAATAATGATTGTGAAAAGATATCGGATAACGAATCGGTTTGTGATGAAAATGGATGATATGCTTAAAATGCTTAAAGTTCAAAAATAATATTATATATAATATTATCATGTTTTTATGTTTATTGATTCAATAAAATATCGTCTCTTCAAAAGTTGGTGGATGATAAGTTATGCTTATTCGTTAAAAATCACGTTAAGTAAATATAAACGTAATGTTATTTAAATGAATCGTACGATATGTAAAAAGGACATTTATACAATAGAAATGCATAACATAATTTATGTAAATGTTTATAGAATTAAATTACTGGTTGATCCTTGAATTTATACAAAATTTACACTTTTAACCCTAACGGTGTCGTTAGTCCTTCGATAAGAAATAATTACATTCTAAGTCCAAAAGATTTTAAATATGACATTTTGTGATTACTAGTTACTGGATATTCAATTGCCACCCCCAAGTTACTGTTTTGACAGATTGTACACACTTTTTCCAAAAGTTACAATTTTAACCCAAATAGTAAATACGTTTTGCATTTTTAGTCCAAAATCCACAAAACTTATATTTTAAATTTTCTGAAAGTTCTTACAACTTTATAAAGCTTATTTGAACTTATAAAAACTGCTTATTTCGCCAAATAGCTTATTTTTGGCTTAATGGACTTTAAATCGAAATATACAAGGCCCATTAAGAGTTTTTGATCCAAGGGGTTCTCGAATGTTTTGGGCCTGATTTTGGGCTTATATAAGGGTCTCAAAAACATATCTCAACTGCTTATATCTCAGCTTATTTAAATGTGCTTATTAGGCTTTTAAAAAGCCCAATCGATATATTGTTAAGTTAAAAATAGTTCCGAGTAGCGTTTGGTTTAAGGCTTTTAAAGGACTTTTAAGAGCATATTAATGAAAGTTTATAACTACAACTTATTAGATGGTCAAGTGAAGAATTGGTTTAAACCATAAAAATGATAGATCGTGTGTATAGAAATGGATTGTACATGCCCTTTTTCTAGTCGAGTAAACATGGTACATATATATAGAAAATGACATATGTGTTATATGTAATATAAGATTCGACATATATATAAAATGAAGTTCGATAAGCTATAAAACGAATATGTATATGTCGAATAAATGTAAAACATGATTTTCTAGCCGTCCATGAAGGAGTTCAATGTATAATACGTATAAATAAATAAATAGAACTCGAAATAAATGCATAGAAATCAAATACGTTCGAGTAAAAATATAGGACTATGCATGGAACAAAATAAATGATAGAAAAGGATGGAAATGAGTCGAAGGGACATACAACCCAAAAGATGGTGTGAGAAACGCTTGAAATGGACTAGGGATCGGATTGTTGTATACGAAACTTGATAGAACTCCCACAAGGAATTAAGATCGACCCTTAAACGTATGGAAAGTGGTTCAAAGGACTAGAACATGCTTTGTTTTCACTTCGAATGGGCTGGTCAGGAGAGAAATAACTTAGAACCTTTGTGTGTGAGTTTGAAAGAATGAGAGAGCAAGTACGTATATATTGTATACGTAATGCATGAATGTAGAATTGAGTATATAGTATAAAATTCAACAAGCGGTTCATTATATTCGATTGGAAAAGGATAAGAGGGGACAATGAGAATATTAACTAAGCAACTTGGATGTTAAGACATCTAGAAGAGAGTGGTGTTTGGGTTTCGGTTTTGAGAAATCATGTGGGAACACAAATATGTATGTGTGTCGACATACATATAAAAGGTTCCATTCAACATGTTAACGTGTCAAATGCATAAGAAAGGTGTGTAATGATTTGCAAAAACCATTTAAGCTAAGAACAAGATGAAACACATAGGAAAAATATTGTTTTGGGTCGAATTTGGTAGAATTTGAATAGGTTGTATAGTTGGTCGAACATGGTTTGCTTTTGGTCTTGCAAATGGATCAAATGTTCGAACTAGATTATGAGATTTATCATCCTCGAATCTTGAGAGTATAAAGATTCGAGTCATGTAAAATAATGTGTAGCTCATGTGTCGAATCATGGAATAAAATAGATCAAGTAAGTGAGGTTGAGTCGAGTGATTAAAAGAAAAAAATAAAATTGGGCTGAAATGTATATGGGCTTGAATAGTGTTGGACTGAAAATAATAGTTAAGGATCCGTTTGGTTTATTATTAGTGTATTGAATTCGTCGTGGTCTGTGTGTGAGCTCGTTCCATAGTATCATGAATAACGTAACAACGTTATTGAATAGAAATGTAATAAACTAAATTTTCAAATTTGCTCGTAAAAATGGTTAAGTGAACAGTAACGATGTGTTAATACTAGATTAACGTTCACTAATGACTAGGGAATTCTACGGGTTGCTACAGTGTCGGATCCAACCTAAACATCAAATTTCATATTTTTCCAAAATACAAGTTTTTGGTGCATGAGTACAATTCCTTTAAAGCATGTGTTGGGAAAATATGAAATTATGATGATTAAGCTAAGCATATATGAAATTGCCTTAATTTTACTACAATGATATTTTACGTTCTAGATTATGTTATTGCTCATCCAGTTTGCTTTGATAATTTTTTTGTGGTGGTTAACAGTGACCCGAATCACGGGTAACTACGTATCCGGTTACCCACCTAATATGGATAGGTTTCGGGGTACTATATTGAACTATCCACTCCGCGATGAATGGTTACAATTTCCATCCGAATCAGACCGGACTGCCCCATAAACACCTCTAGGTAACACTCAACACAAATATTCGTCTCCATTTACTTTACATAGCCAATTATTAAAAAAAAAAAAAAAAAAAAAAAAAAAAAAAAAAAAAAAACACTAAACTAACAAAAAGTGTGTAATTTTGGCTTGTAAGCCCAAATTAACAGTGCCAGCAAGTTTAGTTATCTTTGTATAGTTAAATAAGTAAGAGCAGAGTAGTGTGTTGGCTCAAGCTGTGTTTGTTAAATACTCTTCCAAATGAAAAAATATTGTAATATTATTAATTAACTTTCAGAAATTTTGATAAAAATGAAAAATAGTGTAACTTGACTCGGTGTAAAAGCACTTTAAGTGTCTTTCGAGGAGAAAAAAAAAAAAAAAAAAAAAAAAAAAAAAAAAAAAAAAAAAAAAAACTAGACTCACAAAAATAAATCAACAAAATCATGAGGTGTCACTCCTTGATTGGTTTATTTTTTTTTAAAAGTTTCTCTCTCTTCTCTCTAATTGAGCATTTAGGAAGTGACATCTTATTTTACGGATGATTTTGTGAATTTGTTTTTATGTGTCTAGCATTCCCCAATAAAAATAGTGTAAATTGGCTCGGTATAAAAGCACAATAAGGGCTCGAGTGCAGCTTAAGAAATTTCGGCTAAACATGAATTCAACTTAATAATGGACATGTTCTCATTTATGTTAATGTTGATATCCCATGACCCATCACAAGGATATATATATATATATATATATATATAGTGAGACTTTCTTGCGAGAACCATTTTATCTGCGAGAACTGAGAGAACCACCAAAAACATACATGCACGCCTTCAATAATTGTATTTTTGCACATATGTTCTAAAAACAACATATATGTTTTTAAAAAAAACATAGTTGTTCTAAAGAATTTGATAAGAAATTGGAAATACAACATTTTTCTTTGAATGTGTGCATGTATGTTCTTATAAGGCGTGCAACGACAATATTGCGGCCTTGTGTAAGGTTTTTGTGAAAAAAGAGGATGAGTTCATGATGATATTGAAGAACATAGGTGGATACTTACGATTATTGATGATTTGCATGTATTTTTATTTTATTTTAAAAGGCGTTATATATATATATATATATATATATATATATATATATATATATATATATATATATATATATATATATATATATATATATATATATATATATAGTGTAACTTTATTTTCAGAACCTTGCTAAGTGCGAGAACTGCGAGAACCCATCTAAGACCGTTAGATCATTTCATCAATGGATGAGATGACTTGTGCCATTAGTGTAATTAATGTATTTTAAAAGAATGTTATGCAAACTTTTCAAATTAGTTTAAAAGTGCTGGAGGGGCATTACCGGAATTTCATCTTATTTATTTTAAACCCGACCCATTAAAAATAGGGATTTATATATCATAATTAGGTTAAAAACTTAAAAGTATAACATGTTCCTCTCTCTCAATCAAAACAGCCGTCATCATCCCTCACACAATCCTAACCACACCTAATCCACAACCCCGAATAAATTTACAGGTCTGGTGATTTTTTTGATTATTTTTTTGAGGAAGAAGATGACGAGGTATAATTTTTTTGATTATTTTTGTAAATTTTGTTTAACTTTGTTTAACTGTATCTGTTTATATATACTTTTTGTGTTATATATATTTTTATGTTATATTTTTTTACCAGATCTGATGATTTTATTTATAATTAAATTATTAATTGTACGTTTTTTTTTTTTTTTTTTTTAATATATATATAAATAAATCTAACAATTTACTTTCTGATACTGGAATAATAAGGCTAAACAATTTTTTGTATAATTTAATTAGTATGAATATTTTTATATTGAAGGTGAGGATTCACAAAGTTTATTCAATTTGTTATAAAATTAATTTTTTCTTTTATGTTTTAACTGGATATCTGGATTTTAGATCTGCTAAAATTATTTTGATTGTTTTCGTGTACGTTCTTCAAATGGCTGTATATTTTTTATGTTATTTTTGTATAAAATTAGTGTTTTTTTGTGATTTTTTTTCTTTCCAGATCTGATGAATTAATAGCTGTAAGTTTTTTGTTTGGTTGACTTGTTTATATATAAACTGGATTTATTCAAGTTTTTTTGATATTTAAATTTGTCTCTTGTACTTTTTTACTCGAATAAATATTAAAATTTAACTTTCTGTTGAGTTACTGGAATTATAATTCATTATTAAAGGCGGGGATTTGCTTGTGTTGATGAAGCAAAAAGCTGTATTTTTTCAATTTTTGTTTTATGGTGTAAATATTTTATAAGTATATTTTTTGGATTCTGAAATTACAAGGATTATGATTTATACTGGAAATTAGCACTTTTGTGTAAAATAGTGATTTGTTTGTTTACCGGATCTAATGATTACATTGAGCTAGCAGTTTAGTTTTTGTTTGTTGACATAACTCAGATAATAAAATTAGTTTTCTGTCTTTTTTTGTATAAATAAATCTAAAAGGTACACATATGATGAGTTTCTGCAGTCAAAAGGCTGATGGTTTGCTTGTGTTTAATTATTGAATTTGTTTTTGTTTTTTTTTTCTTAATTTTTTTTTACGATTTCTACTATTCTTTTTTGGAATCTAGATTAAATCGAACATGATTATCACTACCTTCTCTAAATGTTGAAAAAGACAGCCAATCACTACAGCTAATATATTGTTTTGGAATTGCGTTGCTAAGTTTAGGAGTATAAAGCTTGTCATGATCAGTACTACGTATATGAATGCAACGTTTTAGGCAGTATGTTTATTAAGGTGTATGGTAAAGAACGGTGCATATGTGTTTTAAGGAATGGTGTACATGTGTTTCAAGGTTAATTTAAAATTAGTGAAAGTGGTGCATATGTGTTCAAAGGTTAACATACATGTTTTCTGTTTTCTATGAACATTTATGTTTAGGTAGTATGTTTATTAAGGTACATGTTTTCTATGAAGATGCATGTTTATCTATTAGCTTTATTAAGGTGTATGGAAAAAACATAAATGTTTTATATATACATACATCTTTAGCCCGTATGTTTATTAAGGTGTATGGTAAAAAACATACATGTTTTCTATGAACATGCATGTTTATCTATTAGCTTTATTAAAATGTATGGTAAAAACATACAAGTTTTCTATGAACATGCATCTTTAGCCATTATGTTTATGAAGGTGTATGGTAAAAAAACATACATGTTTTCTATGAAGATGCATGTTTATCTATTAGCTTTATTAAGGTGTATGGTAAAAACATACACGTTTTCTATGAACATACATGTTTTCTATGAACATGCATGTTTATCTATTAGCTTTAAATGGTGCATATGTGATTAAATTTCGTTTTCTATTTGTTTGTGGTTTAATTATTTTTGTGTATTATTTTTTCAGATTAATGAAGATGATGATCATTGAAGACCTAGAAGTTGATGAACATATTTATACATGAAGATAATTTGTGATTTTTTAAAAGATGCGATTATTTCATGTGTTTTTTTGTATTTGTAATTAAATGGAATGTAACATGTAAATTTATGAATCTTGTTTTTTATTTTATAAATGTTTATGTTTTTTTATTTGTGTTTCAAACTTTCAAAAAAAAATAATGGTTAGGCAAAAGTATTGGTAGGTCGATAGGAAAGTGTAAATAGTAGAAATATATTTAAATTTACATTATTTAAAAAACATACAAAACATACATGCACCTCATCTTTTTCAGCAAAAAACACATATGCATCTGGAATCATGCTAAACTTAAAAAAAAAGAAAAAAAAAAAAAATTCCGAAAATTTAGGAATATTTAAAATCCGGATTTAACAAAAGAAAAATAAAAAAGAATATAAAAATTGTATTTTACTATAATACCCTTTTGAATTAATAATAATTTTTAATGCTAAAAAAATTTTGATTGGTTTAGAAGAGTTTTCGCAGTTCCCGCACTTAAGAGGGTTCTGAAAATAAAACCCCCTCTATATATATATATATATATATATACATATATATATATATTAATTTCAATAGTTACCTTGGCCAAGGTATTATTATTAGTTTGCATCTTACACTAATATGAATATATATATATATATATATATATATATATATATATATATATATATATATTATATATATATATATATATATATATATATATATATATATATATATATTAATTTCAATAGTTACCTTGGCCAAGGTACTATTATTAGTTTGCATCTTACACTAATATGAAGACAAACATATACATGGGTGGAGCCAGTAGAGTGACTAGTGGGTGATAAGCCACTCATAATCAACTCACTTTATTCATTATTTATATAGCCCATAAGCTAATTTCTTAATAATATTGGCAATTAGCCCCCTTATTCCCATTGATATTTTGAATAATTTAACAATCAGATATAACATCAAAATAATTTATTTGTCAAGTTATTCTATTTTAATTTAGTTTAGTTCCTAATTATTGTGGTGTTAAGTTAAATCATTAGTTAAAAAATAGAGATTCTTTTTTGAAGCAATATTTATTGTAACTAGACGAGTACCCGTGCATAGCAATGGGATTTTATAACGGCATATAGTTATACTAATATTTTGGTTAAGTGTTTTGTGTAACCAAAGTATCACAATAACTATTTGGCTGATTGAAAATTTCGTTGCTATGCACGGGTACTCGTCCAGTTTTTTAAATCATTCAAATGTATTCAAAAAATTTCAAAAACTTTTGAAAGTAACAGAATATTCTTAAATGTCGAACCTCTTGAAATTACTAAAAATTTTCAACAAACATTTTGCATAACAAATTATACCACAAATTTATAGAACATAGTCAAATCATTATACACAATTTACGCAACAAATTACCAACAAACTTTTCACATAAAAAACTATGCAAAAAATTATTGCATTAAAAAGTTTAACAGTATAACACATTTACCAATAAGTTTTGTACATATTAACATATACACTTAAAAAACAACAATGTATACAATATTATACTAACAAATCAATACAAAAAAACTATACAATCAAACACCAACTTTGTAAAAGAACTTATTGATGCGCGTGATGTGTCGTTGCGGTTTAGCAGTTTTAATGCCTACTCAAGTTTTAAATTTATATTTAGCCGACTTATCAATAACACACACACTTAACGAGCAGTGTACCCGGTCAGTATGAATATAATGGTAAGTAGAGTGTCGATCACTAAGAGTGGAACGTATTATCTCGTTATTCTAATCAGTATTTTAATATCCTAACGCAAGGGGTTTCAGCCTGAGAGACTGGCACGATTTGTTTGCAATTAAATAATAAAATAAACCAATAGGCACGAATCAGCAAGTAGCACACACGTACACAGATAGATACTTGAGACAATAAGAGGGCTGTCCTTATGATTAAGTAGATTGTCACTTGTTTTATTGATAGCCTTATATGAGGTGTATGTAGTTAACCCTTTCTCGTTGGTCCTATTCTTATCGGCGAGTAAACCCTTAATGATTACTTATGTCTAAAAGTTATTCCTAAGTGATCAATTTAGTAATAACCGTGGGAGCCACATTATGTCCCGCAGTCAAATGCCCGCAAGCCACTAATAAACACAGAGGTTATCAATGCACTAATAAGTAGTAACCAAAGACATCAACATATAAACTTTAATTGATGGGAAAGCAAGTATTAAAGGGAGTGCAATCTTTCGTTGTCACATTACACAAGCCAACAATCCTGATGAATTAAAGTTTGCTAACACAATAAAACAAAACTACTTAATGAATTAAACACATGCAGCACCTTCTTACAGCTCTTGTATCTTTGATTTGGGTGTGTCTTGTGCTGCCTCCTTGACTGAATTCGTCCTAGGTTTCTCCTGTTCGGTCTTCGAAACTTATATATCCTCTCGAAATTCGTCTGGTCTTGGGGTATTTATAGTTTCTGTCTGAGGGAAGATGCGGCGCATCTAAGGAGTAGATGCGGCGCATGTACTTAACTTCGCGTGGGGTCCAAGATTATAATATTCAGGAATATTCGTACACCGCCAGAAGATGCGGCGTAACTCCATGATTAGATGCGGCGCATGTCCTCTTGTATCTTGGATCGTATCTGGTGATATCTTGATAGAGATGCGGCGCATGTCATGAGTGAGATGCGGCGCATCTGGAGCAGATTAGTCTTGATCTTCTTCATTTCAGTAGACTCTTCACATTATGCATGTTTTGCTCCATAATCAGTCCAAAATTGCTAAGTTTCACCAAATGCTTGTTTTTACCTGAGAATTACAAAAGTAAACGATTAAGTATCAATCCTCATACATAATATAGTAAAACAAGTCAATTTAATAGGATAAATGATAGTAATAAAATGTACTTATTTGAGTTCATCAAATATCCCCCCACTTGAACTTTACTTGTCCCCAAGTAAACCTTAGAATTTCTTTTATGAAAATGTATCCTAAAAGATGTTAGGATTTATTTTCATATTTAAGCATGTATTCGTTTATTTCATAATCACACAACTAAACACTTAACGAATTAGAAGTAAAATAAAATAAGTCGATAAAAGCAAATCTAATCGTTTAACTGTCCAGTCGTGACGAATATTCTATCATAAGCTTGGCAAGTATACACATTTCCACCACTAAAGCTAAGGAATAACAAGTCTAAAGCGGTAAAAAGGGTTTTTAGGCTTAAGGGTTAATTATTCTTTTTCACTATCGATTTCAAATTCCAGAAAAGGCGACAAAATCACAAATACATGATCGAATCCACGAACACGATACTTGCAATTGCTCAAATCCTTAACTCGAACAGGCTAAAGATAGGTCCAAACTTCACCAATAATAATATATCAAAAAGGGCGACAAAATCATAAATACATAGCCGAATCCACGACTACGATACTTAAGATTGCTCAAATCCCTAATCTCAATAAATCAAAGGTTTGGTTGGATAAAGAATAATAAAGGGTATGGTAACATTTGGGATATAAATTGGTGTAAAATGAAAATAAACAAAACAAATAAATTAAAATCCTAAGTGTGGTTAATCACTATCCCAACCATCCCATGAATAAGACTCATATCATCGAATAACTCACGCTTTAACACTTGAAACACACGCTTTAGGTAGACACGAATTATACTCAACAAGATCTTAATCAAAGAATAAACCTTAATTGGCGTTCCCATAACTGCCAATTCCCATTCAATCCATAGATATAGTACAACAAATAGTGGTGATATCGACCACTTACATAACTTTACATAAGTTGGTTAAAACTAACTTCCAACTTTTCTTTCTTTTTTTTTCTTTTCTTATTTTTTCGATTTTTTTTTTTTTTTTTTTTTTTTTTTTTTTTTTTTTTTTTTTAACTTGAAACATAAACATAGATGTGTAAAATTTCACCACATCACTACAACTTTCTTTCCGGATAATTTTTCTATACTTTTCATACTTCAGAAATAACGGTAATAGTGAAAGTAGTAAACACACGAAAAATAAACTCAAAAATATATAATATTTACTTTCACTCCAATTGCATTGTGCAATTTCCCGACCTAACCATAGATAATGAATTACGCACGCGAACACAGGTAATGTAAGGAAACACACTTTGCCTATAGCAATTAACCAACCACGGATTCTAATCTACAGGGTAGGCTAAGGTGTAAGGGTGTAACGAAACATTTTAAACATAGGTGTAAGAAATGAAAGGAATGGCTCTGAGGGTTTTTCTAGGGGTATCTTACTCTAAAAATGAGAGTAACAAAAGGGTTTATACGGGGGTTAACTAACCAGTGTAGTTAGTTAATAACACATAACATATAATAGGCTATTTTGGGTGTAATCCTAGAAATTTACCAATTTAGACAAGTCATTCCAATTATATAAAATAATACTCATTATGGTGGTCTCGAATAGTATACAAGCCAAGTTCTAAAGTTTACAAGTCACCGGCACACTCATAGATTTGTGAATTTTGGAAAATCACAATTTTTGAAAATAACGTCATGTGTGCAGCTATGCAACTTAGATCTTAAACAAAAACATGCTAAAATTTTTTTTTTTAAGTTTGATATATTAAGCACATTTTAAGCATAATTTTTGAAAAAGTTTAGGACAAGTAAGTGTTAAGTGTTCTAATTCTCCAATCCCCCCACTTAAGTTAAACAACGTCCTCGTTGTTTGTATAAAAGGTTAAAAACTGGAAAATAAAAGAATTAGAACAGAAAAACTCCCCTGAGATTTGCTCGGTATGATCCTCCATTAGTATAAGAGCAAAAATCATCTTTCTTGTGGATTAGAACGTTAAAGCTTCATACTTGATGTATCCACAGGAAACTATAATACCACCAACACTTTAAAACACACCTAAGATAAGAAAGGTTCAACTTGCATAATACATTAGTAGTTAGATAAGAATAAAACTTAAAAATTAAAACTGAAAATCATCAGGTCAGTCGATGCGCCGTATCTTATGGAAGAAGATACGCCGTATCGAGCCTGGAATTAATACGGATCAGAATAAAGATGCGCCGCATCCTTAACCAGGGATGCGCCGCATTAAAAATAAACTGATAAATAGTTTTAAAGTCGAAAATAAAAAATGCAGAAAAATAAAATAGGATATGACCATTGCAGGAGATGCGTCGCATCTCAGGATGGAGATGCGCCGTATCTTCGTGCGGGCCTGACTGACTCGACACAGAAAACAGAAAATTAAAAGATAAATCCGGGTTGTCTCCCGGTAAGCACTTGACTTTATTCCAGAGTCTTCAAGTTAGACTCACGTTCAGCTCTTTAATATCGATCATTGATTCCTACATTGCCATGTAGGATCCATTTAGCAACTAATTCGTCACGTATATATTCAGGTCCCAAGTTCAAAACTCCTTTATAGAATCCTTCCATCATCTGATACGGGTATTCAATCCCTCTCTTCATGTCATCATTACTAATAAAAAGGAACGGAGAGAATTTGTAGCAGACCCTATTAGTAGCATGTTTAAATCCAGGGTGAGTTCGGGGCATCATATAAGTGATAACGTCGCTTCCACATTGAAAGGTGATCTTTCCTTCAAATCGCTTTGCATTAATAGTGATCTCCCTACAGAATGGTTTTCCAACAATCACGTCGCCCATACTGCTGTCACGATAGGCATTCATGTCTTCAACAACGGCGAACTCAGTTACAATAGTAAAGCGTCCAACGAAGATCGGGACATTAATGAAGGCTCCAACTACATTCTTTCCCCTACACTCCACTTTATTTCTCATAATAGAATTGTAAAAGCTTCTTGACATAACATTGATTGGCAAAATAGGAAAGAAATTGGCGTCAATACATTTGTATCCAATCATGCATGGGAATTGCAAATTGTAAGCACAATTGGCGTGGATTCTTCTACCATAATCCCAAGAACCATCATATCCCTCAAATTCATCGTAATTCCTAGTATTAATAACGTTGACTTTTGGACTATCCACAATTTCTCCTTCTTCTAACTCAGATTCAGCATCATCCATGACCAGGTCATTGGATTCCAACGGTCCATTAAGGTCATTAAGTTCAATGTAGTCCCCATCGTAACGTTCGAGTGATTTATCATGCACTAATACTTCATTCATAAAATTGGCTTCGAAGTCGAAGTCAATCAGTTCTCCGTATCCTTCCATTTTTCTTCTGAAATAATCACGAAAGCATCAGTAGGATTTGCTCGCAAGAAGAAAAATTAACGAATTTAGTAACGGATATATGAATACAAATAGCTGATATCTGCAGACGATGCGCCGTATCCAAAAATTTGGATACGCCGTATCTTAATACGTTAAAATTAAATCAGACTTTATTCAGAAAATAGATACGCCGCTTTAGAATTTATGAATGCGCCGTATCGAATTAATTAATCAAAAATCAGCTTATCTAATTAAAATTAAATACGTCGTATTAACGAAAGTTAATGCGCCGTATTTTCATTACGTTTAAAAATAAATATCGATTTTTGATTCAGAAAGATGCGCCGTATCGACAAAGATCGATACTCCGTATCAGTTTAATAATTCGCAAACTGTTTTTAATTAAAATAATAGATACGCCGTATCTGCTAAAGCAGATGCGTCGTATGGCGTTAACGTTTAGAATTTTTTTTTTTTTTTTTTTTTTATTAAAAACAGATACGCCGTATCTGCAAAAGCAGATGCGTCGTATTACTTTATCGCTATTTGAAAAAAAAATTTCGTATTAAAAACAGATACGCCGTATCTTGGGGAAAAGATGCGTCGTATCGAATTAATTAAACGCGTTGTATTTTTAAAAATTAAACGCAATACGCCGTATCTGAGAGATCAGATGCGCCGTATCGTTTGATTTAGCACAGTACAACGATAGCAGAACAGAAAAATATACGAAAAATAAAAACAAAAAAATTAAACACACAAACAAAAAATAAAACACACAAAAATAAAAATAAAAGCAAACAATTAACACACAATACAACAAATATGCAAAATAGTACAATGATGCAATTAATCTAATAAAAAGAAAAACCTAATTAAAATACTAATCAAATTAACAGATAATAACAATTCACTCCCCGGCAACGGCGCCAAAAACTTGATGCGCGTGATGTGTCGTTGCGGTTTAGCAGTTTTAATGCCTACTCAAGTTTTAAATTTATATTTAGCCGACTTATCAATAACACACACACTTAACGAGCAGTGTACCCGGTCAGTATGAATATAATGGTAAGTAGAGTGTCGATCACTAAGAGTGGAACGTATTATCTCGTTATTCTAATCAGTATTTTAATATCCTAACGCAAGGGGGTTTCAGCCTGAGAGACTGGCACGATTTGTTTGCAATTAAATAATAAAATAAACCAATAGGCACGAATCAGCAAGTAGCACACACGTACACAGATAGATACTTGAGACAATAAGAGGGCTGTCCTTATGATTAAGTAGATTGTCACTTGTTTTATTGATAGCCTTATATGAGGTGTATGTAGTTAACCCTTTCTCGTTGGTCCTATTCTTATCGGCGAGTAAACCCTTAATGATTACTTATGTCTAAAAGTTATTCCTAAGTGATCAATTTAGTAATAACCGTGGGAGCCACATTATGTCCCGCAGTCAAATGCCCGCAAGCCACTAATAAACACAGAGGTTATCAATGCACTAATAAGTAGTAACCAAAGACATCAACATATAAACTTTAATTGATGGGAAAGCAAGTATTAAAGGGAGTGCAATCTTTCGTTGTCACATTACACAAGCCAACAATCCTGATGAATTAAAGTTTGCTAACACAATAAAACAAAACTACTTAATGAATTAAACACATGCAGCACCTTCTTACAGCTCTTGTATCTTTGATTTGGGTGTGTCTTGTGCTGCCTCCTTGACTGAATTCGTCCTAGGTTTCTCCTGTTCGGTCTTCGAAACTTATATATCCTCTCGAAATTCGTCTGGTCTTGGGGTATTTATAGTTTCTGTCTGAGGGAAGATGCGGCGCATCTAAGGAGTAGATGCGGCGCATGTACTTAACTTCGCGTGGGGTCCAAGATTATAATATTCAGGAATATTCGTACACCGCCAGAAGATGCGGCGTAACTCCATGATTAGATGCGGCGCATGTCCTCTTGTATCTTGGATCGTATCTGGTGATATCTTGATAGAGATGCGGCGCATGTCATGAGTGAGATGCGGCGCATCTGGAGCAGATTAGTCTTGATCTTCTTCATTTCAGTAGACTCTTCACATTATGCATGTTTTGCTCCATAATCAGTCCAAAATTGCTAAGTTTCACCAAATGCTTGTTTTTACCTGAGAATTACAAAAGTAAACGATTAAGTATCAATCCTCATACATAATATAGTAAAACAAGTCAATTTAATAGGATAAATGATAGTAATAAAATGTACTTATTTGAGTTCATCAAATATCCCCCCACTTGAACTTTACTTGTCCCCAAGTAAACCTTAGAATTTCTTTTATGAAAATGTATCCTAAAAGATGTTAGGATTTATTTTCATATTTAAGCATGTATTCGTTTATTTCATAATCACACAACTAAACACTTAACGAATTAGAAGTAAAATAAAATAAGTCGATAAAAGCAAATCTAATCGTTTAACTGTCCAGTCGTGACGAATATTCTATCATAAGCTTGGCAAGTATACACATTTCCACCACTAAAGCTAAGGAATAACAAGTCTAAAGCGGTAAAAAGGGTTTTTAGGCTTAAGGGTTAATTATTCTTTTTCACTATCGATTTCAAATTCCAGAAAAGGCGACAAAATCACAAATACATGATCGAATCCACGAACACGATACTTGCAATTGCTCAAATCCTTAACTCGAACAGGCTAAAGATAGGTCCAAACTTCACCAATAATAATATATCAAAAAGGGCGACAAAATCATAAATACATAGCCGAATCCACGACTACGATACTTAAGATTGCTCAAATCCCTAATCTCAATAAATCAAAGGTTTGGTTGGATAAAGAATAATAAAGGGTATGGTAACATTTGGGATATAAATTGGTGTAAAATGAAAATAAACAAAACAAATAAATTAAAATCCTAAGTGTGGTTAATCACTATCCCAACCATCCCATGAATAAGACTCATATCATCGAATAACTCACGCTTTAACACTTGAAACACACGCTTTAGGTAGACACGAATTATACTCAACAAGATCTTAATCAAAGAATAAACCTTAATTGGCGTTCCCATAACTGCCAATTCCCATTCAATCCATAGATATAGTACAACAAATAGTGGTGATATCGACCACTTACATAACTTTACATAAGTTGGTTAAAACTAACTTCCAACTTTTCTTTCTTTTTTTTTCTTTTCTTATTTTTTCGATTTTTTTTTTTTTTTTTTTTTTTTTTTTTTTTTTTTTTTTTTTTTAACTTGAAACATAAACATAGATGTGTAAAATTTCACCACATCACTACAACTTTCTTTCCGGATAATTTTTCTATACTTTTCATACTTCAGAAATAACGGTAATAGTGAAAGTAGTAAACACACGAAAAATAAACTCAAAAATATATAATATTTACTTTCACTCCAATTGCATTGTGCAATTTCCCGACCTAACCATAGATAATGAATTACGCACGCGAACACAGGTAATGTAAGGAAACACACTTTGCCTATAGCAATTAACCAACCACGGATTCTAATCTACAGGGTAGGCTAAGGTGTAAGGGTGTAACGAAACATTTTAAACATAGGTGTAAGAAATGAAAGGAATGGCTCTGAGGGTTTTTCTAGGGGTATCTTACTCTAAAAATGAGAGTAACAAAAGGGTTTATACGGGGGTTAACTAACCAGTGTAGTTAGTTAATAACACATAACATATAATAGGCTATTTTGGGTGTAATCCTAGAAATTTACCAATTTAGACAAGTCATTCCAATTATATAAAATAATACTCATTATGGTGGTCTCGAATAGTATACAAGCCAAGTTCTAAAGTTTACAAGTCACCGGCACACTCATAGATTTGTGAATTTTGGAAAATCACAATTTTTGAAAATAACGTCATGTGTGCAGCTATGCAACTTAGATCTTAAACAAAAACATGCTAAATTTTTTTTTTTTAAGTTTGATATATTAAGCACATTTTAAGCATAATTTTTGAAAAAGTTTAGGACAAGTAAGTGTTAAGTGTTCTAATTCTCCAATCCCCCCACTTAAGTTAAACAACGTCCTCGTTGTTTGTATAAAAGGTTAAAAACTGGAAAATAAAAGAATTAGAACAGAAAAACTCCCCTGAGATTTGCTCGGTATGATCCTCCATTAGTATAAGAGCAAAAATCATCTTTCTTGTGGATTAGAACGTTAAAGCTTCATACTTGATGTATCCACAGGAAACTATAATACCACCAACACTTTAAAACACACCTAAGATAAGAAAGGTTCAACTTGCATAATACATTAGTAGTTAGATAAGAATAAAACTTAAAAATTAAAACTGAAAATCATCAGGTCAGTCGATGCGCCGTATCTTATGGAAGAAGATACGCCGTATCGAGCCTGGAATTAATACGGATCAGAATAAAGATGCGCCGCATCCTTAACCAGGGATGCGCCGCATTAAAAATAAACTGATAAATAGTTTTAAAGTCGAAAATAAAAAATGCAGAAAAATAAAATAGGATATGACCATTGCAGGAGATGCGTCGCATCTCAGGATGGAGATGCGCCGTATCTTCGTGCGGGCCTGACTGACTCGACACAGAAAACAGAAAATTAAAAGATAAATCCGGGTTGTCTCCCGGTAAGCACTTGACTTTATTCCAGAGTCTTCAAGTTAGACTCACGTTCAGCTCTTTAATATCGATCATTGATTCCTACATTGCCATGTAGGATCCATTTAGCAACTAATTCGTCACGTATATATTCAGGTCCCAAGTTCAAAACTCCTTTATACAAATATATCTATTAGAGTACTATTTTTTTTTCCTAACCTTTCTTCCTCCCCCACCAAACCTTCATCTATCTTCTTCATTTTTTTTTCCAACAATTCTTTAGCTGACTGCACCAAACAACATAAACAATAAACTTGGTTTAAAACTTTTATAACAAACCTTAAAAAGAAACCATATTTTCCGGCAACAGCTGCGGTTCCCGGCGGTAGCAATAAGGAAGCGGCGGCAGCAGAGGAATATTCCGGCAAAGGCGGCGCTGGACGACTCCAAATATTCAAATCTACAAAGAGAAAATATAGATCTATAAAAAAAAAAAAAAAAAAAAAAAAAAAAAAAACCTTCAAAACTTGTTTAATATAGAGATCTACAAATAACCTCGAACCTTGAAAACACATTTGGATTTGTGGTTAGTCTTGGTGAGTTGGTTGTGGGTTTTCATCGCTGATGGGTTTCGGGTGGTGGCGAGGGATTTGATGGTGGTGGGTTAGCGGTTGTGACGTGGTGGTGTTGGTTGGGGTGGTTGACGGATGTAATGGTTGGTGGTGGCGGATTTCAATAGTGGTAGTAGAGGCGGCAGTTATATGCAAGGGTTTGGTAGTGTGTGTATTAGGTTAGAGAAAGAAGAGAGTGTGTGGTTGTTGGTTTTATATGAATTAGGTTCCACTTGATTGAATACAGCCGTGTAACATTTGATTGAGTACAGTTGTGTATTAGCTATTGTTTTCAGCAATGTTCCAGCAATGTTTCCTAACATAGTTTCAATACGTTCAATGTGTCCAACAATAGGGAAGGTTGACTAAATTCAGTTTTTTCACTATGTTTTAAGTTTTCTCACTCCATCCATTAATTCCATTTAGTTTTGACATTCCATATTCACGAATTCCATCCATTAATCACTTTTATAAGGGCATTTTCGGCATTGACCAAAAGTTCAACATTTCACTTTTCCCCTTTGACCATACACTCTTTATATGTAGTTAAGATAATTTTTACGTTAAATCCCCTCCTTATTTTCAAATAGTGACTCCGCCCCTGAACATATATTAACCATTTTGAATTGTAAATGAAAATTGAAGGCGAGTCAATGTAACTAATTTGGTCAAAATTCTAAATGCAACCATAAACTAAAACGATATAATCACAATTAAGTTTTTGTTACAAATAATTTATGCAAATTAAATTGTTCTCTATGGTTTTTAAGTTTAAAAATGAGCTTTTAGGGGGATAGGGGTGATCGTTCATTCGGAGATTATGAAGGTAATTTTAGGGGGATAGGGGTGATCACCGCTTAACACGTAGTTTTCTCATCTTTGATTCTTTGATGTCGTCGCATTGCAGGGTATCATGCTAGTATAAATTAAAGTAACATACAATACTTCATTTAAATTACACTAAATGATGGAGTAATAGAAAATTTTCTTGCATGTAAGTTACACTAATATCGTTGTTAGAATTTAAAAAATGATGATGACGAGCTATTCATTTACATTACTATTTAAAATTATGGGGCAAATCTTTAAAAAAAACATCATACTTGTCGCAAAAATCTGTTGCGCGTTGCGAACAAAAATTCTTTAGGCTGTGAGTAAAAAAGTTACATAAATGGACTCTTTTTAAGCATTATGACCATTTTACCCTTCCAAGTTACATAAATGGTCCCTGTGGGTTTGCGAAAATTGCATCCACCGTCTTTACGCTAAATTACATAAATAGTCCATGTCCCTACGCTAAATTGCGTCAAACGTCCTTTTTTTTACGAATTATTTTTTCCAAACATTTTTTTCTCGAAAATATTTTTTTTTATAATTTTTTTTTTTTTGAAAATTTTTTTAGAATTTTTTTTTTCGAAAAGAATTTCTAAAAAAAAAATTTCAGAAAAAATTATTGGAAAAAAAATTTAATTTCGAAAAAAAAATTCAGGAAAAAAATTTATATATATTTTTTTTTTGGAAAAAAGTTTCTAAAAAAATTATTTCAGAGAAAATAAAAGGAAAAAAAAATTTCGAAAAAAAATTATTTTTCTAAAAAAATTAATTTCGAAAAAATATTTAAGAAAAAGAAATGATTTCACGAAAAAAAAATTTCTAAAAAAAATAATTTCAGAAAAAAAATAATTCCGAAATAACATTTCGAAAAAAAAATATTGCTAAAAAAATAATTTTAGAAAAAAATAATTCCGAAAAAACATTTCGGAAAAAAAAATATTTTCCAAAAAGAAGTTGGAAAAAAAATAGGAACGTTGGACGCAATTTAGCGTAGGAATTGAGACCATTTATGTAATTTAGTGTAAAGACGGTGGATGCAATTTTCAAATAATCTAGGGTGAAATGGTCATTACAGAATTTTTTTTTGTCTTTAGTACTTAAAAAGAGTCCATTTATGTAACTTTTTTACTCACAACCTATAGAATTTTTGTTCGCAACGCGAAACAGATTTTTGCGACAATTACAATGATTTTTCAAAGATTTGTCCCTAAAATTATCTATTAATTTTTTGGTTACATGTTATCAATTGGGTTGGTTGGTCAGTGGTAAAAGGTATCAATTTTGGTTAAGTTTAAATTGAACAAAAGTTTTCATGATATCAATTCGAAGGAGTAGTTCAACATCTGAATTTTAAGAGTACGCATGATGTATTATCTCAGGTTTATCGGGAATGTTCTTAATTTTCCTGATTTCGCCAAATAAATTTTTTACAACCTTTCAGTGTCTTTGTCTCTATCGACCCAAAATGTTTCACGTAAATTACTAACAGAGCAAAACCTGCATATCAAAAGCTACACACGAACAGACATAGTAATAAACTAATACATAAATCGATGACCAAGAGTGATTTATAATAATAATGTTTCTTTTACAGGTTAACTAGACGATATACGCACAAACGACACCCAAAACTCACATGACAAAAAATATCATCTACTAGAAACTCAGTAAGTATTGAAGGAGGTTATAAAATGATCTGGGTTAACATATTATAACATACAAAATAAGATTAGTTTGAACATAGAAGCAAAAGTGCGTAAGTTTGAATACGTTAAAACACTTTGACAAAGTTCAGGTTTTAGTAATAGTGATTGATTTTCTCTGGCCTGTGGATATTTCCTCTGCAGAGACTAGAAGGATCCCATTAATATCCAAATTGAAGCTAACCTCGATACGCGACTTCCCATCGGTACCTGGTGTAAGGTCTTTGAAGCTGAAGCTGCCAAGTAATAAATTGTCCTTAACTTTGGCCCCCTCACCTTCATACACTGAGATACGTACTGATGTTTGATAGGCTAATGAATTAACTATTGTTTTCATGCTTGTAGGTATGCATGTATTCTTGGGGATAATAACTTGCATGAGATCTTTTTCACCATCAACAATGTCAACTGCAATTCCTAACGAGCGAGGACTGACATCCAGTAGCACCACATCCTGTTTCATATCATGATCATCATCCTTTCCACTTAACCTTGCAGCCAAGATGGCCGCACCAGAAGCAACAGCCTCGTCACCATTTAGACTCCTGCAAAGTGTCTTCCCACCAAAAAACTCCTCTACCATTCGTTGAACTTTTGGAATCCTACTCGAACCCCCAACAACAACCACCTCATCCACATCCTTCTTCTTCATTTCCCCATCACGTAAACATTCTTCTAATAGTTGAATGCATTTGTCAAAGTAAGTTACATTTAGTTCCTCAAATTTGGCTCTGCTGATTTTAATAGAAAAGTCAATGCCCTCATGCAAGCAATCAATTTCGATTGGAGTAAAAATGGTTGATGACAAATCCCTCTTTGCTTTCTCACAAGCAGCTTTCAACCTCCCCAATGCTCTTGGATTACGTCGTATGTCACACCACTGTTTTTTTTCTTGAATTCATTTATGCAATAATTAACCAGAGTCGTATCAAAATCCTCACCGCCTAAGTGAGTGTCGCCCCCTACAGCTTTGACATCAATAACACCCTTTTTACTAATTGTCAAAAGAGATACATCAAAGGTTCCACCGCCTAAATCAAATACCAAAACAGTCTTCTTATCTGTGTTCCAATTATTTTCTGACAAATTGTCAACACCATATGCAATTGCAGCAGCTGTCGGCTCATTTAGCAAACGCAATACATTGAGGCCCGCATGGGTTCCTGCTTCCTTTGTTGCCTCTCGTTGTTGGTTATTGAAATAAGCAGGAACCGTTATCACAGCATTTTTTACTTCTTCTCCAAGATACAGTTCAGCAGTTTCTTTCATCTTCTTGAGAACCATGGCTGATAATTCTTCAGGCGCAAATTTCTTCTCTTCAGCTTTGTACTTGACTACAACACTTGGTTTCTCTGAACTCCCTTCGATGACCTTAAAAGGCCACAATTCCATTTCCTTCTGCACTTGAGGATCACTGAATCTTTTTCCAATCAAACGCTTAACATCTGAAAATCTTAGAACGATTACGATTAGCAACCAAAATTTTCCGAAAAACAAAAGCATAAATAAGTAACTAAAATATTTTAAATAGAAAGATTTTACCAATCACTGTGTTAGCAGGGTTCCTAGTTATCTGATTTTTTGCACTCTCGCCTACTAATAACTCTGAATCATTGAAAGCTACACAAGATGGGGTGATCCTGTTTCCCTGTTCGTTAGGAATGATTTCCACCCGCTTCTTTCTGCTTAACCAGATAGCGGCACATGAGTATGTTGTTCCAAGATCAATACCAATAGCTGTTCCTTTAACCTTTTTAGACATTTTTAACCTGAAATAAAATAAAAATGAAGAAGAAAATTGAGTTAGGTTGAGAAAAAACCTCAACAAGAAATTATGTGTAGTCTTTAATATTCGGAAAGTGTTTCTGCTCATTATTTTTCTATATTAAGTTTTTGAATCAGCTTAACTGCTTCTCGAATAAACCAAAACAAAAATCAGGTCTTTGAGTTCCTACCGATTGGTCTCACAAACAATAGCTCTTGTTACTAAATACACATTAGCCAATTAATTTATTTCCAATTTTGATCTAACGAGATTAACTTGCAAGTGTTTAGATTGCTTATCTATGTGCCTAGCTGCTTTTTTTAAGAAGTCAAGTGTTTGGTAAAAGCCGCTCATTTACTTACACATAGCTTTACACCGAAACAAGAGCTTAAATTATTGAATGTACTAGCTAACCAATCCCGAAACCCAGGGGTTGTTTGATTTATGAACACGCGCTTAACTTTTCCAAGATAAAGACATAATAACATATCATCTTTGAATCCAGAATCTGAATGCATCTCCTATGAGTCTTCATATAACATTTTCTATATCAATGAACCAAGACACAAACTCTAGAACAATTAACATCTAACATACTAGCCAAAAGTTGAAACTATAAAACATAGGGGTAGATTATGCAAAACTCTGAAAGTGGTCTTACAGAAAACAAGTACCATGCAAACCAAGTCAAAGCTTTTAAGGTTAAACTTTGATCAAGATAATACAGTAACTAATCATGTAATTTACGAAGCAGTTGATTTGCATACATTTAAATTTAACTTATACAGTACAGCAGCACACCATATAATACAGATACAACTGTTTACAACATGATACATTGTATTGAATTCAAAAGTTAATGTATGCAAATCACAAAGAACGTGTAATTTTAACCTACAGTTTAACTTAGTTTTGTTCGAACCCTTAATTAAACTCTGTCGTTTTTCTCTCTATCTTTTAAACCTAATTAATTTTCTTCCAAGTTTCATACAGGCCTGTGATATTAAATTTTAGTGGCCCATCCTTTAAAAAGGCCCAGTGAAGTAGCATTCATAAAGGCTTCAAAACTGTACTCACAAGTTTAAGATGACTAAGTTTAAGGATGTATAGTGCAAATTTAATCGGGTTACTAAAAAAATTGAGATGTTATCGGGTTAGTTTTACTAAGAGTAAATTGCAAAAATCGTCCTTGTGGTTTCGCTAAATTGCAGATTTCGTCCTTACGGTTTCGAAATGGCAGGCGACGTCCATGAGAGAAGTTTGGGTTCATTTTCGTCCTTGCTTAAAGTGAAATGACTAAAACTCCATTGTCTTCTTTTTAGAGCATGAGCAATGGGTAAACCAACTAAAAGCTTTTCACTATTGTAAAAAGCTATTTAAAAGGGTTTTTTGCATTGCATAAAAGATTTTGTGAATAGCTTTTTAACAAAGACTTTGTAAAATAAAAGTCTTTGCAAAAAACTCTAGTCATTAAGTAAGTTAAGCATTAAATGCATTAAATGCAAAAAGTCTTTAAGACTTTTCCCATTGTAGATGTTCTTACTTTATTTCAATTTGGGCACTAGATATTTTAGTCATTTCACTTTGGGCAAAGAAAGAAAACGAATTGTAGAAGAATGATGAGGGAAGATGCTGTTGAGCGAGAAGTAGCACATGGTCATGAAAACGAAGAATTTGAGACATTTGAGTTGAGTGATCTATTTCTATTTGATGAAGAAAAATGAGCATTCATTCTATTTATGCATGTATATATATGTGATTTCTTGAAATTTTGGGGGAGAATAGTCATATGCTTATGTTATGTTTAGTTTTAATTTATTTTTATAGTTGAGTGCTGTTTTGAGTTTCACGATGTGTTATCCTGTAGGTGCGGTAAGGGGCTTGTGCATGAGATCAATGACATAGTATCACTCCCCATTCTGCACCATCGCCTAGAATTTCTGCAGTTAAGAACCCAGCAAATGATCACTACGCTGGGATATTAGCAAGCTCCTTATTATTTCAATAGCAGTTATCATCCCTTTGTATAATGAGGGAGCTTTACAGACATAAGATCATCTAACATTTATAGATTTCGCTCAAATCACTTGACTTTTCTTCCTTGAATGGGGTTTCTTACCATAATCGCTTGACGCCTCTCAAATTACAATTTCCTTTACCATACTCTAGTAAAGTTGTTAGTCGGATTCTGGAGACATACACCAATTTCCTTCAAGCTTTCATCTTTAGACTTCAAAAGCTTGTAACCTATGTTGAATCTTGTCAAAAATCATTATTTCATTTCACATTACATAATCAAATCTGAACCATGTCAATAAAGTCAATCTAAGCAAAACTGATATGATGATATTGTTCAAAATTCAAGCTTTTTTGTTTCCACCTGATTGATTCGGAATCGATTGCTGATACAAGCAAGTCGCTTTATTTCTGATGTATGACAATAACAAGGACTGTAAGGGCCGCTTTCTGCTGCGGGCTGCCCTATGATTGAATTGTGATACATGCTAACACATGGTTCTACACTTTATCAACATGACTGAATACGTTTATGAAACCATATCCACTATAAGAATGAAATATCAAACATAAGCGAAGAAATGATCATTAATGCCCAACTTAAACAAACCGCTGAAAACACAATCCTTGACGAGTATTGCAGTACTGATGCTAGTTTGCTAGCACGCGAAAGTGTTGGTTCCTTCCTTGATGAGTCCCCCTTAAATCAGCGAGGAGAATTCAGAACACATATGAAACAGAATGCATATCAACTAAGGGGGTGTTTCATAGTAGCTGAACTGAATTGAGCAGCCCTCAACTCCTAGTCTGTCACAGGAGGACTTGTTTGGTAGAAACAAACAAGACAGTGAATCGCTAGATTTGACTCTGAATGGGCACAATTAGGTGTCGTTTGTTTTTTCCCAATAAGCACTTTTTCACTCTTTTCACATCTTTTGTCTGCGGGAGGGCAGAGGTTTATGTTTGTTTTTTTGCAGACATAAGTGCTTCTTTTCACTTCTTTCCTCTTCTAAATTGCAGACATTATCTTTCACTTCTTACCTCTTCTTTCACAAACCCTACATTTCTTTCTCAATATCTTTTATATTATATATATATATATATATATATATATATATATATATATATATATATATATATATATATTTTTTTTTTACGTTTTCGTCTGTTTTTTACATTTTTTTACGTTATCGTTCGTTTTTTACGTTTTCGACCGTTTTTTACGTTTTCGACCGTTTTTTACGTTTTCGTCGGTTTATTTACATTTTCGACAGTTTTTTTACGTTTTCGTCCGTTTTTTTACGTTTTCGATCGTTTTTTACGTTTTCGAACATTTTTTAACGGTTTTGACCATTTTCCTCGGTTTTTCTACGTTTTCATCTGTTTTTTTTACGTTTTCATCTATTTTATTACGTTTTAGACCATTTTCTTACGTTTTCGTCCGTTTTTTTTTTACGTTTTAGTCCGTTTTCATCCTTTTTTTATATTCTCGTCTGTTTTTTTTACGTTTTCATCCATATTTTTACGCTTACGTCTGTTTTTTTACATTATCGTCTGTTTTATTACGTTTTCATCCATTTTTTTACGTTTTCGTTTTTTTTACATTTTCATCTGTTTTTTACGTTTTAGTCGTTTTATTACGTTTTCGTCCATTTCCTTACGTTTTCGTCTGTTTTCATCTATTTTTACGTTTTCGACATTATTTATGTTTTCAATTTTTTTTTTATGTTTTCGTCAGTTTTTTATGGTTTCGACGTTTTTTTTACGTTTTCGTCGGTTTTCATCCATTTTTTTACATTGTCTTCTGTTTTATTACGTTTTCATCCGTTTTTTACGTTTTTGTCTGTATTTTTACGTTTTTGTCTGTTTTTTACGTTTTCGACCTTTTTTTTATGTTTTGGTATGTTTTTTTTAACGTTTTCGACCGTTTTTTTTTACGTTTTCATCCATTTTCTTACGTTTTCGTTCATTTTTTTTAATGTTTTTGTCCGTTTTCTTACGTAATATAATGTACAAAAACTTACGAAAGCATACGAAAACATAAAAAACAAACGAAAACGTAAAAAAAACGAAAAAAACAGATGAAAAACGTAAAAATCGGTTGAAAATGTAAAAAAACGTAGCAAAATGTAAAAAATGGACAAAAACGTAAAATATGGATGAAAACGTAAAAATACAAACGAAAACGTAAAAAAAAGGATGAAAACGTAAAAAAACAAACTAAAACGTAAAAAAGCGGATGAAAACGTAAAAAAAACTGACGAAAACTTAAAAAAAGGTCGAAAACGTACCAAAACGTAAAAAATGGAAGAAAACGTAAAAAAAACAGACAAAAATGTAAAAAACCAATGAAAACGTTAAAAAACATACGAAAAAGTAAAAAGAAAGACGAAAACGTAAAAAAACGGTCGAAAACGTTAAAAAACATACCAAAACGTAAGAAAATAGACAAAAACGTAAAAAAATGGATTAAAACGTGAAAAACGTACCAAAACGTAAAGAAACGGACAAAAACGTAAAAAAGAGACGAAAACGTAAAAAAACAGACGAAAACGTAAAAAAAATGATGAAAACGTAAAAAAACAGACAAAACGTAAAAGAATAGTCGAAAACGTAAAAAACGTACTAAAACGTAAAAAAACAGACGAAAACGTAGAAAAACGAAGGAAAACGTATAAAACGGATGGTAACGTATAAAATGGACGAAAACTTGTCTTTGATACTCCGTATCACAAAACATTAATTAAAAAAAAGAAAAGAAAAGAAAGAAGTACTTCAATAGCACAAAAAGCAAACAGTCTTCTTCCATGCTGATGAAGACTTTAGATATGCCTCTTCTTCTGCGGACATGGTTTGCAGATGAAGAGATAAAAACTCTGAAAAAACAAATGACAACTAGCTCTGTCATTCAGAAGCACTACAATTCTTTCCAAATCCTTTACGTCACTTAACTATATCTTGTCATATGGTCATCACTCCATCCCAAGTATTTTAGTAATGTTTATACAATCTCCAAATTAATCTCTTATATAATAAAGAAAAATGTCATTTCGGAACGAACAGACAAGCTAACACTATATTTTATTCATCCATTATCTCTAATATATGCTATTTATGTTGATTTGCTGCTACGTGCAGCCTTACCAACCTAACTATGTTGCTCCTTCTTTTTGACCGTGCTTGGAAGATACCACCATATATATAATGTGTATACTTTTTTTTTTCTTCCCCTTATCTCTCGGCCCTCGCCAACTTATGTTGCATTTGGTATAGATGAGCTAAGCTTCAAGTAACTCGATAACATACAGCAAGAATAATCAGATTCTTCTTGGACTATAACTGCAATAGAAGTTGCACAGTTCATACAAAACACATTCCAATAATTTATCTCCTAAATAAGTAGATAGTAATATAGCTGAAACATTTTTTGTCGGGAACACGAAACCACAAAGAGTAAATGTTATAAATATAATACAAAACCAGGTTCAACCTCTATTTAAAGAAGAGCAACATTAAACAATTCACAAACACTTGTAGTTCACCATCACCACTTGCAGGCCAATAGAACGGGGTGTTTCTTTTGTTTCTTTATCCCGATTTTAGCCACCAATCAGAAGGGGCATTTCTTTTGCTTCTTTTTCCTTCTGCTGCTTCCACCTTCTGCAACAAGAGAAGTGAGGATTGAAGAAGTTGACAGTTGGTCAGAGATAGAACATCCATCTGCCTCCTCTGCCTGAACACGAAAATAGGTGCCCACTTTATTCTTATCACGATTCTGCTCATTCATATACTTAACCAACATCTGAAGTTTTTGCGCCTTACGTTCCTCGACCACGGGAAAGAAGTCAACAACATCAACAACTACAGATGTATCTTTTTTTAACAGCAGCTTAGCAACTGCTTCTAAGTCCTTGTCAGCAAAATTCAGAGGACTGATCGACAGAAATAATAATAAAAATAATAATAATAATAATAATTATTATAAGAGTAAAGATAACATATATACATGATAAACTAGCTAAGAGGCATATAACAAATAACATACCCTCCAGCAAACACAACAATCCTTTTATTCATATGTTTGTTATCGAGCCAACCATACTTACATGCAAAGCATGAGCCCTTCAAGTAAGTTTGTATGTTGCTCGACTGATGCTAAGACTGAGTACCAAACAAACAAAAGATAATTATTATTGGGAATTATTATTACGGTATTAAACATGCATAGATCATAGATAAATAAAAATATGTAGAAGTAATTAGTTGACATACATCCACCAAGTGCACGCTTGACGTCTTGAAAATCATCAGTAGGCATAAGCTGAACACCATGATCTAGCTCACCCATTCGAATTATGCCAACTTTGTTATCCGGATGAGCCTGTAATTAAGTAACACCCAACATATATATATATACAAATATATATTTATGTATATTAACAATTCAACAGCAGCAAATAATAATAAACAATAAACAAGACGTACTTGGAGTTTTCTTTCGCAATAGAATTCTATAGCTTTGCTTTGATTAATAAACCAAGGTATTAAGTTCTTGCCCGTCATCCATTTGGAATTGTCCATACAGATCATTGTAACCTCGCCCACCATCGTTGAATGAAATCCTGTTCACAGCGGCGATTATATGTGTTGTTTAGGGTTTGTGATTTTTGGCATGTCGCCCCTTTTAATATAACTACACAATTGCAAATAAATTATCACATTACTACCTTACACTTTTGATTGCTTTCATTTTTTATTATTATTTTTTTTTTTTTTAAACAAAATTACGTAATAGTTTCTCTTTTTCAAAATTCCATCCATCAAATTTATTACTCCAATTTTTATAAAGTTGAGCATGAGACGGTTTGAGCCGGTTTTTAGTTAACACCAAACCCTGAAACGAAATCTTTGGTTTCTGAAAATTATAAACCGTATGGTTTGGTTTATTCAGTTATAGTGTTTTTCTTTTTTTTTTTTTTTTTTTTTTTTTTTTTCCTACCGTAAATAAAATATTTTGTTATTAACCATCATAACTCTTTGTCTATTTTGTCATTCTTTTGATTCCAATCAAAATAAAAGAAGAGCTAATAAGTTAATGGGTTATTGTATTTTGGAATAACTATTAAGCACTTTCAAGGCGTTTGCCTAAGCTTATTTCTAAAGGCTGACTGCTTTTTTAGGAACAAATAAGCTAATAAGTAGAATCCCTTGGATTGAGACTATCGAAAAATACATAAGCTTTTAAGCATGAACTTACCCAAACACCCCTTTAAGTAGCACACAATATTAATCAACCCCTTTTAAATGCAATTGGTTTGTGCAACAATGAGCAAAGTATTGTAGGACCACGAGCTTCTGAATCTTAATTTCTCTTCCCTCAAACTGTTAGAGTTTGTGGATATAAATTAATATTTGTATGTCCGGTTTCGAACCCGAGACTCGGGATTGCACACAATACGTAAGAGTTTCAATGGTTTGAATAAATTAAATATATTTTATATTTTATTTATTCATTTCACAAACAATACTTAACGGTTGTTAGTACTTAACGGAGTTAGCAATAATGGTCGTTAAAGGACTAATAATGAAAAGAAGGAAAGAATGATCTAGATCCCTCCCATGGATCTAGAATAGGCCGGCCCTCCCCTTTAGGGTTATGGGTCGATGCCTTGGAGTGGGGAACAAGAAAACCGGGTGCCTATAAATACAATCCCATTGTGTTCATTAATCCCTAATCTTGTTCCAAGCAAAAACCAACTTCTTTCTCCTCTCCTCTTCTTGTAGTCGATCGGCCATCACCACCCTAACACCTAGGGTTTGCCGAATTTACTACAATACAAGTGTTGGTAGTGTTTGTGATCAAGAACCTAGCTTTTCCCATTGAAACGCTAGTATTACGTGTGTACAAGAACGAGTAACAAGCTTATTTTAGCTTGTGGTGATTTGCCCTATTCGATCCATCCTAGATCGATCCATACTTTAAACCCTAGTTAGGGTTTATCTTGTTCTTGTAGATCCGATTCCTTGTTCTTGCTAGGAATCGAAAAGGTACGCATCTATTTAATTTTTAGTTAATTAATTTACATGTTATTGTAGATCCTATTCCGCTGTGCTATGTGCTTTGATGTTCATTATATGGTTATTAGTTTATAGATGTATGATTCTAATATTCCAACAGTGGCATCACAGCCTCGTTTTTTTAACATGTAATTAATTACTAAAAACCTTAAAAATTGAATCTTGTTGTATAGATACATGCAATTTTAGCTAGGGTTTTATTTTTTTTACAAACCCTAATTTTTTTTAGATGGGTCGACACCCATTAAATTATTTTTAGGGTTTTAGTTTTTGTAAAAAACTTGTAGAAACCCTAGGACTGCATGCAATTTTAAGGATTAATTAATGAATACCTTATGTGATGTCATTAATTAAAGATTGCGTACTATATAGGCTTGTAAATATGTGATACATGATTTTAAGTGCTATATGAAATCCATGACAAAATCTTGCATGTTTTGTCATGGAATGTTATGTGTTTAATTTGCTACATGTTTTAAGATAAATCTAAAATTAGGGAAGACCCTAATTAAATATATTAATTAATTGGTTATGTGCAATGTAGTATCTAGTTAATTAAAACTTACGCGGCCAAGTTATTTGGCGTCTGTGGTCCATTGGGTACAATGAGTTCGAAAACCAATGGGAGTTTTATTAATTAGATACATTAAAAATTCACATAGATAATTAATAGGATTTATCAAAAAGGTTTGCATGTGGCTATATGATATTGTTAATGATCATATATGTGTTATTGAGTGTTTATTTATTTTTTTAATTACTTGTTCTTTGTGTTTAATTATGATGGATTGTAACATCAAAGAGGGTAATTTTTTAAATAAAAAATAAATGAACCTAATAACTATGAAACCTTTGTAGTAAACTATTTAATTGCCAAGTTTTATGTGCCGACAGTGGTTCGCTTCGCACGGTAATTTGCTCTCAGGCAAGACTAGCAATTAATAATTTAACACATAAATGTTTTAAGCTTTAAATCTTAAAGTTTTAATTGATTGATGCGACTGTACAAAAGTGGTCGAAGCGGCGGACCTATTATTGACAAACTATAAAGTGGGTATAAGGAGGCTTGACATTAAATTGTCATCCGAAAGGGGCGCGTTTTTAATTAGCTTCGGCGGACGTTTGCCCCTCCGCTCGCCTGTGCGTCAATAATAGACTTACCAAGTACATCATGAAAAAGTACAAAGCATCTTAAGGCAATGTTGTAAGTTTCTCAATGCCATCAATTAAATTTTGTTGATTTAAGCTGCAAATGAGTAAACAGTTTTTTGTAGAAAACATATGATACAAAGATGAATGCATGACATCTTTGTACATATTTTTTTGATTACACATCAAAAATTTAATACCCTTAAAATTTAAGTGATATGCCATCCAACTACAAAAAGGAACACCTAAGGTTTCATCCTACATCACTAGCAACCAAAGCTGAATGTTGATGTTCAAAGGGTGGTTGTCTAAGGGTAAATTGAGTACTTTCATTGCTAGCAGCCAAAGCTGAATGCGATGAAACGACGTCAATTTACAGTTTCTTAAGTTGGTTAACTTAATTGAGCACTTTCATTACTAGCAGCCAAAACTGATGTAATGGAACGACGTCAAGGCATAAAGATTTGGGGATGAAACATGCTTACATTTGCAACTGAGGTTGGCATAATATGTAAGTCCCATGATTCTAGGAATTGCAATTGGATATTGGCAATTGAGTGTAGCTCTACCTTATTGAGTACTTTCATTGCTAGCAGCCAAAGCTGATGTGATGAAACGACGTCAATTTGGATCCTAATTTTCAATGAAAATTAAATGGCTAAATTTTATTTACCATGGGTGTTTAATTTTCTTGAAAAGTTATTATCGAAAATGTAAGGCTAATATGAATCGAACTATAATACTTTATCACAACAAAGATCTAAACTTTAACACAACAACTCAATATAATATTCGACTAAATAATAGATCTATTTGAATACGCTTAATATAAAGTTGATCAGAATATATCAAACTTATAAGATCTAATATACGACAAAGAGATGGGGCCAGTAATAATAATAAGAAGAATAAAAGAAAGAAATAAAGATAAGAAGAAGACAGAGTGGCGGCACAATAAAGAGAAAATGGGAACCGTGTATATTAGCTTGGAGGAAAAGAAAGAGAATACAACTAACACACATACACACTCTCACCTTACCCTCTCTAAAGCACACTTACTAATGTGGTAGGAGTGTGGTATATATAGTTGGGAAGTGTTGCCCTAAAAGGCTTTCCTTTGGGCTTGGTGTTACGCCCCGTGCCCGCTTTTACCAAAAACTTTAACTTTTTACGCGGAAACGTTTAACTAAAACGGACTCATACAAATTCTTCATTTAATACCCATAACTTATAACTTTTAACCCTTTGAAAGTACTTACAAGAACATACACTCGTAAACCTTTCAAAACATTTCACACAATTTTAATAGCACAACCATACAACCTTCTGTGACCAACGATACGCCGCATCCCTTTTGAGGGATACGCCGTATCAAAACTGAGAGGCCATGCGTCGTATCAACCCTAAATGATACGCCACATCTCATTAAACATCTGATACGTCGCGTCTAATATACTAGATACGCCGCATCACCTTAAACTTCTGATACGCCGCATCTAATATGTTAGATACGCCGCATCGACCAATTTAGACAGAACATCAGCAGGAAGACCTGCATAATCTCAATACTCACCCATAACTCAATTCAACTCTATAACTTGTATCTAAAATACTCACTTTACATCCAAAACCATAACAAACTGTAATACACGGCAATTGACCCGTTTAAAAACCCAAAATGGGTACAAATAGACACTAATCCAAACACCCCTTTAACTTTACACAATACACTTAAAACATGACAAAACCAACGGGGTACAAACTTACACATGAGCTCGGTATTCTACCTAAGCTCCTAGATTCTTACCAAATCTACCCACATTGCATAACCATGCCTTAGCCCATATATCCTTACATCCACGCCATAGCATAAGCACCTACAAAACGGTTAGACAACTAAACCGTAAGCGATAACGCTTAGTAAGTAAAACGACTATAACATACCATTATACTTCAATCCACATAATGCATCATATACATAAACACTTACTTCACATCTCATCTAGCACATAACATCAACTTATCTCCTAGCATCATCTCATCACATAAGCCACTAACATGGCATCACATAACATTCAACCAAGCTAATCTTCTCAACATAAACATACATAACACAATATGATAGAAATTCATATAACATATGCTATCATCATTTTACTTACCTCAAATCCAAGCTATATAACACATCAAGAACATCATCATCAATAACACAAGCTTCCATCATCATCATCATCTTCCTTCATAAATAATAATAACCTAACAACATAACAATAAATCACATAACAAGGGTTATCAAAACCCATCAAAACATAATCATCTTTCTAATCAAATCATCATATGATCATACCCACATCATATGATGATTTCCCACTTAAATCACTAACTTGAGATGGATTACTTACTTGATAATCAAAGCTAAGAAAAATCATAAACATAACCCTTTATCTTCATCATCATAAGCCATCACCTAGCTCTATCTTTCCCTCCTTTCTCCTTGGTTCGACAATCACAGAAAACACACTCTCTTTTACAGGAGAGTGTGGAAACTTAAAGATAAATGGGGAAGTTTCTAGCTACAAGGGCAATTCTGTCATTTCTGCTTATTTAAGGTCGATGCGCCGTATCTATCTTCATAGATACGCCGCATCCATGCTACCCCTTATATACGCCGTATCTACTTCTCCAATACGGCGCATAGACTATAACAAGTCAGTTCTACTTTCCATTCTACCATACGCCGCATGTAACTTCCTAGATGCGCCGCATCTAGGCCATAACAGACTAACACTTAACAGTTAACACTATGACCATTTGCCCTTAAACAACCATATTTAGACTCGATCCATTTCGTCTAGGGTGGGGTCCCACTACCCGGGAAACGGGTCTAACAATTCTACCCCCTTATTTAGATTTCGTCCCCGAAATCTCTCGTCTAAAACTATCCAAAACTAAAATTCACAACATATACATGTTCTCCTTCTCATGCTTTCTAGGCCATTACCTTGCAACGGTCTAAATGATCTTGCAAGTTCTAAACTTACTATACATAATCATAACCCATACTTCGCTTAAAACACACTTCTCATCGCAACTTATCCAAGATTTCCAGCAATGACGACTGGTCATCCGGAAATATCTACTACTTTGACTCTATATGAGTCAAATTTCAACACCATAAACACGGCCTACGCCCATGCACTAACCATAACATAACATCATAAATCCGGCAAATCTCACATTCCACATAATACCAAATACGCATCTATACTAAAAACCGGCAACTTATCTCAAAATACACAAAGTACCATACAAACGGCACCTTAAAAAAATCTATCACACACAACACTTAAGCAAACTTTCTTAACAAATTTCTGGAAATACTCACAAATTGACTTATCAAATTAAAACATAATTCAATTTAGACATCTAACTTAAGGTTTCACACATTACCTTAACACTGCTATCAGTTTTATTCGTATTCATAATTTCTTATGACGTCTAACTGGTTTTAATTTTCACTATCTCATATCACTATCCGTACTCATGTCATATCGGCTACACATAAGCCCACTCTTTTGTAACTCTTCATTTACATAAAAAGGCGTCCCGATCTATGTAAATCAAGAATTACAAATTCATGGTTCGGTGATTTACAATTTCTTCATTCAAATGAAAAGGCGTCCCAATCCATTTAAATCAAGAAACCATAAACCATCCTACTTATACGCTTCCGACCTAACACTCGTACATACTTTACTTTCCATATTTACTAGCCTTGGATCCAATCTCACTAACTTTCATCCATGCCATAAGGCAAGCTAACCACCATGCCGTAAAGGCAAGCTGACAACCATGCCATAAGGCAAGCTAACATCATGCCATAAAAGGCAACTTAACCTCGTGCCATAAAGACACCTTAACATCGTGCCATAAAGACACCTTACATCGTGTCATAAAGACACCTTAACATCGTGTCATAAAGACACCTTACATCGTGTCATAAAGACACCTTAACATCGTGTCATAAAGACACCTTAACATCATGCCAAGGATATAGGCAAACCATGCCGGTGAAGGCAAGCTAACAATCATGCCATAAAAGGCAAGCTAGGCCATCCCAAAAGATGCCAAAACTCGAGCATTGGATCCAAGCTATATCTGTCTTATCATCTTTACTCATCATGTATACTCATTTTATCTTTCATGCACTTTTATAATTAGGCACACACTGATAATTATTCGATTCCCATCGCCTTACGCAATTTCAATATTCACTATCACGCTTTCTACCATCTAGGCAAGTTTCTATATAACACTTGCACATTTATTATCATCGCATTTTCACAATGCCACTTATCTTTCACCCGTCAACCCCAAGTTGACTCATACACTAATTATGTGCCATCTTTATTTTAGACAATTTATATGTAATGCTTATTCATTACAACTTACATATTTCTACGTGTTCTTACAACACACTTTTACTATTTCCCGTCAACCCTTGTTGACCCTGTTCTCACCTCATACTGTCACTTCATTTAGTTTATTCAACTTGTATGCATACAAACCTTACATAGGTTTATTCTTTTACACTTTCTTTAATTTCATCTTACATTTTCAAATATATTAACATGATCACATTCATGTTTTACAACTCTTTCTAGCGCACATCAAGTCACCCATGACTTCTAGCGTAATCTATATTTTATTCATCACTTTGACTCATCATACCTTACCATCTATCACTAGCACTTTTCAATTTATCATGTTTTATATGTAACATGTTCTCATCACTTCTTAACTTTACACCTTAACTTTCTCATTTAGTTTAGCATATAAGATTTCACGCTTCTCAAAACATCAAGCTATAAACATACTTCGCTACTCACTTCTTACTTATCTAAATCTTTTTAAGCATTTAAGCTTTTTCAAATTATTAGCATGCTTCTTAACTCTTTTCACATATCAATGTTTTCTTTTTAGCTTTACCGACCACAACTATGTCACATATAACATGCATTCAATTGCATCTATCTCAACTCATACACTTATACAAACGTGCTCTCAAGCACACCACATAAAACTTAGACATACAATAAACTTACCATAGACTTATCATCATATAAACAACAACACTTAACATCATATATGCAGTCATATCATAACGCTTAACACTTGTCCAACAAGTGTTTAAACATTCATAACATGAATCAAAGCATAAAGTCTATGGCTCATATATCACATTGCACAAGCAATCTATATCTAGGCATCAACATCTAACTAGTCGCAAGCAATAACTCATCTTATAACTAAGGTATCATAAACCTTAGTTCACTTACTAACCCATCTCTAACACCACTTAATCATTGCTACTAGCAATCCGTCACTATGGTTCTATCTTACATTCACATCTCGCAATACAAATCACCGGCACCAACCGAGGGGCACGGCTATCTAATCATATAAACATCTCAAGTCCCCACGGACTTACCTCCCATAATCACAATGCCAACACCGGCACCAACCGAGGTGCACGGCCAACTAATCATCTAAGCATCTCAAGTCCCCATGGACTTGTATCTCATACACATCAACACTATTACAAGCATACATCACTAATCATCAAAAGGCTCATCTAACATAAAATGCAATCCACCTAACACTTAGCAATTAATTTCCGCGCAATCTAACACTTACGTCCAAGCTTCTACAAGTGGTTTAAGACTAGGCACCCTATAGTGGAAACCTAATTCACTTAAACCGAAGCTCTGATACCAATTTGTTACGCCCCGTGCCCGCTTTTACCAAAAACTTTGACTTTTGACGCGGAAATGTTTATCTAAAACGGACTCATACAAATTCTTCATTTAATACCCAGAACTTATAACTTTTAACCCTTTGAAAGTACTTACAAGAACATACACTCGTAAACCTTTCAAAACATTTCACACAATTTTAATAGCACAACCATACAACCTTCTGTGACCAACGATACGCCGCATCCCTTTTGAGGGATACGCCGTATCAAAATTGAGAGGCCATGCGCCGTATCAACCCTAAATGATACGCCGCATCTCCTTAAACATCTGATACGTCGCGTCTAATATACTAGATACGCCGCATCACCTTAAACATCTGATACGCCGCATCTGATATAATCAATACGCCGCATCGACCAATTTAGGCAGAACATCAGCAGGAAGACCTGCATAAACTCAATACTCACCCATAACTCAATACAACACTATAACTTATATCTAAAACACTCACTTTACATTCAAAACCATAACAAACTGTAATACACGGCAATTGACCCGTTTAAAAACCCAAAATGGGTACAAATGGACATAATCCAAACACCCCTTTAACTTTACTCAATACACTTACAACATACTTAAACCCATCAACGACTACCAAATCGTTTGGACCACCTTGACATACATTTTTCCACTTGGCTACACTTTACAAAACATGACAAGATCAACGGGGGTACAAACTTACACATGAGCTCGGTATTCTACCTAAGCTCCTAGATTCATACCAAATCTACCCACATTGCATAACCATGCCTTAGCCCATATATCCTTACATCCAAGCCATAGCATAAGCACCTACAAAACGGTTAGACAACTAAACCGTAAGCGATAACGCTTAGTAAGTAAAACGACTATAACATACCATTATACTTCAATCCACATAATGCATCATATACATAACACTTACTTCACATCTCATCTAGCACATAACATCAACATATCTCCTAGCATCATCTCATCACATAAGCCACTAACATGGCATCACATAAACATCAACCAAGCTAATCTTCTCAACATAAACATACATAACACAATATGATAGAAATTCATATAACATATGCTATCATCATTTTACTTACCTCAAATCCAAGCTATATAACACATCAAGAACATCATCATCAATAACACAAGCTTCCATCATCATCATCATCTTCCTTCATAAATAATAATAACCTAACAACATAACAATAAATCACATAACAAGGGTTATCAAAACCCATCAAAACATAATCATCTTTCTAATCAAATCATCATATGATCATACCCACATCATATGATGATTTCCCACTTAAATCACTAACTTGAGATGGATTACTTACTTGATAATCAAAGCTAAGAAAGATCATAAACATAACCCTTTATCTTCATCATCATAAGCCATCACCTAGCTCTATCTTTCCCTCCTTTCTCCTTGGTTCGACAATCACAGAAAACACACTCTCTTTTACAGGAGAGTGTGGAAACTTAAAGATAAATGGGGAAGTTTCTAGCTACAAGGGCAATCCTGTCATTTCTGCTTATTTAAGGTCGATGCGCCGTATCTATCTTCATAGATACGCCGCATCCATGTACCTCTTATATACGCCGTATCTACTTCTCCAATACGGCGCATGGACTATAACAAGTCAGTTCTACTTTCCATTCTACCATACGCCGCATGTAATTTCCTAGATGCGCCGCATCTAGGCCATAACAGACTAACACTTAGCAGTTAACACTATGACCATTTGCCCTTAAACAACCATATTTAGACTCGATCTATTTCGTCTAGGGTGGGGTCCCACTACCCGGGAAACGGGTCTAACACTCGGTGGGCTTGTGTTGGACTTGAACATTTCAAGGGATACATGGACTTTTACTAATACATTCTAACTAAGTCCAACACAAGGCCCTTTATAAGACTATATTGTTACATAGAATCGACATACATACTAAATGATAAATGACCATCACTTCAATATAATTTAAATGCTAACAATCCCCCCCTAAGGGATGGTCATTCAAATGATGCTCCTGGTGATAGGTCTTTTATCTTCTACGTCTTGAACTCTGTATGTCGATGTAGAATAGTCTTCGTTCTTTGTTCCTTCATGCACTGTGATCTTCAAAGTCATCGTCTTTCAATCGTTCTTGCCTTGATCAAAATCTTCTCGTGATGATGCGTCGTGTCCTCCAACATACTCATACATCTTGGACTGTATACTTATGCTAACAATCTCCCCATATTCTTTCATAATTTGATATATGAACTTGTTCTTGACATCTTGATTAGCATTTTGACTTTGTCGTTACACTCTATCTTTAACTTGATCCTGCTGTCTTGAACTTTTTACACTTGAGCTTTATCGGGGATGTTCTTCATAAGTATGAGTATGCTGAGGTGAAGATAATTGATGTATCTGATGATGGTTGATAGATGTTTGTAGGTAGCTGCATAAAACTGTTAGTAATAATCATCCAGCGCTTACAGGTTAGGACTTAGAGATCGTCAACAGCATAGTGTGAAGACTTTCTCTAATCTCCCCCAGGCCGTTCTGAACCGGATACCCCCGAGAGGGCTTACACGGACACACCGAAGTGCACCCACGATTCAGTGAGTCGCTGGAGATCACCCCACGACTGTAGACTGTTTGAAGCACGTAACCATCATTGATGTAAATGGCAAGATCCTTGGATCTCATTAAGACTCTTGTACACCTTGTGTCTTTTTTGGTGAACACAAGTGTATTATAATGTAAGTGTGTCCTAAGAGATTTTTGATGAATCTCATGGCTCTAGACTCGATAATGTGCGTTTTGGTTTTAGTAGACGGAGGCATGGAGTAGAGTGCCACCTTTTTCAATATCAACACATCTCGGAATGAGAGGCCGATAGATTATGTAGTGTTCTCCGTGAGAATGAAACAAATATCTTTTAAGAGATATCTGAGTGGCTAGGAGGGTGGTGCATCGCGTCACTGGGTCCATGACGTCTTGTCTTCAATATCAGTATCACCTTAGTGAATACCGATAGCAGATGTATTGACCCGGTTTCTGCCTTAAGTTTTCATGGAGGGCTATTTCTTTTCACCCTATCATTAAACTTTTCTTTTTAATTCTTCAACCCCTTCTTTCCCTTTCTCATTTACTCCTTTTTTCAATCTTACCTAAGAACTTCTAATTCTAATCTATTGGAATTGTCCTTGGGTAGATCCCTCCGGCTCTGGCGGATCATAGGACGGTTTTTCCTAACCTTAGTTACCTTATAACACCATGACTATCCTAGATTTGTTGATCACTTGCCATAAAACCTTTTGTGAAAATATCTCAAAGTGTTTATGAATAAACACATTTTTGTTAACACCTTGAGAGTTTTGCATTTTCTGAAATACTCCCCCTTCACATGTGCTTATGAGATTTAAGAAAGAATTGCACATGTTGGGTAGAGTTCGCACATTTGAAATGATCGATTTTCATTGAACATGACCTTCGCGAGACACGTTTACATCACTAGTTAGACTAGCTTGAAATTATTACCCGTCCTGGTCATATTTAATGATCATCTCTCGAATTGGTACATTCTACTCAGACAAGTCCTTTGCGAGACACGTTTACATCACTGGATGACCAGCTTGAAATTATTACCCGTCCCGGACAAGTCTTTTCGATTACTAACATTTAGCTTTCGTCAATTCGAGGGTTAATCTGAGTCGAGCTCTTGTGAGATCCAAATATGTTTTTTAATCACATTAAATCACGCCTTCTCCCCCTCAAAAATAGCATGCAGTGATATTTTTGATATCAACTGATTTAATGAAAGATTTTTGGAGAGAAAGACGGTTTTGATTTTGCATGAAGGTGGAACATTTTTCTTTTTTAATTTTATACTCCCCCTTAAATAAAGCATATTGTAAAACATTTGAGTTTTAAGAGGGAGTCAACATTTAAGCACGGGTTTCGTACTGAAGTATACGAAAGCCATTGTGATTTTTAGGATAAGTGCTCGAAAAAATATTTAAAACATTTGATTTTGAATGAGCACTTTCCTTTCTTTGAAGAACAGGTCCTGAACTGATGTGTCCAGAAGCCATCGGGTTAAGCGCGGGTCCGAAACTGAATTGTTCCGAAGCCATAGTGAAGAAAATTTTTGAGAGACGACATGTTTTGAAAACATTTAAATGAACTCTCGCTCAAGCATCTGTACATGCCCGTATCATTGTTGAATGACATTTCTAGGTACGTACAGAATATTGATTATACAAGAGACATGTCGTGAGAAGAATATTTTTGGTTTTTATATTTTATATTGTTTTTGTATTTTTTGAAAATTTTCTATTTTTATATTTTGTTTTTGTTTGTTTTTCAAATTTTGTATTTTGTTTTTGATTTTTATAAAAGAAATGGAAAATCAAAAATAGAAGATAGAGAAAATAATTTTGAAGAATTTATAGAATGAGAACCCTCTGATGAACTGGGTTCTGAGATAATTGAATCACATGCAACCAAAGGAGAAGAGGTTTCACAAATAACAATGTCAGAAGTACATGAATCATCACTATGAGGGTGTTGACTATCAACAGTTGTAACGGTTTCTACTTCCTTATCCTGATGATTTTCACTGTTATTTTTTGTGGTGCAACTATCAAGAGTCTTTCCTGTGGGAATCCATCTAAGACCAACTGTGTTAAAAACTTTTCCCGTGGGAATCCACCTAAGGTAAGATCTAGGAGTTGTTTTCTTATCAGATGCAGCGGAAGTCTCATTCTTAGAAAAACTACATCCTGTAGAGATCCACCTAGTAGGTTTCTTAGCCTTTTGCTTCTTATTTGTTGTCTTATAGGATTGTGCCTTAGCACGTGAATTAGCTTTCTTGATATACTGAGCAACACATGCATCATGATTAGCTGAAAAGACACATTTTTGACATGTAGGACAGACAAATTCAACATTCTTGTTCAAAACGGCAACCTTAACTTTGTCACTACTGTCATTTGGAAATTGTTTCTTGTTCGAAGAGGAATTTGAGTTCTTAGTGTTGCATTCTACGTGCATAACATTTTCTTTTTCGCAACTACTCTTAGATGCAAGCCAATCCCTAGTCTTTTGTTGAGTGTTCCTAGGTAATGGTTTACTACTACTAGCAGTGCCTTGTAATGTTGTAGAATTCATCACCCTAGGTTTTGTACCTAAAATTCCATCTTTTCGAATCTGTGCCTTTTTCCTAGCTTTTTCTAGATAGTGATTGTGGACCATGTCGTTTGAACCAACAGATTCTTTAACAGTATTTGTGGTCACATTTGGTGAGCTATTCCTGGGGGCACACACATTAGGATTCAACTTGTTGTCCTTTGAATTTGTTGTAGCATTCCTAGACTCTTTTGGATTATCTTTTGCACTTTTGTCTATCGCCCTATGTGTTTGAGATGTAGAGGCAGACGCAGTAGTGGGACTAATCCTAGAAAGATCAGGTGCTATCACATTTAATGTTTCGACAATAGCTTTTCCTTTTCCTTAGGCAAGGGTGTTGAAATAGACATTTTTGGTCTAGCAGACTTATTTTCCTCACCCTTTCCTTTTTGACTATCAAGCTGAGACTTCAAAAGATCAATTTGTTTTTGCATTTCTTTGTAAGAACGTTCATACGACAGTTTGTCATACTTGCATTCTTCCTTTTTCCGATCCAGTTGTTTAAAATATGTAACATTTTCTTTTTCAAGCTTTGCAAACGCATTTTCATATTTTGAAACAATTTGGGAAGTCTCAGCTCGAAGTCTTTCATCATCTTCAACAGAATATATTTGATAAATAATGGACATAATATCAGTCGATAGAGCTTCTTCAGAGAGTGAGTCATTTTTTTTTTCCAAAACTTTGATTCGTTCAATGTTTTCATTAGCTTCCTCCACCAAGGATTTGTGGTCCTTGACGAATTCGGCTACTTCTTTCACAATAGCGTTCTCAACATGAATTGCTCTCGCATGTATTGCATATACAATGGGAGTAATTTCTGTTTCGAATATCTTTTTCTGTTCAGTTTCAAAACTTGAAAACCAATCGTTGATTTTAGCGTTTGTTTTGGTTGCCACAACAGTTTGAAGTGTTTCAACTCTCCTTTTAAGATCAGCCAAAAGTATTCTAGCTTCACTTGTGTGACAAGTGTTGTTAGTGTACATTTGTTCGATGTTAGAAAGATGTTTTGAAACAACTTTTCTTTTTGGGACAGCCACTGGTTTTTTGAAAAACATTGGTGACTCCTTTTTAACAAGATAAATTCCAGAAAGTTTGTTAACTTCATTATAGTCAACTGGTTGGATTTCTCTGTTCAATTGTCGCATTTTGTTTCTACTCTCTTTGGAAAGCTCAATCGTTTCATACGAATCATAACCAACGGGTGGATCATGTACATCATTTATAATATTACCATTATAAAGCACATTCTGTTTTTGCTGAGCTTTCTTGAGATAACACGGGTTTTCACAACCAAGAGCCATTTTCTTCCTTGTGTGTAAAATCGGGTTTTGATCGTTAATTAACAAATTAATTGTTTGTGTAGAATGACCCGTTTTTACAAGCAATTCTTCCAACTTTTTAATAGTTTCCTGTTTGTCAAGAATTTCATCAAGAAGTTCATCTTCTCGTTTTGAAAACTTTGCATGCAACTCTTTCTTTTCTTTTTCAAGATCAGAACAAGTTGCTTTTTGATTAGAAAGTTGGGTGGTTAATTCAGAAATTTCCTTGTTTAGAGATTTTATTTGCATGTTCAACTTGACATCAAGAGTGTCGTATTTGATTTGTAAATGTTTCTCCCTTAACACAGAATCTCTATAACCGGTTTCAAGTTCTGACTGTCGTTTGTTATTAAATTCAAAAGCTTTTTCATTTACCTTATATCTCTCAAGCTCAGTGGTCAATTTTTCATTAGCGGCCTTAACATCGCTATTGATCTTTTTGACCTTTTCAATCTCAATACGATAATTATTCAATAATGATTCAAATAAAGCACGGGTTTCCTCATCATTAGCGTCATTTTGTGCAACTTGAACTTCATTAGGATCCATATTTGGAGTTGCCAAATTAGTATTGCTACAACTTGGCATGTCCATGTATGTATCATAAGTAGGTTCGAGAGGCACAGAATTTGGCTTTTCATGAGCAAACGGATTAACCTCATTACATGAAATTGATGTCTCATGGAGTGGTTCTTTGTCATAAGTAGGAGGAATGTCAGAATCGCTGCATGATGTTGATTCTTGCTGATTAGGCATAGGGTCGGAGATTCAAGTGACTTCTGTAGAATTATCATTAATTCTGGTTGTAACCATGAAATCGTATTCCTCATCAGTCAATGGTATTCCCGAATCTCTCTTTTTGGCTAGCATCAACATGTACTGGAGCTTTTCTACCTTATCCATTGCATTGACATTTCCAGCTCTACCTATATCACTCCTTTGGGTAGAAGAAGTCATGAAGCAATAATTCTCATTATGATTGACCCCATTCTGATTCACAAACTGATCCATTTGATTTCCTGTATACTGCCCTGCATATTGCATTTGATTCCCTATTTGAATACCCATAGCATTTCCTTGCTGATTTCCGATAACCTCAACCATTTGACCTTCTTGTCCCATATATGACTGTGCGTTGTCAGTGTACGGTGAATTCCATTGGTTGTTGTTATGTTGTTGGAAGTTTAATGCCTTGGTGATTAATGCAAAAGCATGTGCCATATTAGTTGCGAAATTGTCTTGTTGAGTTGCCATTGATGATGCTGTATGATAAAGTTGATTCAGTTGATTCAGGATCGTTGCAAAGAAATAGGTGTTGTGATTGTTTGAAGGTTAATCTTTGATGTTGTTGTGAAGCCTTGGTTTGTTGATGTTGATCGGTTTAAGTTACAATTTAGATAAACTAAACAAGTTAAATAAAGTTACGAAATTAGACTAGACTATAATTTAGACAAAATCGAAAGATTACAAATTCGACAAGAGTTTATGTAAATTATAATTTAGATAAAATTTCAATTTCTATAGAAATTTCGATTTGACCAAAATTTATACAAATTATGGTAAAATTTCAATTTAGATAGAAATATCCAATTTATATAAATTGATAATTTATATAAAGTGATCTAACAATCTTATACAAGAAAGTAGATATCCAAGTGTCGAAGTAGTTTCACACTTATACAAGTTAGAAACTACCGAGTCCGTAAGCCTTGATGATGTAGAAATTATAAGAAATGTCAAATTTATAAAAGTTATTTAATTTGCAAAAGTTTAGTTCAATTGCGAGAAACTATGCCAATTCCGAAAGTCAGCAGCAAATGCGAAAGACTGCAGCAAATGCGAGAAACTATGCCAATTCCGAAAGACAGCAGCAAATGTGAGAAACTGCAGCAAATGCGAAATGGTGTTTGAATTGCGAGATAGAGCTCAATTGCGAGAAACTATGCCAATTCCGAAAGACAGCAGCAAATGCGAGAAACTGCAGCAAATGCGAAATGCTGTTTGAATTGCGAGATAGAGCTCAATTGCGAGAAACTATGCCAATTCCGAAAGACAGCAGCAAATGCGAGAAACTGCAGCAAATGCGAAATGCTGTTTGAATTGCGAGATAGAGCTCAATTGCGAGAAACTATGCCAATTCCGAAAGACATCAGCAAATGCGAAAGACTGCAGCAAATGCGAGAAACCCTCAGCCTTCTGAAATGAATTCCGAGAATCCCTCTTTTGGTCACAAATGAAATGCGAGAAACCCTCTTTTCTCTCGCAATTCGAAATGCGAAAAACCCTTTTATCAAAAATCTTTACAAGATATTGATAATTTCCGATGAAGAACACCTTTTTATCAACTTCTTATACAAGAAATGATAAAAAGTAAACCGTAGCAGGTAGATTCTAACGAGGGATCTTTGGAGAGTTTTTTGCACGATCAAAACAACAAAAAATCACCAACTTTATCCTTTATGCCTCTCGTTAAACGCAAAAATTACAACCTTTTTGCGCAAGATCACTTAAAACAACAAAAAAAACTTCAACCTTTTTGCTTAAAACACATGATAAGATGCGTTAAACACAAAAAGTCGTAACCTTTTTTTATTATTTTTAAATACCCACGTAAAACACAAAACAAACACAACTAAGTCCTAAATCCTTGTTTGGTGAATGATATCACTTGTAAGGCTAATATGAATCGAACTATAATACTTTATCACAACAAAGATCTAAACTTTAACACAACAACTCAATATAATATTCGACTAAATAATAGATCTATTTGAATACGCTTAATATAAAGTTGATCAGAATATATCAAACTTATAAGATCTAATATACGACAAAGAGATGGGACCAGTAATAATAATAAGAAGAATAAAAGAAAGAAATAAAGATAAGAAGAAGACAGAGTGGCGGCACAATAAAGAGAAAATGGGAACCGTGTATATTAGCTTGGAGGAAAAGAAAGAGAATACAACTAACACACATACACACTCCCACCTTACCCTTTCTAAAGCACACTTTCTAATGTGGTGGGAGTGTGGTATATATAGTTGGGAAGTGTTGCCCTAAAAGGCTTTCCTTTGGGCTTGGTGGGCTTGTGTTGGACTTGAACATTTCAAGGGATACATGGACTTTTACTAATACATTCTAACTAAGTCCAACACAAGGCCCTTTATAAGACTATATTGTTACATAGAATCGACATACATACTAAATGATAAATGACCATCACTTCAATATAATTTAAATGCTAACAGAAAATACTAAAATTGAATTTTGAAAATTCTTTTAATGTATTTAATGCAACGTTAAAACCGTAAACGTGGGGTTTTCCTTTAGTAGTAAGTTGATCTGCACCCGTAGGGGTCTTTGGATAGAGTCAACTCAACTAAAAGGATAAACATAGTCTACTTTCCGTGTGAAGAGTAAGACTTAATCCTATTCCTTTTCATGAATGAGAAAGGTATAATAGGATAATTAGAATTGTCTAAATTCTAAGAAATAACTCATGGCGAATTTCTTAAGAAATTGCATGGTTAGGAGTTATTAAATTAGAAGCTAGACTAATTACCGCAAAAGGTGGTAAAAGGCAAACTAGAAAGTTTGATCTAGTTACTATGCTTTAACCATTTAAAGGTGTTGCATACCATGATGGGGATGATAGACCTAACTAAGGAAGAAATTGCATACCCAATTCTTTCAAGTTAATTGCATTGATGGATATTCCATCATTGACAAAAGTAGAATACATTCTTTGAAGTACCTTAGTAACGTTACGTAAGGGATTCATCAAAGGTGTAGGAAAGTAAACAGCACGCTATTTGCTTTTACTGGTTATGCAACACTTACAATGTTGTCAAATCCAGTGGGAGCATTGTGTTGTAATTACTGAATAATGAGTTCATGTAGTGATCTTAAATTCAGTGGGAGCTACAAGTCTTGGTAGTAACCCAGATTATCTCTAGAATCTCTTGGGATAAATACTTTCCAATTATAGACACTTGTGGTATTAAGGATAGTCGTGTATGTTTCCTTACTAGACGAGGTGATTCTATATCTACTTATATATCTATGACACAAATCATATTGATCAAATAAGCAAACGATTGACGTGTTGTTTATCTGATACATAATGTTGTTCCATGCACAAGTGGGAGAAATCTTATTGTGTGCAAGCAACAACATAAAGGAATATGATTTAAAGGGTTCTCTTGACTGCAAGGACAGAGATTTATGTTCTAATGTGTTTTATACACATTCTAATTTATAGAACACTTGGAGTTAATATCTACTTTCATTACTAGATATTAATGACAAGGTAAATTACATACCTTCATCATTGCAGCCTAAGCTGATGTGATGAAACTATGTTAATTTACAAGTTCCTAAATTAGATAATTATTAGAACAAGTGTCAATATGATAATAAGACTACTTCAAATGTAAATATTTATGTATTGTTGTAATGACATAAATAAATGAAGTAATCTTATACTACTTCAAACTTGAATATTTATGTATTCTTGGAATGACATAAATATAAGAAGTAATGAATTAACTTGAAATAACTATTGAAACCAAGTTGTGGTGTTCATGATTACTTTAGTTATACGTGTTTATATATTGTAATGATATAAACATAAAGTCTTTTATCATTATAAGACTTAAAAATAAAGTAATACGTTAACTTGATATGTCTTTTAATTAAGACATATACAAGAAGTTATTGAGTTGATTAATGACTTATAACGTAAATTGGGATTATAACAGTTTATGTCTTTTTGGTAAGACATAGATATTAAGTGGCTTGGACAATAAGGCACTTATGTTATAAATTATGCAATTGGCTTGGAAAATCTATTGTACCATTAAATTGACTTAGTTGGTAAATAGGTAAGCCATAACAAAAATATTTATCTTATGTATTGTAAGAATGACTTACAATATTAATCCTGATGAAATACATAGTGTTTATGGTATGTTCAGTTAGGAGAATCAAACTCTTGCTATAATTGTTTGATTTGAGATAACTATATCCTTGATGAGTGTCTAAATACTCATCATTTTTACCTAATCTGAGCTGCCAAAACATCAAAAAACACTCAGAAATGCATCATAATACTGAAATTATCCCAGAATTGTGTTTTATATGTTTCAGATGCAAAATGTTTAAAAACAGATAAAAAACGAACAAAGTTTGCATAATTGGCAGTTTCAGTCCCTCAACTTTCAAAAGTTGTCAAAACTAGTCCCTGGTTATTCTAAAAACAGGAAAAGTCATCAAAGGTCCTTTAAGAATCATAAAATTACATAATAAGTCCTTTGGTGCAAAGTTTCATAAAATTACAAGATTAGTCCCTCAACTTTGAAAAATGTCAAAAATGGTCCTTAAGGTTTTAAAAATAGAGAATTATCAAAAATAAACCTTTGAACTAATCATATATGGCATAATTGGTCCTTTTGATATTTATTGTGAATTTACAGTTGGGTCCTCCAAATTTCAGAAGTTACAAGATTGGTCCTTGTGATTTAATTATAAACCAAATCCGGATCCAAAATAAACAAACAAACCCATCCTATTAAACTAAACCCAACTACCCACAACCCAACCCACATTTAATATAAACCCAGCCCACTACCTAAACCTTTGACCCGGCCCAACCCTTAAATAATAATACCAGGTCAAACCCCGGTCAAATACTTCTTCCCCAATACAACCCCGCCAAAACCACCTCACCCCTAGTTTTCTCTGCAATACAACCCCCCCATCTAATCCCACTCACCTAACAATGCCAAAAGCTTTAAAAGCTTCTTCTCCACCTCCCTGGAATGCATTTATTGCAAAAACCTGCTCAATCCACATCTCTAATTTTGGCGCCAAAATCCAAATCAATGGCTGAGATCGATTTGAAGCAATCCAAGGGTTCAGATGTGCTCAGAGAAGTCGGATAAAGGTTTCCCAGTTTTGTTTTGTATAAATAAGAGCAATGTAATAGATAATAGAGTAGTAGTTAATTTTAGTTAATCGTTTTTATTATTCAGTTCTTATCTTTGTAATTGTAAGCTTCAAGTTATCAATATAAGTTACTTTGAGTTCATTGTTCTTGTTTTATTCAGTATTAAACTCAGTTCACTAGCAATTTACATTTCAAGATTATCTGTGATTCGAATTAAGTTTTAAGTCCTTTTAATTATCATCAAAAGCTCCAATAAACCTTACTATAAGCTCACATAAGCTCATCATAGCTTCATGTAAGCTTATATAGATTAAACTAGTCCTAATGCAAGATATTCAAGAACAGTCAATGAAAGTCAACTCTGGGTGGAATGAGCTACTCTGGGTATTAAAAGCTAATCTGGAAGGCTTAGTGTAGTTTTCTAGCTTGTGTGAACAAGTTAGAATAGGTTCTGGTCCTTGTTCTTTGTTCTCAGTTGAAGTTCATTTGTAAGCCTTTTGATCAAATTTAGCATTTTACTGCATCAGTAGTTTATTGCTTAAAATTTTGGTGTTATTATGTCTCTGTGGTGATTGTTAAGTGATATTAAGTTTAAAATCAGTTGCTTGTTCTTTGATTTTGATAGTTGCTAAAATCTCATCATAACAGTCAATATAGCATTTGGTCCATTTCTGTGTTTCATGCTTAGATCATTGATGTTTTATGCTTCCTTGATCTTGTGTAATGATGTTATGAGTTCTGAAATCAGTGTTGTGGTTTAATTCTATGAGTTGCTTTGGAAATCACAAAATCAGTTAAGTTAAGGGGTGTTTGGATCTTACTGATTCAGTGGTGTTGCTGAGTGTTTGTGTTGTTATTGGTTGTTGTTACATGTTACTTTAGTCAAGAACAACTCAGAGGAACCATAAAAACCTGTGCTTGTTTGATAAATAGTCAAAATCATCTTTGATCTCATTCACTGATTCACTGTTAAGAGTTTAAGTTCCATGATCATGATTTTGTGTTCATAAGTTGTTAATCTTGCTCAATCTAGTCTTAATACACCTTAATACATCATAATCAGTTAGTATAATAAGATCAAAGTTCACCAAAGTCAACCCTTGTGTTTTTCTGAAAAAGTCAAAAATTCAGGTTTAAACTTGTTCTGAGCATCTGATCTAGGGTCTAATTAGGGTTCAATTGATTAGTGTGTGATGGGGCTTTTAGGTTTTTAGAGTACTCAGTAGTATAGAGAAGCTTTTGCCCCCCTAAGATTGCATCTCAGTAGCTTATTAGACTGCTTAATTTGCCTTGCAAGTTTGCATATTTCTGATATTTCTGTTTGAGATTTGCAACTGCTAATCTTTGCATCAGCTTAATCTATTGAGCTTATTTGTACTTTCTAGTTGTTTTAAGCTTCTAGTAGTGTATTGAGCCTGTCTTGATCATTTGGTTGAGTTTTGTGCTTATTAGCTTATTTTTAGCTTATTGCCTCAACTGCTTATCTGTCCATCTGCTTATCTAGGATCAGTAGACTTGTGATTTTATTTTTCATAGCTTTTTAATAATATTTTAGATTTATCTGTAAATTTTCATAATTTTCTGAATAGTTTTGATATTTTTAATCTTTTTAATTAGTTTTTAATAGTATTTAAATCATAATAAATAGAATATTAATCAGAAAAATATAATTCCAATTTTCATAATTTTATTTTGTCATTTATAATCTAGGAAAAATATAATATCATTTTTAGACCTTAAGAAAAACCAAAAATAGAAATATAGTGATAGCTTCTATTTAATAGAATTTATCTTTTTAAATTTTAATTAAGTAATTTTCATTTTTATAATTTTCTTAGCTTTTTCTCATCTTATAATATTTTTAGAAAAAGTTTTAGATTTTTCTTTGCTCATTTAGTATTTTTTATAAATTTAAATAGTTTAATAAGTTATTAAATAAATAAATAATTAATAATAATTAAATAAAATGTAAAAAAAAATATAATTTAAGTTTTTAAATAAGTTTTAAGTCATTTTACATTTTTAGGTTTTAAATTTTATAAATTTCAGTTTTTGTCCCATTTTAGATTTCCTGTTGCGCGTTTTCTTAATTTAATTCGCGTTTAATTTTCTTGTGCATATCTGTTTTTAATTTGTTATTTAGAATTGTTAAAAAAGCAAAATCAAAAATATCCAATCACATCAATCACTCTAATCCTAACTTTTCACAGTTGCCCATTCACACCTCGTTGGGAAACGATCCGGGTGATCACTTGCCTGGTTTCACACTACACACGAGTATTCGTTCTGAGACTGCATATATTTATATATACGTTTTCGGAACGGATCAAATTTTGGCGCCGCTGCCGGGGAGGTGTGCTGCGACTATTGTGAAGAATTTTAGCGATTAGTGATTCGAGATCCTTCTTCCAAGAAGTTCCTATTTCCCATAAACAATATAAAAATACAAAAATATTTTTCTTTTCTTTTCTATATATATTATTATTATTATTATCATATAAAAAATTAAAAACCCAAAAACATTTTTCGTTCTCTTTAATAATAAACAAATAATAAAATATTACCATCGAGAATCAAGACAGAGTACTACCTAACTGGGGGTACGACCATAATAATTTCCCAAACCAAAGATTTAAAACTTTACCTTTGTATCACTTGCGAATATCGGCTCACCTTTGATTGATAAACAAACTCTAACGGAGGTTCTAGGATAGTCTGACATTAAATTGTCGGACTGAAAGAAGCGGGTTTTTAAGGAGCTTAATTGCCCACCTTTGCTTCTCCGCCACTCTGTGCGTTTATCTTTTAGAGAGCTACCGTACGCTTGTTGATTGTTGGTTTAAGTTCACTTGTGTTTTGATTCGTTCTTGATTTAATTATAATATTTTACTTAGTGCATGCGCACTCGTTCTTCCACGTCATCAAGCCCTTTACGTGAACTCGTAGATATTCCGAGAAGACGTAATCGTAGACGTGCTGCCCAAATAGTCGAACCCGAGATTCGTACTGTTCTCACTGATAATATGGCAGACGAACGCACAATGGCTGAAATGCTCCAGGCACCCACCGAGGGTTACGGAGATGCCATCGTTTTACCAGTCATCGATTCTGATCACTTTGAACTGAAAACACATCTGATTCAGCTCGTGTCCACAAACCAATTCCACGGGTTTGAACGAGAGGATCCTTATGCACACATTCGTTGGTTCAACAAACTGACCTCCACAATCAATTACAAAAATGTGCCGCAAACAGTGATCAAATTGATGCTATTTCCATTCTCACTTGAGGGGGCAGCCCGGATTTGGCTGGATAAAGAACCCCCTCGATCCATTGAAACCTGGGAAGATCTCGTAAAGAAATTTGTAAATTATTTCTTCCCTCCATCAAAGACGACTAATCTTAAAAATGAAATTGCTGGATTTCGTCAAGGTTTTGATGAAAATTTCGGAGAGGCATGGGACAGATTTAAAGATCTCCTAAGAAAATGCCCACATCACGATTTCACGGTGTTACAACAAATAAATACGTTTTATAATGGGTTAACCCAAAACGATCAAGATGCACTTAACGCAGCCTCCGGTGGCAATATCTTGAATCGTAAACCTAGAGAGGTGGTTGAAATTTGTGAAAATAAATCAAAAGTTCCTATTTCTAGAAACAAAGTGAATGTTCCTGTCACTCCTACTGCCTCGTCATCCGGTAACTCCTCAGAGTTAGCCTTTTTAACGGACTCAATGCGTTGTATGATGAAGGAAATGAAAGAATTAAAAAGTGAAATTCATAAACCGGAACAAATCAAAGCAATAAACAAAGTGTGTGAAACTTGTGGTGGCCCACATGCGTATTTTGATTGTCAAGCAACCGATGCTTCTCTTTACCCAGCTCCCGTAGCTGCAGTAAACCAAAATCAGTACCGTCCGCATGCTGAGACTCAGTACCGAGCACCGAATGCTATGGTCCCACCTGGTTTTCCACCCGTGCCAAATCAGAATAATCAAAATCGCTTTGTTCAAAATCAGGGACAAAATTTTAACAACTCTCAAAATTTCAATCAAAACCGAGGTCAGAATCAGGGTAATTTTAACCAAAACCGTGGTCCAAATTTTAATCAAAACCAAGGTTCAAACCGAAATCAGACGTCCTCAGATGAGTTGCTTATGCAATTCATGAAAACCCAAGAGGAAACAAATAAGACACAACGTGAGACAAACCAGTTATTGGTTGCCCAATTAAACCAGATCAAAAAGTCTTTAAATGATCTACCTTCTACCTCGGGAGGTCTCCCAAGTAACACTATTGTCAACCCTAGGGGTGAACTCAAAGCTGTCAGTACACGTAGTGGTAAATCTCATGTTGGATTCAAGGTGATAAAGGACCCGGTACTTCCCACTAACAATGGAAGTGCTAAATACGTCCAACCTTCGGTCATCCAAAAATCTACACCCACAATTGCTCCTCAACCGTCAAGAATAGATCCTACTCTATCACGATTTACGGTTAAAAGTTTGTCAACCAAACTTAGCGAGCAAAGATCAGCCAGATATTATTCCGAAATGCTCAATGCTGTTCCTGTCAGTGTACTTGATGACAGTGATGATGATGAAGATACCACTTTCGTCAAAGCTATCACCACTCGGAGTGGTGCTGCTTATGAGGGGCCAGCTGGCCCTATTCCTCCTCCGTTGTTTGAAATGGAAAAAGAGACGGAGGATACAACGGACAAAGTGCAAATTCCAAGCCCACAAAGTACAGCACATGTCTATCCTCCGGTAGTCCCGAAAAAGAAATCCAAACCAGGAGTTGTCTTTGAATCTGTAGAGACTCCTGAAGTTGTTGTCCCTAAATCCAAACCTTACATTCCTTACCCATCGCGCTTAAATGAGCAAAAGCTCCGTGAGAAGGCTAGTCAACAAATGGACAAATTCTTTCAAATCTTTAAAGAATTACATTTTGACATAAGTTTTGCGGATGCTATCATTCTGATGCCTAAATTTGCATCAACAATCAAACACTTATTAAGCAACAAGGAAAAGCTGATTGAAATGGCTAAAACTCCGTTAAATGAGAACTGCTCAGCGGTTATCTTGAAAAAGCTTCCGAGAAGCTTGGAGATCCTGGAAAGTTTCTACTACCTTGTGTATTTCCAGGAATGGTTGAATGCTATGCCTTGGCCGATCTAGGTGCAAGCATCAACCTGATGCCTCATTCAGTATGGAAGAAACTTTCTCTTCCGGCTCTTACTACTACATGCATGACTCTTGAGCTTGCAGACCGAACCATATCTCATCCTTGCGGCATTGCCGAAGATGTGTTTGTGAAAGTAGGTAAGTTCCATTTTCCAGCTGACTTTGTGGTTGTTGATTTCGATGCTGATCAAAAGGTTCCTCTCATTCTTGGAAGAGGATTCCTAAAAACGGGCCATGCTCTTATTGATGTGTTTAAGCATGAGATCACCTTGCGTGTGGATAATGAAGCTGTTACTTTTAACCATGATCAAACCTCGAGGTACTCCTCAAATTATAACTCTGCATCGGTTAACCGAATCGATGTCATTGATGTTAATTCAAAGGAGTACTCTCCAGAATGTGTTGGTTATTTTCATAATTCTGTGTGTGGGGAACCCACCACATCTTCTCAACTTATCATAGCCGACTCTTCCCCTTCTCTCACTTCGGTTGAGGGAAGTGATCCCTTTTGGGATGAGGTCGATGCTTTTCTTGCTCTAGATAGTTCACCTCCGCATGAGGTTGATGATAACTATCTTGATCCTGAGGGGGACATTCTTTTTCTAGAGAATTTGTTAAACGAAGATTCATCTTCCCCTCTTCCACCAAAACAACTTCATAAAAAGGAAATCAAGTCAGTTGAAAAAACTGATAAATTTCCAGAGATCAAGTTTAAGAACTTGCCTCCTCCACTTGCAATTCTTGAGGAGGAAGTTCTTGTCTTAATTGCTATTCAGATCTCTCTTCTTCCCTTCACCTACCCGGTGATTTCTCCTATCCTTCACTCATTCGGGAGTGAGGATGTTACTTTTGACCCTGGCATTTTCCATATAACATTGGTTAATGCCAGATATATCTCTCTTGGTGTGGAACTTTCATGTACTTCAATGTGTATACAAACATCTTGAATGAAAATCCGATGGAGATGGTCTCTTCCACTTACTTCCCCATAGACTTTTAAATTGCTTTTTCTCCCGGGCTGTTCAGGAACCCTTTGTTACGGTTGACCGTTCACAAGCGGTTAGCTTGCGTGATAAACCTGACTGTTCGGGAGGAACCAATGAATTCGGGGTCGAGTCAAGCTAGCGACTCGGTTAATAAAAACAGTAGCAAATATATGGGTTTTCACCCATGTTTCACCTAAGTGTGGGGGAAATTCCCCACATGTTGTAAATATGTACAGTAAAAAAAAAAAAAAAAAAAAAAAAGTTTGTGTATATAAAAATAATGGCTATTAATATTTCCCTTTCACGTTTTAAGTGTTGGTTTAACAACCGGTTCTTTGAATATTGAGGGCAATATTCAGTTCTAAGTATGGGGGGGAATTCTTGCGAATTTGACCAAATGTATCATCTAGTACCCCCAATTTTGGCCAAAATTAAAATTTTTTTTTCTCACTTAGAACGCAATAAATGGTTATCAGTCCGCCATGTCTAACCCACATAAGGATTGGCTAATCCGAGAGCAAACGGCTCTTGGTAAAGATATATCAAATCCGTTTATGGCTTGCAATTTGCCAAAAATTGTATGGTATTCGACTCACCATATCTTTATAAGTGAAGAGTTGGCTAGCCCGCAAGGTTATGGCTTGTGGTTAAGGCAGTGAAAATCCATGATTGGTAATCAGCTCACCAAAGATAATAGTTATAATTTATCTAAGAGTTGGCTAGTCCAGAAGCAAACGGCTTTTGGTAAAGACAAATCAAAACCGTTGACAGCTGATGATTTGCTCAAAATCATTTGGTTATCATTGTACCAAAGTATCACATACTAAAAAATTGGCTACTCCAGAAGTGATGGCTTTTGGTAAAGAGAAAAATCCATTAAAAACTTCATAAAAGATTGCTAGGGACTAGCAATAGTTTAGTGTGGGGGATTGATGAGTGTCTAAATACTCCTCATTTTTACCTAATCTGAGCTGCCAAAACATCCAAAAACACTCAGAAATGCATCATAATACTGAAATTATCCCAGAATTGTGTTTTATATGTTTCAGATGCAAAATGTTTAAAAACAAATAAAAAATGAACAAAGTTTGCATAATTGGCAGTTTCAGTCCCTCAACTTTCAAAAGTTGTCAAAACTAGTCCCTGGTTATTCTAAAAACAGGAAAAGTCATCAAAGGTCCTTTAAGAATCATAAAATTACATAATAAGTCCTTTGGTGCAAAGTTTCATAAAATTACAAGATTAGTCCCTCAACTTTGAAAAATGTCAAAAATGGTCCTTAAGGTTTTAAAAATAGAGAATTATCAAAAATAAACCTTTGAACTAATCATATATGGCATAATTGGTCCTTGTGATATTTATTGTGAATTTACAGTTGGGTCCTCCAAATTTCAGAAGTTACAAGATTGGTCCTTGTGATTTAATTATAAACCAAATCCGGATCCAAAATAAACAAACAAACCCATCCTATTAAACTAAACCCAACTACCCACAACCCAACCCACATTTAATATAAACCCAGCCCACTACCTAAACCTTTGACCCGGCCCAACCCTTAAATAATAATACCAGGTCAAACCCCGGTCAAATACTTCTTCCCCAATACAACCCCGCCAAAACCACCTCACCCCTAGTTTTCTCTGCAATACAACCCCCCCATCTAATCCCACTCACCTAACAATGCCAAAAGCTTTAAAAGCTTCTTCTCCACCTCCCTGGAATGCATTTATTGCAAAAACCTGCTCAATCCACTATCTCTAATTTTGGCGCCAAAATCCAAATCAATGGCTGAGATCGATTTGAAGCAATCCAAGGGTTCAGATGTGCTCAGAGAAGTCGGATAAAGGTTTCCCAGTTTTGTTTTGTATAAATAAGAGCAATGTAATAGATAATAGAGTAGTAGTTAATTTTAGTTAATCGTTTTTATTATTCAGTTCTTATCTTTGTAATTGTAAGCTTCAAGTTATCAATATAAGTTACTTTGAGTTCATTGTTCTTGTTTTATTCAGTATTAAACTCAGTTCACTAGCAATTTACATTTCAAGATTATCTGTGATTCGAATTAAGTTTTAAGTCCTTTTAATTATCATCAAAAGCTCCAATAAACCTTACTATAAGCTCACATAAGCTCATCATAGCTTCATGTAAGCTTATATAGATTAAACTAGTCCTAATGCAAGATATTCAAGAACAGTCAATGAAAGTCAACTCTGGGTGGAATGAGCTACTCTGGGTATTAAAAGCTAATCTGGAAGGCTTAGTGTAGTTTTCTAGCTTGTGTGAACAAGTTAGAATAGGTTCTGGTCCTTGTTCTTTGTTCTCAGTTGAAGTTCATTTGTAAGCCTTTTGATCAAATTTAGCATTTTACTGCATCAGTAGTTTATTGCTTAAAATTTTGGTGTTATTATGTCTCTGTGGTGATTGTTAAGTGATATTAAGTTTAAAATCAGTTGCTTGTTCTTTGATTTTGATAGTTGCTAAAATCTCATCATAACAGTCAATATAGCATTTGGTCCATTTCTGTGTTTCATGCTTAGATCATTGATGTTTTATGCTTCCTTGATCTTGTGTAATGATGTTATGAGTTCTGAAATCAGTGTTGTGGTTTAATTCTATGAGTTGCTTTGGAAATCACAAAATCAAGTAAGTTAAGGGGTGTTTGGATCTTACTGATTCAGTGGTGTTGCTGAGTGTTTGTGTTGTTATTGGTTGTTGTTACATGTTACTTTAGTCAAGAACTACTCAGAGGAACCATAAAAACCTGTGCTTGTTTGATAAATAGTCAAAATCATCTTTGATCTCATTCACTGATTCACTGTTAAGAGTTTAAGTTCCATGATCATGATTTTGTCTTCATAAGTTGTTAATCTTGCTCAATCTAGTCTTAATACACCTTAATACATCATAATCAGTTAGTATAATAAGATCAAAGTTCACCAAAGTCAACCCTTGTGTTTTTCTGAAAAAGTCAAAAATTCAGGTTTAAACTTGTTCTGAGCATCTGATCTAGGGTCTAATTAGGGTTCAATTGATTAGTGTGTGATGGGGCTTTTAGGTTTTTAGATTACTCAGTAGTATAAAAGAGCTTTTGCCCCCCTAAGATTGCATCTCAGTAGCTTATTAGACTGCTTAATTTGCCTTGCAAGTTTGCATATTTCTGATATTTCTGTTTGTGATTTGCAACTGCTAATCTTTGCATCAGCTTAATCTATTGAGCTTATTTGTACTTTCTAGTTGTTTTAAGCTTCTAGTAGTGTATTGAGCCTGTCTTGATCATTTGGTTGAGTTTTGTGCTTATTAGCTTATTTTTAGCTTATTGCCTCAACTGCTTATCTGTCCATCTGCTTATCTAGGATCAGTAAACTTATGATTTTATTTTTCATAGCTTTTTAATAATATTTTAGATTTATCTGTAAATTTTCATAATTTTCTGAATAGTTTTGATATTTTTAATCTTTTTAATTAGTTTTTAATAGTATTTAAATCATAATAAATAGAATATTAATCAGAAAAATATAATTCCAATTTTCATAATTTTATTTTGTCATTTATAATATAGGAAAAATATAATATCATTTTTAGACCTTAAGAAAAACCAAAAATAGAAATATAGTGATAGCTTCTATTTAATAGAATTTATCTTTTTAAATTTTAATTAAGTAATTTTCATTTTTATAATTTTCTTAGCTTTTTCTCATCTTATAATATTTTTAGAAAAAGTTTTAGATTTTTCTTTGCTCATTTAGTATTTTTTATAAATTTAAATAGTTTAATAAGTTATTAAATAAATAAATAATTAATAATAATTAAATAAAATGTAAAAAAAAATATAATTTAAGTTTTTAAATAAGTTTTAAGTCATTTTACATTTTTAGGTTTTAAATTTTATAAATTTCAGTTTTTGTCCCATTTTAGATTTCCTGTTGCGCGTTTTCTTAATTTAATTCGCGTTTAATTTTCTTGTGCATATCTGTTTTTAATTTGTTATTTAGAATTGTTAAAAAAGCAAAATCAAAAATATCCAATCACATCAATCACTCTAATCCTAGCTTTTCACAGTTGCCCATTCACACCTCGTTGGGAAACGATCCGGGTGATCACTTGCCTGGTTTCACACTACACACGAGTATTCGTTCTGAGACTGCATATATTTATATATACGTTTTCGGAACGGATCAATCCTCAATTCTTCCTAAAAGAAATCAAGGTTAGAAAATTGAGTATGAATTAGATATACTCAATTAGACTCCAATCTAGAAGATTAATAAGACACCATTTAATATGGAATGTGATCAATCACATTAAGTCTTAAAAATTGAAGTTCAGAATTTGTTAAACTACCTTTGAGTAGGTTAATTGAAAAATTAAGATTAGGAACTGTCAATAAGTATTTGTAAAAGTCCCAAAAGAGAACAAGTTTGAGTTGCTCTATTTGCTAAGCATTTATAGGTAATCTATAAATTGCAAAAGGCGAGTGGGAGTTTTATCTTCAAAAGATAAAATTACAAGATACATAATCTTCTAAATACGCTAGCAAAATCATAATGAGGATTTAACATGTTAGTGTTAAATCTCAAGATGATGGAATTCTTATTCATAGATCCGCAAGGGTATCTCAAATATTTGTAGAATATGTTGAGGGTTATGAGTTACAGGATCATGGTATGCCTGTTAATAAATTTCAAATGTTTATTTGGCAAATTACTCATACTATGAATAATAAGATGCAGTCCAAAAAGATAACTAGTTTGAAAACGTAGTTAATCTTAAACTCTATAGTAACACTATAGAATGGAAATGAATTTCTACAATGGAAATGAAAATCATAGAGATTTAAATTCTTGTGTAGAAATCATAATGGACAAATTTGTATACATATTTAATGTGTGAAAAGATTATCAATCACACTTAAGCAATTAAATATGATTGAAATTCTTTCTAAGCACATAAAGATTATCATTGTCATTATTAGTTTCATTTATATGAAATTAATAATGCAATATCAAAACTCTTTCTTTAATAATTACTTGAGCGAGGACGAAAATAATTGAAATGAGTTTTTGAATTCAAATAATCTTTAGAAGTATACAAAATGCAAATCATTTGAAAATGGATTAATGCATGCATCTAGAAGATATACTTATTTTTAGTTATTAAATCTGGTTTTGATTTATAATTAAAATTAAGATATTTCTTAATATTCCTGAAAGCTAGTGGGAGTGATGTATTTATTTTCTTATTTCATATATGTTATATAACATATGGGAAGTAACATTCCATTAACATTAACATTATATGTTAAGACTAAGTTTGGAATGAAACTTCAGATGGAAATTTAGGAAATAAAGCCTTGAACAATATGTTTATTGACTATAAACATAAGCGGTAAAAATAACTGATTCTAAAAGAACATGATATTCTATTAGAAATTCTAGATAGAAGCATATCTTTGGAAAGATATGACATGAACAAAATCTAAGTTTGACACAAGGATTTTTCATGTACATCATGTTGCTTGTTGTATCATGCTTGGATGCAAGATGATTGACAACATTAGTATCTAATTGGAAATTATTAGATAGCTAAGTGTAATGGATATGGTTTAGAATTTACATCCTCAGCCTGGATTTGCTCCAAAATTCTAAATACGAACCATATGGCAAGTTATTGCTTGATTGATATTGTGGTCAAATCTTGAAGGATTTGAAGATATCAAACATTACACGATGAATGTTAAAAGTTGACGGAACTTTAAAAGGGCATATTTTGTTTACATACAATAATGCTAGTAAGATTGAGATGACACTCAATACTAGTCATGGTGGGAGCTCATCCTTATTAGGAGACCATGTATACTAGTTGTGCTCAATATGAGCATAGTTGCATTATACATAAAGAATTAGAATACTTTAACTACAAGGTTTGGTAGTTTAATTGTCATAAATTCATGCATGAGGATGTCACGCATTTTATGAAGTATGTGGCAATATCTAGATAGATGAATGCACACATACAAGAATTTCATTATTGAAATAAGTATTCTCAAAATTTCGATAGATCAACATTAGTTGATTTATGCCTTGTGAGCAAGTATGTGAAACATGACTTGTGGCATAATTCATTAATGGAAATTATCATGCATTGATCTAGTTAGTATTTAAATAAGGGATGTTAAGCAATATTATTTTAATGAAATAAAGTGTGGATAACGTTTATTCTCATTTGTAATATTGTATCCTATATTTGCATGTTTAAATCCGTGAATAACTTATGTTATTCTAAATTGTCCGTTGTCGATTAATGATATGGGAATATCATTAAATAAAGACAAATGTGAGGATTGGTAGAATGTACTGTAAGGTTGAGATACCAATATCACATGATATTCAATATTGGATAAATTGAATATAGGACTTATCCCAACCACATGATTATACTTTATGGATCGTCGTCATTAAGTAAATCATGAATATTTATCCTCAAACTTGAGATACCAGGTGACTGCCGAGGATGTAGCTAATTTTCTGCAAGGTAGTCTAACGCTATCCGTAACAGGTAGTTATAAGGGCTATTTTCGGAGGTGATACAAAGTTTGAGGGTCACGCTCGTAGTCAATAAAGGATTTGTTCCTTCAAATTTATTTTGAAGTATAATACTGCTGGGCCCCTCGTAGGATTGACAAGATGTTTGTACGGCCGTACCCAAAGTCTATCTGGAAGACGTTGAGATGTTTTGGTAATCTTGATCAATGATTAAAAACGAGAAACAGAATAGTTAATTATGGAATGACATAGATCCATATCCATATAAACGCGGTATTAGAAACAAAAGGATAAGTATGATGATAATATCATCAAGTGTTTTTTTTAGGAAAACCATACTTGGTTCGATCTGGGGGCATTGGGATCTGTTAAGCTAGACTAGCCCATGTCATTACGATATTAATGAATATCCAAGTGGGAGCTGTTAGAGTTTGTGGATATAAATTAATATTTGTATGTCCGGTTTCGAACCCGAGACTCGGGATTGCACACAATACGTAAGAGTTTCAATGGTTTGAATAAATTAAATATATTTTATATTTTATTTATTCATTTCACAAACAATACTTAACGGTTGTTAGTACTTAACGGAATTAGCAATAACGGTCGTTAAAGGACTAATAATGAAAAGAAGGAAAGAAGGATCTAGATCCCTCCCATGGATCTAGAATAGGCCGGCCCTCCCCTTTAGGGTTATGGGTCGATGCCTTGGAGTGGGGAACAAGAAAACCGGGTGCCTATAAATAAAATCTCATTGTGTTCATTAATCCCTAATCTTGTTCCAAGCAAAAACCAACTTCTTTCTCCTCTCCTCTTCTTGTAGTCGATCGGCCATCACCACCCTAACACCTAGGGTTTGCCGAATTTACTACAATACAAGTGTTGGTAGTGTTTGTGATCAAGAACCTAGCATTTTCCCATTGAAACGCTAGTATTACGTGTGTACAAGAACGAGTAACAAGCTTATTTTAGCTTGTGGTGATTTGCCCTATTCGATCCATCCTAGATCGATCCATACTTTAAACCCTAGTTAGGGTTTATCTTGTTCTTGTAGATCCGATTCCTTGTTCTTGCTAGGAATCGAAAAGGTACGCGTCTATTTAATTTTTAGTTAATTAATTTACATGTTATTGTAGATCCTATTCCGCTGTGCTATGTGCTTTGATGTTCATTATATGGTTATTAGTTTATAGATGTATGATTCTAATATTCCAACACATACAACATTGCATAGGCCAGGGTCACATTTTGTAGCCTGTCGTTTAGTTTACTGTTAATGGTTATTTAAATTGATGTTACATGTATAATTTCCTTTTATGATCATACTTATGGTCGATGATTAAATGGTGAGTGGTCCTTTTCCGCGTAAGCATTTGTTCAATTTCTTCCCTGGCCACCATTTAATTTGTCATGAGTTTCATGAAGATGTAAGAAATATTGGTGCTTATACATTGAATTTTTGGTCTATTTGCAGAAGTGACGATTGTTGTGGGCAAAAGTGGTGGTCTTATGTGGCAAAATTGTGCTCGGCCTAATGCCAATGCTCTTGGATTACGTCGTATGTCGACACCAGGGTTTTTTCTTTTAAATTCATATATGCAGTAATTAACGAGAGTCGTATCAAAATCCTCACCGCCTAAGTGAGTGTCGCCCCCTACAGCTTTGACATCAATAACACCCTTTTTACTAATTGTCAAAAGAGATACATCAAAGGTTCCGCTGCCTAAATCAAATTCCAAAACAGTCTTCTTATCTGTGTTCCAATTATTTTCGGACAAATTGTCAACACCATATGCAATTGCAGCAGCTGTCGGCTCATTTAGCAAATGCAATACATTGAGGCCCGCACGGGTTCCTGCTTCCTTTGTTGCCTCTCGTTGTTGGTTATTGTAATAAGCCGGAACCGTTATCACAGCATTTTTTACTTCTTCTCCAAGATACAGTTCAGCAGTTTCTTTCATCTTCTTGAGAACCATGGCTGATAATTCTTCAGGTGCAAATTTCTTCTCTTCAGCTTTGTACTCGACTACAACACTTGGTTTCTCTGAACTCCCTTTGATGACCTTAAAAGGCCACAATTCCATTTCCTTCTGCACTTGAGGATCACTAAATCTTTTTACAATCAAACGCTTAACATCTGAAAATCTTAGAACGATTACGATTAGCAACCAAAATTTTCCGAAAAACAAAAGCATGAATAAGTAACTGAAATATTTTAAATAGAAAGGTTTTACCAAACACTGTGTTAGCAGGGTTCCTAGCTATCTGATTTTTTGCACTCTCGCCTACTAATAACTCTGAAATATTTTAAATTATTGAATGTACTAACCAATCCCGAAACCCAGGGGTTGTTTGGTTTATGAGCTTAAGTTTCATATGCCTAGTTTTCCAGCTTATATTCCTGTTTTGATCAGTTGTAATAAGCTCGCAAATAAAAAGAAGAATATTTTTTTATGAATAACCCGAACACGTACAATAAGCTTAAAAAACACGTGCTTAACTTTTCCAAGATAAAGACATAATAACATATCATCTTTGAATCCAGAATCTGAATGCATCTCCTATGAGTCTTCATAAGACATAAACTCTAGAACAATTAATATATAACATACTAGCCAAAAGTTGAAACTTTAAAACATAGGGATAGTTTATGCGAAACTTTGAAAGTGGTCTTAAAGAAAACAAGTACCATGCAAACCAAGTCAAAAGCTTTTAAGGTTAAACTTTGATCAAAACTATAAGAAAATTAGACAGTAACTAATCATGTAATTTATGAATCGTCGAGTTGATTTGAATACATTTAAATTTAACTTATACAACTTATACAGTACATGAGAACACCATATAACACGATACAACTGTTTACAACATGATATATTGTGTCGAATTCAAAAGTTAATGTATGCGAATCACGAATGAACGTGTAACTTTTACCTACAGTTTAACTTAATTTTGCTGGAAACCTTGAATTAACTCTGTCGTTTTTTTTCTCTATCTTTTAAACCTAATTAATTTTCTTCTAAGTTTCTACAAAATATAATACGAGTATGTATATTATTTTTTAATGGGCCCATCATTTAAAAAGGCCCAGTGAACTAACCGAACAATGATTTACACCTAGCTATAAAATATTGTAGCATTTAGAAAAGGCTTCAAAAGGTGAAACGGGTAATTACAATTTTAAAATGACAAACATTTTACTCGTGTTAAGGATCTATAGGGCAAATTTAATCGGGTTACTAAAAAATTTGAGATGTTGTCGATCTAGTTTTATTACTGGGTTTTGCTAACATGTGTCCACTGGGCACGTGTTAACGTGTTTATAAAATGTATGTTTTGGTTCATTTAAGAGAAAATTATGTTCAAATATAATAATTTATTACTTTATTTAATGTGCATTTAATGCAGTTTTTGATAAATTAAGAAAGTTTGTGTTTGCACATGAGACTCAGAACTGGTTGATGACATCTTAGTAGATTCCGTATCCAAACGAGTCTCTTGCAATATATTTTGTATCATATTCTAAATGTGACGCTCCTAGTTGATTGGTTGAGTTTCTCGTTAATGTCTAAAAGACATAAATCTTTTTTTCTTTTTTTGTAAAAGGTTCATTCTTTTCTTTCATTTGCGTATGCTAGGAGTGTTTAAAAAATCCGAGAAACCGATAAACCTAGCGAATTCACTCAATCCGAAACTGAAAAAAGGTAACCGAAGAAACTGAAACCAAGAAACCTGAAACCAGAACAACCTTTTATCGTGGTTCGGCTTCGGGTTTTATTTTTAGTTCTCCGCGATTACCCGAGCCAAACCATGTATGATATACATTTAAGTTTTAACTAAATATTATAGTTTTGTACAAGTATTGAATATATTATTGCACTACTTTTATAGCATAATGGATTTTTACTTTCCTAATTTGACTATCCACAAACGTCTATGTATTATTTTTCATTAAAATGATCATAACCTGATGAGGCCTTATATGCACTAATTTTCAGGGCATTTTATCAATTTTTATATATGTTTTTAGTTGGTTTTTCCTCGTTTACTTGAACTTTTTTTGATAAATGCAGCTAGTTGTTGAGTTGGACTTAGAAGTGGAGTTATGCTCAAAAACGGCTAAAAGATAGAAGATATTAAAACTTTATACATTGGACGGATGTGAGACGCCATCAGGACTTACGTCAGATGGCCTGTTACAACGCGCCGCCCATGTTACGTCGTCGGGCAAAGAGCGACGAGAGAATTTGATATTTTTCACAAGACCAGACGCCGTCACACCAGAATATTACACTGATACAAGAAGAGCCAGGAGTCATCACACTTGAGTGTGACTCCGTCAAATAAGATATCTGACGTTGTCTAGTAGCTGCATACGAAACCTACATAAAACCCTAATCGACACTTGATGTCGTTTGGGTACCCCTAACGCCGTCGGACCCCCAAAATCTATATATGCAAGCCTAGGGTTTCGTTATTTTCATGCAATTTTCGGGAGCTAGGCTTTAAGGACAAACTTTTTCAACCATTTTTTAAGGTTTATTATTTTCATGCAATTTTTGGGAGCTAGGGTTTATTGTCTTGTAATCAAGTGAAATATTAGGCGATCCTATTAACACTTGTTTTTAATACAATCAATCGTTTGATTAACTATATCTTTTTCTGCCATGTTTGTTTTATTTGTGTGATCATCATTAATATGCTTCACTAAATTTGTTAGCAACTCCTTAGGATGCATGAAACCTAGATTAAGATGAATTAACAACTAGTTACACCTTGATTGTGCAAGTAACTCTCTTTTACTGTTTGTTTCATTATCAATGTTGAATTTATGATATATTGCTTTACAGTTTATCACCATTATTCTTTGAAATTACTCATATATTTGACACCCATGTCTAACCATATCTAGGGAAATAAACTAGGTTTGTCTATTGACAATTTAGCGAACCTAGTTTAGTTATGACACCCATGCTAGTAATTCATGTATAGGTTAGTTCTCACGGTAGGTTATCCACCCTTGAAATTGTCTACTTTTCGTTCCATGTTATCAATTGGTTTGGTTGGTTAATGGAACAAGGTATCAATTTTGGTTAAGTTTAAATTGAACAAAAGTTTTCATGTTCAAGTTTATGTCAAAGATTTTAAGTGCAACTTTAAGTAAAGATATCAATTCGAATTCAACATCTGAATTTTTTAAGACGCATGATGTATTATCTCAGGTTTATCACTCAATATTGGGAATGTTCTTAGTCTCCAAAATAATAATTTTCCTGAATTCGCCAAATAAATTTTTTACGACCTTTTAGTGTCTTTGTCTCTATCGACCCAAAATGTTTCACATAAATTACTAACAGAGTAAAACCTGCATATCATAAGCTACACACGAACAGACTTAGTGATAAACTAATACATATATAAATCGATGACCAAGAGCGATTTATACTAATGATGTTTCTTTACTGCTTAACTAGACGATATATGCTCAAATTAACGACACCCCAACACTCACATGACTAAATATCATGTACTAGTAACTCAGTAAGTCTTTGAAAGAGGTTATAAAATGATCTGGCTTAACATAAAGGCTATAGCATACAAAATAAGATCATTTTGAACATCAGAAGCAAAAGTGCGTAAGTTTGAATATGTTAAAACACTTTGACAATGTTCAGGTTTTAGTAATAGTGATTGATTTTCTCTGGCCTGTGGACAATTCCTCTGCAGAGACTAGAAGGATCCCATCAACATTCAGATTGAAGCAAACCTCGATACGCGACTTCCCATCGGTACCTGGTGTAAGGCCTTTGAAGCTGAAGCTGCCAAGTAATAAGTTGTCCTTAACTTTGGCCCCCTCACCTTCATATGTTGATGTTCTATTGTAAAGTGAATAAACTATTGTTTTCATGCTTGTGGGTATGCATGTATTCTTGGGGATAATAACTTGCATGAGACCTTTTTCATCACCACTCTGAACTTCAATTCCTAATGAGCGAGGAATGACATCCAGTAGCACCACATCCTGTTTCATATCACGATCATCATCATTTCGGCACCGGAAGCAACAGCCTCGTCACCATTTAAACTCCTGCTAAGGGCACTCCCAACCCTAACACAGGGTTAAACTTTAACACACTGCCACGTCAGCTTTAACACACTCACCTTTAACTCAACTTTAACACACCCAACCATAATTCACCTTAACTCACTCTTATATTAAATATTTTCAAATTCAACCCCCTAAACTTATAAATACTTCATTTTTTAAGAACATAACATTCATTAAAAAAACATAACATTACATACTTAATAAAAAAAAAATTACAACGAAATTAATATATATATATATATATATATATATATATATATATATATATATATATATATATATATATATATAACAACGAATATAAAAAAAAAAAAAAAAAAAAAAAAAAAAAAAAAAAAAAAACACAACATAAAAATAAACACAATCCTAAATCTACTGAGGACGTTGGAGGTTGTATTTTTTCTTGATTCGAGCTTTTTCTTCGTTGATCCAATACACCACGTCTGGATCCTTCCCGTCAGTTTCAACCATCAAAAATTTCATTTCCTCCAACCTTGTTATCGTCTCGTCTTTTATTTGGGCCGCCCGATACGCGGCTTGGGCCGTTTCCCTTTTCAAACGATACTCGGATGTCATAGCCTCCCCGAATTGGCTAGACGAGGTCGTTCCTCCCGTACTCGCTCCCGTGCTCTCGGATTGAGCTTTCTTTGAAGCACGCTTTGTTCCCATTGGCCGTGGTTGTTCATCACGACCAAACAACGCCTCGTTTGTTTCGCTTGGGACATCGCCGGTTAAATCAACCCCTTCCGGCGCGTCCCATTTCATATGACCCCGCAAAACCTCCCAAGCCTCCTCGTTGTTAAAAGGAGCGGTTCTGTGCTCGTCCCGATACATTTGTCTGGCACGTCTCAGGATATCCAATTCACTTTCCCCACTTTTTTCTTGGCGTTGGGAACGTTTATAGTTGGCGTTGAACTTTGAGATATCTTGTGATGTTCTATTGTCAAGTGAAGAAACTATTGTTTTCATGCTTGTGGGTATGCATGTATTCTTGGGGATAATAACTTCCATGTGACCATTTTCACCATCAGTCTGAACTGCAATTCCTAACGAGCGAGGAATGACATCCAGTAGCACCACATCCTGTTTCATATCATGATCATCATCCTTTCCACTTAACCTTGCAGCCAAGATGGCCGCACCTGAAGCAACAGCCTCGTCACCATTTAGACTCCTGCAAAGTGTCTTCCCACCAAAAAACTCCTCTACCATTCGTTGAACTTTTGGAATCCTACTCGAACCCCCAACAACAACCACCTCATCCACATCCTTCTTCTTCATTTCCCCATCACGTAAACATTCTTCTAATAGTTGAATGCATTTGTCAAAGTAAGTTGCATTTAGTTCCTCAAATTTGGCTCTGCTGATTTGGATAGAAAAGTCAATGCCCTCATGCAAGCAATCGATTTCGATTGGAGTAAAAACGGTTGATGACAAATGCCTCTTTGCTTTCTCACAAGCAACTTTCAACCTCCCCAATGCTCTTGGATTACGTCGTATGTCCACACCACTGTTTTTTTTTCTTGAATTCATTTATGCAATAATTAACGAGAGTCGTATCAAAATTCTCACCACCTAGATGAGCATCACCACCAACAGCTTTGACATCAATAACCCTCGTTTTACTGATTGTCAAAAGAGATACATCAAAGGTACCACCACCAAAATCAAATACCAAAACTGTCTTTTTGTCCTTGTTCCAATTTTTGTCAGACAAATTGTCGACACCATATGCAATTGCAGCAGCTGTCGGCTCATTTAGCAAACGCAAAACATTGAGGCCCGCACGGTTTCCTGCTTCCTTTGTTGCCTCCCGTTGTTGGTTATTGAAATAAGCAGGAACCGTGATCACAGCATTTGTTACCTCTTCTCCAAGAAACAGTTCAACAGTTTCTTTCATCTTCTTAAGAACCATGGCTGATAATTCTTCAGGTGCAAATTTCTTCTCTTCACCTTTGTATTCGACTACAACACTCGGTTTCTCAGAAGCTCCTTTCATAACCTTGAAAGGCCACATTTCATGTCGTTCTGCACTTGAGGATCACTGAATCTGTTTCCAATCAAACTCTTAACATCTGAAATACTTAGAGTGATTATGATTAGCAACCAAAATTTTCGAAAAAAACAAAAGCGTACAATAATTCTTTAAAACAGAAAGATTTTACCAAACACTGTGTTAGCAGGGTTCCTAGCTATCTGATTTTTTGCACTCTCGCCTACTAACAACTCTGAATCATTGAAAGCTACACAAGACGGGGTGATTCTGTTTCCCTGTTCATTAGGAATGATCTCCACCCGATTCTTGTTGTCAAACCAGATAGCAACACACGAGTAAGTTGTTCCAAGATCAATACCGATAGCCGTTCCTTTAACTCTTTTAGACATTTTTTGATCTGTAATAAAAGAAAAGATGAAGGAGAAGTTGTGTCATGACAAATCCAAACAAGAAATGAATAAGATAATGTTGTAATCTTGAATATGCAAAAAGTGTATTTCTGCGCAATTAGATATAGTATTTTGCTAGTATTTACGTAATAAAAAAATATTACTCAAATATTGTTTTTTTTTTTTTTTTTTTAATCTTTGTAAATTTGCAAAATTGTGAATAGAAACTCATTCAGTGTCATATTTTTAAGTTTTAATTTTTGGCGGTTTAATTTATTATTAGTTATGTATAATATTATCGTTGAAAACCTAATAAGGCTTGTTTGTAATTGATTATTAATAGGTTCTTAATTCTTCAAGTTATTGCTAACAGTCTAAAAATAATAATAAATGTGAAATGGTGCGGCTTTGGTCGAGAATTTCACCAAAAGAGAACACCCCGATAAGATCCCCGATTAACACGGGGCGGGTTTGGGGGAGCATTGCACCCCAACGGGGTGTCTCGATTAGATCTCCGATGGGGATCGGGGCGGGTTTGGGGAGCACTTTGGTAATTGGGTTGGGCATGGGGATGGTCGCCCCGACCCAAACCTGCGTTCAAGGATATTCAACATCATATTGCAAATATTCCCTGTTATGCCTGTTGACTTAATTCCTTGTTTTATGCAATTGAAACTGTAAAATGTAATATCCAATGACCATATTCCCTGTTATGCCTGTTGACTTAATTCCTTGTTTTGTGCAATTAAATACATAAATAGCTTAAACACTAATAATAGAGCACACTTGCAATCTCATGTTGAATAAGTAACACCTGATAAGACTCATGTACTGTATTTCATAAGTACACTTGGAACCAATCCATCATGGCTTAACTACTTCTCAAACAAAACAAAGGCGAAACCGGGTCAATGAGTTCGGTCTCACTTATAAAGTATGATAACGGAAGAATGATTTTTTTCCCATAAACATGGTTTTTATGGAAACTCAATTCTGTGGCTAACTTTTCCAACAATACATCATTCTTGAATCGATAATCACATATACATGCATCTCATTTACAACATTACAAAAATCAAATATCCTCCATTTGTATCTCCTATAAGACTACCTTATTTTTCTACATGAGGTTTAATAGACTTAAGGGGTATTTGGCTAAGCTTATGACTTTGGTAAAAAGCGATTTCTACATAAAGCCCTTTCTGTAGTTAAAAGCTAATGAGCGCAATGTTACAAATGTCAAGCAACTCAAATAACATCCAAATTTTTACAAACATTTTGAATGAAATTTTCACCATTTCTGAATGCATCTCCTATGAGTCTACCTTTAACATGTTCAAAGTGTAAGTGAGTCAAGGCCATCATAAGCTACTCGAGATCAACCCCGGTTAAAGCTCAAAATGAGCTAAGTCTATTATGGGGCTCAACTGCAGCTTTAACCCTCAAACTAGTTTGCTCTTTCTTCTTACGGAACCATGGTTCCGACTAGTCACCTTTAACCCCCAAACTATTCTTGTTGATAAAAGATTTGACCATCATGTTTCCTAACTGCAGTGATCTCTTACGAGAACTAATGACACATACAACTCATACAACTGACTATAAGCTAGTAATAGTGTGTGTTCTTTGACAGTTGTCACCGTAAAGCATATATTTTAGAGCATAAAATTTGACCAAAATCATTATAAAAGAAAAAAGATACGGTAAATAAATATTTCAAGAGTAAACATAGAAATTTTACCTGTGCTTTTTTTCTCAAAACTGATATAAGATCCCTTGATTTTAAATCTCTTGAATTTATGTGTGAATGTGAATTGTGAATAAGCCCCTAGTAGGGATTGAAAGGGATATATGTTGTTCCCAAAAGTGCTAGGCTAGCAGGCTGTACGTAGTAGATAATGAGGTTTAGTGGGTATTTTTTACTATACAAAACTAGTTATCAACAACACGTGTACAAAGAAAACTTACATCTTAAGATACAACCAAATTGACCAAAATGCCCTTATACTACTAGCTAAGTTATGAAAGTGGTCTAAAAGAAATCAACCAAAGCATATATTTTAAAGCATAAAGTTTGACCAAAACCATTAAAAAAAGATACAGTAAATAAACATTTCAACAGTAAACATTGAAATTTTACCTGGGTTTTTTGCTCAAAACTGATCCCTTTCTTGAGTCTTGATTATATGTGCGAATGTGAATAGACCAGAAACTAAGCTAGTTATGCGGCTATATATAAGCTAGCTACATAAGGAACTGAAGGGTTTATATGTTGTTTTCCAATCCCATAATTGAGGCGCGAATGTCAATGTACTCTATTTGAATTTTGAAACAAACTTGTGTGTCCCTTATGTGAATCAAACTATGACTATGAAAGTGATTAAGGGTGTTTGTTTAAGATGAGAGGGCCCACCACTATGACTATGAAAGTGAGATATTATCCATACTCCATATACATCAAGAGAGGTGGGAATAAATCTTTCATAGGTGAGGGACCCACCACTACTATCAAACTCATACCCATTGTCATTCATGACAGCATACCAAACACACACTAAAACTTGAAAGGAATAAACAATTTAATTTTACGTTTAAATGGTTAAAAAATTAACCAATAATCTCACAAGTCACAAAAGTGCTAGGCTAGAAACTAGTTATGTGGCTTCAAAAATTAGCTAATAATCTCACAAATAATTTTGTTCTATTCTAATATCGATTACTTCTTTCTTAATGGAGTGCCCAAAATATAACTTCAAGTGATGGCAACGGGGCTGGGCGGCCATCCTCATCCTCAAATCCGAATGCCAAACTTCTTTCCAAATCCGCCCGATCCCCATCGGGGATCTAATCGGGGTGTTCTGTTGGGGCGCGATGCTCCCCCAAACTCGTCTCGTACTAATCGGGGTGTCTTCTTTTGATGCAATTCTTAACCAACTTCGCACTATTTCACATTTATTATTATTTAATTATTATTATTATTATTATTATTATTATTATTTAAAAGATTAGCAATAACTTAAAAATTAAAAGCCTATTAATAATCATTTACAACTTAAAAATATGACATTAAACAAGTTTTTATATTATTAGAGAAATATTTGTTTATTATATAAATATTAACAAAATACTATATAAATATAGATATACCTGTTTATGTATATATTATTCTGGTGGGGCGGAGATTTCCGATGGATAACAATCCATCTTTCTCGCTTTCGCTCTTTCTCCCAATCAGTCGCGAGGGTTCCATGTTATTCCTCGCTTCCCACCTCAAACCAAATTAAAATCCCCGTTTAAGCCTCAAACTCGTCGGTAATCCGATAAGCATGCCCCGCTCCGCCCTAATTAGTTCATGAGTAAATTAAATGGTTCGTCCCTGTGGTTTAGGGTAAATTTCACTCTGAGTCCCATTTTTTTTTTTTGCATCGTTGATCCCTATTTTGAAACTATGTAACACCGGTGGTCCTTATCGTTAACTGTCATTATCTTTTCCGTTAGTAAGTGCCAACGTTAGTCCATTAACCAAACAATCGTTTGCAACGTTAGTCCTTTTACTAACGACCGTTTATAATTAACTCAAAATTTGGTTTTGTTTAAAAAAATTCTTTTCTAGGATTTTATACGCGATTTTATACACGATTTTATACATGTTTTCGTCCGTTTTCATACTTTTTAGTCAGTTTTTATACGTTTTCATCTATTTTTATACGTCTTGGTCTGTTTTTCATATGTATTCATACGTTCTTATACGTTTACGTGTATTAGTCCAACTCAGCTTGCCACGTGGATATTTTTTAGAAAAATTTTTTTTTCGAAATTATTTTTTTTCGAAAAATATATTTTTTTTAGAAATAATTTTTTTAGAAAAATATTTTTTTTTAGAAAAATATTTTTTTTTTCGAAATAATTTATTTCGAAAAATATTTTTTTTTGAAATAATTTTTTCGAAAAATATTTTTTTTCTGAAATAATTTTTTTAGGAAAATATTTTTTTTCGAAATAATTTTTTTAGAAAAATAATTTTTTTTCGAAAAATATTTTTTTTCGAAAAATATTTTTTTTAGAAAAATAATTTTTTTTCGAAATAATTTTTTCAGAAAAATATTTTTTTGAAAATTTTTTTTCGAAAAATATTTTTTTTTAGAAAAATATTTTTTTTCGAAATAATTTTTTTAGAAAAATATTTTTTTTTCGAAATATTTTTTCCAAAATAAATTTTTAGAAAAATATTTTTTTTAAATTATTTTTTTTCGGAAAATATTTTTTTTCGAAATAATTTTTTTAGAAAAATACTTTTTTTTCGAAAAATATTTTTTTTTAGAAAAATATATTTTTTTTTAAATAATTTTTTGTTAGGTCTTGTTAATATCACACAAGGTTACTAGAAAGATTAATAGGGAGAAAGAGAGAGAGAGATGTAGGTTAAATCAAATGTAATGTAGAAAATGAATAATGCATTAACCAACAACCCTTCCCTTCAATGGGAGGGGTATTTATATGTTGGGAACACGTCTTAGATTATTGAAGTATCGATCATATTTTGTAATAGGTTGATTAGGTCTTTAAGTTAGATTTTTTCTACAGCCTGTGTAGAAGGCCCATAGGCTATGGGCTTTTATTTATTTGTTTTATTTTCTATAATGGGTTGCGCCCCATTTCATTGTTCTCTATTTAGGGCTTAAGCCCATTTCATTTTGTACTCTATAAATACCCTTCCCATTGAAGGGAATGGGTGTTGGTTAATGCATTGTTAAGTTTATCATTCTTAAGATTTAACCTACATTTCTCTCTCTCTTTTAATCTTCCTAGTAACCTTGTGTGATAATATTAAGACTCAACAAGTGGCATCAGAGCTAAACAAGGATTAAGGATTTTTTTTGTGATTCATTACTGTTCACCGAAATTTTTTCGAGTTAGGAAAGTTGGAAATTTTCCGAGTTAGGAAAAATTTTCAAAAGTCCCGAGTAAGCGAATTTTTTCCGAGTTAGGAAAATCTTCCACAAGTCCCGAGTAACTGAAACTTTTCCGAGTTAGGAAAATTTTCAACAAGTCCCGTTTGATTGAATTTTTCCGAGCTAGGAAAATTTTCAACAAGTCCCGATTTACAGAACTCTTCCGAGTTAGGAAAAAATTGAAAATTTCTGAGTTAGGAAAATTTTCAAACTTGTCCCGAGTTACTAAATTTCCGAGTTAGGAAATAATTCAACAAAAAGTCTTTGGCTCAACCTTTCCGAGTTAGGAATTGTTGAGTTAAAGAATTGTCGAGTAAAGTAAGTTTCCGAGTTAGGAAAATATTTCCGATTTAGCTTTGTAATTTCCAAGTTTGGAAGAAACGCTATTTCTTTGTGAGATTTAACATTTCCGAGTTAGGAAAATTGTGAATCTTCCAAGTTTATAAAATTTCATAAAATTCCGAGTTAGGAATATTTATATATCTTCCGAGTTAGGACGATCTTAAATCTTCCGAGTAAGGAATTTTCTCAAATTTTCGAGCAAGGAACATTCTAACCTTTTCCGAGTAAGGAAACGTATTATCTTACAAATCTTGTGTGATTCTTCCGAGTAAGGCAGTTACCGAGCAAATTCTGAAAATATTTCCGAGTAAGGAAACAAGTTGTGCACACTTCAAAACAAACGAACACAAATCCTATTTCCTTGGAACGATCCAACATCCACAGGTTACAACGCGATGTCTCAACCACCATACAACAACTACTTCAACAATCAACAACAACAGTATCGACAGCAACAACCGTACCAACAGCAGTACCCTCAACCGATGTATCAACAACAATACCCACTACCACAGTATCAACAACCACACATCCTCATGCAACAACACCAAGTTATTCCTCAACCACAACCGATGCAGAATTACCAGCAACTACCTCAAAAGTAGCCTCACTGGTTTGACAAAATGTGCGAGGCAATAAGCAGTTAACAGTCCCGACACGAGGCCGGATCTCTAGACACCCCACCTATGCTTACTCCAGGTAACTACGTGCAGTGGTCGAGTCGTTTCCTTCGGTTTATCGAGCAGAAGAAGCCCCATGGTAAGTTCATGAAGAAGGTCATCATTGAAGGACCATACCCACAACCTACAACCACGGTTCCAGGAGATGCCACTGCAACTCCTCCAAGAGCAGCAACTACAATTCCCACTCCTGTTGCTCAACTCACCACTGAACAGGTCCAACAGCAAGAGGCTAATGAATTGGCAATGTCTTATATACTTCAAGGGATTCCAAATCCTATCTTCCGAAGCATTGATGCACAAAAGACAGCCAAGGATATGTGGGAACATGTACACCTTCTTATGGAAGGTATTGCGTTAAATCAAGAAGACATGGAGTCTAAACTCTACATGGAGTATACCAACTTTATGATTGAACAAGGGGAATCGTTGGAGTTATACTACCACAGGTTTACAAATGTAGTCAACGACTTAGACCGTCACAACATCAAACTACCCAGGATTGCAGTAAAATCTAAGTTTCTGGGATGTCTCGGACCAGATTGGCAAAAGTATGTGACGTTTGTTCGACAAGCTAAAAGGATTTACGACGTGTCTTATGGGTTGTTATATGATTACCTAAAACAACACCAATATGAAGTTGACAAGGATAGAGCAGCAAGTGGAGGATTCTCATCAGCACCTACTCCAAACCCACTCGCATTGATGGTTCAGTCACAGTTGGTACCACAACCAGATCAGAGTTATGTCCAACCTATGCATACCCTAATGTATCCCTCACAGACTTCATCAACCCAAATCGTCCCATATGAAGCACCACCACAATATGCTGACAATCAACTGGTGTCATACGATAACAATGATTCAATGATGTACACCAACGTCGAAAATGATGAAGATGATGCGTTCAACTCATTAAACGAAGGATTTGCTCTTGTTAATACAAATATCGTCCTAAAAACGTCATTTATATTTTACGATCTTTGCTTAGTTTTGTTAATGACAATTACAAAGTTTATCTTTAAGCAAAGCATAAATAAGATTAAGTCTTTTACATTTATAGTGATAAGTCTTTTAAAAACACATTTTCACATCACAAAGTTTACTAGGAATAACATATACACATTTACATGTTTATTCCTTAAAATAGAAACTTTATTAGTTAAGTATTAGGATGACATCATGGCATGCATCATGTACACAATCTTGGTTAGATTTTGTGATATTTTGTTTAGATCTTCAAGCCAAAGAGTTGACATTTGAAGATATGGAAAGATATGGCAAGATTTGGAAAGATTTGAAGATCTCTTAGCTGGCCTGACACGGCGGATCCAAATGGATACAAAGACGGATCCAAGTTTTGGGATCCGCCGGATCCGCCGCCTGTTGATCAGCCTTGCCTATAAATAGCAAGCTGATCATTTGGCCAATTTATCACTTACATAGCATAAATTAGATATCCTTTCATTCACATATTACTAACCCATATCATTTCATTCCTAGTGATCTTCCTTTTTGTAGCAAAAGAGATCAAGCATCAACAAGCTTCAACATTCTGTTGCAAGACTTGAAAGTTACCTACTGTGTAACTTATTAGAATTTAGGCATCATAGTTGCATCTTTTATTCAGTAGAATCCGGTTAGTGTTTTAGTCCTCAAAACACATAGAGTGAATAGGAGTTGTTGTACCCTTGTAAAGAACTCGACATCTAGCTTAGTGTCGGTAATCATTTAGGCGACGTCAGGTTGGTTCTTCCTTAAAGTAGAACTCGGTATTTAGCTTTGTACCGGAAAAAGGGTGTAAGCGATGTGTATTAAGGTTTTCTCCGCCGAGAAGGGAGTTTGTTTCTTAGTGAAGAATAACTCTCGAGTTAGAGGCTCGAGGAGTGGAGTAGGGCAAGGAAGAGAGTCCTTGTAGCCGAACCACTATAAACATCCGTGTTGTGTGGTTTGATCATTCCTCTCTTTACTTAACATATATATTGTTTGATTATTTATGTGTGCATATTTTCTTTGAAATCACATTAAGAAACAAAGCGAATAAATTTTAAACGGTAAAACTATTCAACCCCCCTTCTAGTTTTCCACAATTGGTACCACAGCAGGTTACTCAAGATTTTCAAAATATATTGTATTTTTAAAACTTGAAAAGATTAATGGATTTTGAAAACTTTAAAGAAGGGCAATCTATGCAAAAACCACCACTATTTGAACCAAATTGTTTCATATATTGGAAAAATCGCTTTGAGACATATGTGAAGTCAAAGTACATAGATCTGTGGTATATTATTGTAGAGGGTGATTACAAGCCCATAAGTAATAATATTTCAGGTGGTCGGGATGTAGGTACTTCTTTTATTCGTCACAGTGATGAACAAAAGAGGTTGATTGCCAAAAATAATGAAGCCAAAATGATGCTTTACAATGCCTTACCTAAGAAAGAATATGAAAGAGTTTTTATGTGTAAAACGGCTAAAGATATTTGGCAATATCTAATTATCACTCATCAAAGGAACTCACAAGTCAAAGATAACAAAATTGATCTTCTTGTTCAACAATATGAACAATTTGTTATCTCTGAAGATGAGACCATTGATAGTGCGTTTGCTAGGTTTAATACTATTATTACATCTCTTAAAGCACTTGACGAATCTTTTTCTAGTAAGAATTTTGTCAGGAAATTTCTAAGAGCACTCCACCCTAAGTGGAGAGCTAAAGCTGACAGCCATTGAAGAATCTAAGGATCTTTCAAGAATGACACTGGACGAGCTCATAGGAAATCTCAAAGTTCACGAGATGATAATGGAAAAAGATTCAGAAATAGTCAAAGGCAAAAAGGAGAAAATGAAGTCCATTGCCTTGAAAGCTAGGGTAGAATCAAGTAGTGATGCAGAATCTAGTTCTAGTAGTGAAGATGAAGAATATGCCATGGCCATAAGAGATTTCAAGAAATTCTTTAGAAGACGAGGAAAGTTAGGTCGACCTCCTCATAAAGAAAAGAAATCCTTTCGGAAAGATCATGATGATAGTAAAGAAAAGGTAGATAGAAAGTGTTTTAGATGTGGAGATTCTAATCACTTTGTAGGAGAATGTCCAAAGCCTCCAAAGAACAAGTCTCAAAGAGCCTTTGTCAGTGGAGCTTGGAGCGATAGTAAAGAAGATGACGACGAGCCTAAGAACGATGAAATTGCTCTAATGGCTCATGACGCAGCAGAGGTAAATTCTGACTCGTCATACTCTTTTATTAATGATGACACATTAGATATAGAATATAAAAAACTATGTGAAATCACTCTAAAAATCATAAGCAAAAATAAGTTCTTAAAAACCAAAAAAGAATTTTTAGAAAACGAAATTCATCGGTTAAAAGAGAAAACTATAAAGTTAGAAAAAGGTAAAGGTATTAGAGAAACATGTGTTTTATGTCAAAAACTAAAACTCGAAATAGATACATTAAAATCCACACAGGAGAGTCTTATCAGACAAAACTCCAAATTCAAAAGGTTTGATAAACACTTAAGTTGTACTGATGACATAATGAAAATGCAAAGAATACCTCATGGTAGTTTCAAACCAGATTCGATGAGAAATGAAAACTTAAGTGACTTTCAGGAACAAACGATAAAAGAAAAAGAAACTGTTCCAACAACTTCTGATAACCACGGATCTGGCGGATCCAAAATTTTGGTTCCGCCAGTTGTATCCAAAGGATCCGCGGAAACAGAAGTTGAACAGAAGGCTATTAAATTAGATCGTACAAATTTTGTTAATGTCACTAGAAAACCTAGCACAAGTACAACTATTAACAAACAAAAACCATCAGTCTCTATAGGAAAAGGTCAAAATAAGTATAGGGTTAAAATGATTGTAGACTCCTCATTCTATGAAGGAACCGTGCTTAGGGAAAAACTAGTGGAAATTCCCTTCGATTATATGTTAGATATCAGTGAGCCATGGTAATGTTATGTCTAACCCAAACGGACCCATGAGATATTGGGGACCAAACGCTTGAGCTTTTCTTGAACTAAGGTATGCTCAAAGGTTGAGTTAGAATCAGATGAGTGGATTAAAGATAGTAGATGTTCAAGACACATGACGAGAAAGAAAAGCCTTTTCTCAACCTACCAAGTGTACGACGGAGGTAATGTCACATTCGGTAGTAAGCTTAAAAGTAAAATCATCGAAAAAGGTACAATCTCTCATGACTCTCTCACTATTGATGATGTTAGATAACTTAGGATTTAACTTACTTAGTATTAGTCAATTATGCCGCAAAAAGTATAACGTCCTTTTTAGTGAAAATGGAAGTAAAATACTTAAGGATGGCATAACTGTAGGAAAAGATGTTTTGAAGAATAACGTTTACGTTATGAAACTAGACAAAACACCTAAAGACGATCTTTGTCTCACTTCTTTAGACGATAACTCAACTCTATGGCATTGACGTCTAGGTCACGCCAATATAAGGTTAATTCAATCCTTATCATCTATGGAACTCGTTAGGAACCTACCCAAGTTGAAATATGACCAACACTTTTGTAATGCTTGCAAAATTGGGAAACAAGTTCATAATAGCCATAAGGCTAAAAATATGGTGTCTACATCTAGGTGTCTAGAATTGTTGCATATGGTTATGCACATGACTTTAAAATGGATATAAAAAGCACATTTCTAAATGATTTTATAAACAAAGAAGTGTATATAGCACATCCTCCAGGCTTTGTCAATTTTGAAAAACCAAATCATGTCTAACAAACTTAAGAAAGCATTATACTGACTTAGGCAAGCACCAAAAGCTTGGTATGATCGACTTAAGACTTTCCTAGTTGACCATAAGTATACCAAGGGCCTAGTTGACAACACTCCAAGAAAAAGGGATCACATATTATCATTGTCCAGGTATATATGGATAACATTATATTCGGTTCAACTTGTCAAGAGTTATGCAATGATTTCTCTAAGATCATTGATGCGCGTGATGTGTCGTTGCGGTTTAGCAGTTTTAATGCCTACTCAAGTTTTAAATTTATATTTAGCCGACTTATCAATAACACACACACTTAACGAGCAGTGTACCCGGTCAGTATGAAGATAATGGTAAGTAGAGTGTCGATCACTAAGAGTGGAACGTATTATCTAGTTATTCTAATCAGTATTTTAATATCCTAACGCAAGGGGGTTTCAGCCTGAGAGACTGGCACGATTTGTTGCAATTTAAATAATAAAATAAACCAATAGGCACGAATCAGCAAGTAGCACACACGTACACAGATAGATACTCGAGACAATAAGAGGGCTGTCCTTATGATTAAGTAGATTGTCACTTGTTTTATTGATAGCTTTATATGAAGTGTATGTAATTAACCCTTTCTCGTTGGTCCTATTCTCATCGGCGAGTAAACCCTTAATGATTACTTATGTCTAAAAGTTATTCCTAAGTGATCAATTTAGAAACAACCGTGGGAGCCACATCTTGTCCCGCAGTCGGATGCCCGCAAGCCACTAATAAACACAGAGGTTATCAATGCACTAATAAGTAGTAACCAAAGACATCAACATATAAACTTTAATTGATGGGAAAGCAAGTATTAAAGGGAGTGCAATCTTTCGTTGTCACATTACACAAGCCACCAATCCTGATGAATTAAAGTTTGCTAACACAATAAAACAAAACTACTTAATGAATTAAATACATGCAGCACCTTCTTACAGCTCTTGTATCTTCGATTTGGGTGTGTCTTGTGCTGCCTCCTTGACTGAATTCGTCCTTTTGCTCTGCTGTCCGAACTTCGGTTTTAGGGTTTCGAACTCTTTAATTCGTCTGGTCTACGGGGTATTTATAGTTTCTGTCTGAGGGAAGATGCGGCGCATCTACTTAAGTAGATGCGGCGTATGTACTTAACTTCGCGTGGGGTCCAAGATTATAATATTCAGGAATATTCGTACACCGCCAGAAGATGCGGCGTAACTCTTGATTAGATGCGGCGCATGTCCTCTTGTATCTTGGATCGTATCTGGTGATATCTTGATAGAGATGCGGCGCATGTCGAGAGTGAGATGCGGCGCATCTGGAGCAGAATTGACTTGATCTTGTCCATGTCAGTAGACTTCCACTTTATGCACGTTTTGCTCCATTATTAGTCCATAATCGCTAAGTTTCACCAAATGCTTGTTTTTACCTGAGAATTACAAAAGTAAACAATTAAGTATCAATCCTCATACATAATATAGTAAAACAAGTCAAATTAATAGGATAAATGATAGTAATAAAATGTACTTATTTGAGTTCATCAAATATCCCCCCACTTGAACTTTACTTGTCCCCAAGTAAACCTTAGAATTTCATTTATGAAAATGTATCCTAAAAGATGTTAGGATTTATTTTTATATTTAAGCATGTATTCGTTTATTTCATAATCACACAACTAAACACTTAACGAATTAGAAGTAAAATAAAATAAGTCGATAAAAGCAAATCTAATCGTTTAACTGTCCAGTCGCGACGAATATTCTATCATAAGCTTGGCAAGTATACACATCTCCACCACTAAAGCTAAGGAATAACAAGTCTAAAGCGGTAAAAAGGTTTTTAGGCTTAAGGGTTAATTATTCTTATTTACACTATCGATCTCAAATTCCAGAAAAGGCGACAAAATCACAAATACATGATCGAATCCACGAACACGATACTTGCAATTGCTCAAATCCTAACTCGAATAGGCTAAAGATAGGTCCAAACTTCACCAATAACAATATATCAAAAAGGGCGACAAAATCATAAATACATAGCCGAATCCACGACTACGATACTTAAGATTGCTCAAATCCCTAATCTCAATAAATCAAAGGTTCGGTTGGATAAAGAACAATACAGGGTATGGATAATATTTGGGATATAAATTGGTGTAAAAATAAAAATAAACAAAACAAAACAAATAAATTAAAATCCTAAGTGTGGTTAATCACTATCCCAACCATCCCATGAATAAGACTCATATCATCGAATAACTCACGCTTTAACACTTGAAACACACGCTTTTGGTAGACACGAATTATACTCAACAAAATCTTAATCAAAGAATAAACCTTAATCGGCATTCCCATAACTGCCAATTCCCATTCAATCCATAAATATAGTATAACAAATAGTGGTGATATCGACCACTTACATAACTCTACATCGTTGGCTTAAAATAAACATCCAACTCTTTTTTCTTTCTTTTTCTTTTCTCATTTTTTCGATTTTTTTTTTTTTTTTTTTTTTTTTTTTTTTTACTTGAAACATAAACATAGATGTGTAAAATTTCACCACATCACTACAACTTTCTTTCCGGATAATTTTTTTCTTCATACTTTTCATACTTTCAGAAATAACGGGTAATAGTGAAAGTAGTAAACACACGAAAAATAAACTCAAAAATATACAATATTTACTTTCACTCCAATTTGCATTGTGCAATTTCCCGACCTAACCAAAGATAATGAATTACGCACGCGAACACAGGTAATGTAAGGAAACACACTCTGCCTATAGCAATTAACCAACCACGGATTCTAATCTACAGGGTAGGCTAAGGTTTAAGGTGTAACGAAACATTTTAAACATAGGTGTAAGAAACGAAAGGAATGGCTCTGAGGGTTTTTCTAGGGGTATCTTACTCTAAAAATGAGAGTAACAAAAGGGTTTTATACGGGGGTTAACTAACCAGTGTAGTTAGCTAATAACACATAACATATAAAGGCTATTTGGTGTAATCCTAGAATTTTACCAATTTAGACAAGTCATTCCAATTATATAAATAATACTCATTATGGTGGTCTCGAATAGTATACAAGCCAAGTTCTAAAGTTTACAAGTCACCGGCACACTCATAGATTTGTGAATTTTGGAAAAAATCACAATTTTTGAAAATAACGTCATGTGTGCAGTTATGCAACTTAGATCTTAAACAAAAACATGCTAAAAAAAAATTTTAAGTTTGATATATTAAGCACATTTTAAGCATAATTTTTGAAAAAGTAGGACAAGTAATTGTTAAGTGTTCTAATTCTCCTATCCCCCCACTTAAGTTAAACAACGTCCTCGTTGTTTGTATAAAAGGTTAAAAACTGGAAATAAAAGAATTAGAACGGAAAAACTCCCCTGAGATTTGCTCGGTATGATCCTCCATTAGTATAAGAGCAAAAATCATCTTCCATGTGAATTAGAACGTTAAAGCTTCATACTTGATGTATCCACAGGAAATCCAGGAAACTATAATACCACCAACACTTTAAAACACACCTAAGATAAGAAAGGTTCAACTTGCATAACACATTAGTAGTTAGGAAAAATAAAACTTAAAAATTAAAACTGAAAATCATCAGGTCAGTCGATGCGCCGTATCTTATTGAAGAAGATACGCCGTATCGAGCCTGGAATAAATACGGATCAGAATAAAGATGCGCCGCATCCTTAACCAGGGATGCGCCGCATTAAAATAAACTGATAAAAAGTTTTAAAGTCGAAAAATAAAAATGCAGAAAAAATAAAATAAGATATGACCATTGCAGAGGATGCGTCGCATCTCAGGACTGAGATGCGCCGTATCTTCGTGCGGCCTGGACTGACTCGACACAGAAAACAGAATAATAAAAGATAAATCCGGGTTGTCTCCCGGTAAGCACTTGTCTTTATTCCAGAGTCTTCAAGTTAGACTCACGTTCAGCTCATTAGTATCGATCATTGAAGGAGTCGGAAACATCACGCTCCTTCATCGCCAATTTAGTAATATTGAACACTCCTTGCTCGTCCTTAATTTCCACGCCGTTCTTCTTCAATATCTGTATAAACAAAGTCCTGTCCCTTACGGGCAGAGATGACAAAATGATAGACGGGAAATTCTTATTATCATATAGGCACAGATAAGCAAGGTGGGGTGGTAGTTCAATAAACACATCATTGTTCAAATTCGTTTTCTCAATTACTCTCCTACGTTTATTAATTACTACACAATCATACCACTCATCATCAGAATCACTAACAATATCTCGTCTAAGTTCCGTAGGTACATTAAGGTCAATGAATTCCTCAAAGTCTTCATGATTAGGATTAGTTGAGTTGTTTTGAATCAATGTTTCTCCCATAAGTCTAGCTTCAAGATCGAGGTCCATACGCTCTCTTAATCCTAGCACATAAACACCTCTAATTATGCTTTTAACCGGATCTTGGCACTTATAGACTAGTTTATTATTCCCTACCCTTAATGAAATTTTTCTCTTAAACACATCAATCTTAGCATGGGCAGTAGACAAGAAAGGTCTTCCGAGGATTAAAGGGATCTTAACATCCTCGGGCATGTCTAGTATAATAAAGTCTACGGGAAAAATAAACTGCTCAATCTTAACTAGCACATTATTAGCAATCCCTTCAGGTCGTTTTACTGTTTTATCAGCCAATTCAATAAGTAATTTAGTTGGTGCTAATTTTCCTAGTCCTAGGGTAGCGAATGTCTTAAGAGGCATAACACTAACACTAGCTCCTAAGTCAGCCAACACATTATTGAAGGATATATTATTAATAGAACAAGGTAGAGTAAAACTTCCTGGGTCTTCTTCTTTATGAGGCAAGGCATTTGAATCGGTTGCAGGGCTCTCTTCTTTCATTGTTGCCTTGATCTCCTCTTCAATTTTTGTCTTCTCTTTTAGTAGTCTCCTTAAGCTGATTGAAGAGTTAAAGAAAAATTCGGGTCTTGCACCATCATTACCATTCATCGACCTTCTAGGTATATTAGGAGTGACTTCTTCGGTGGTGCTTATGGCCTTGACATGATCCCTTGGGTTGGTTTCAGTTGAGCTCGGTAAACTTCCATATCCCCTTTCTTGAAGAACTTTGCTCATTTGACCAATTTGTTGTTCCAATGCTTTGATCGAAGCTCCTTGATTTCTTGTAGTAGTGTCCGTTGAAGCTCGAATTTCCTTGATCATAGCAGTATTCTCTTCATGTCTTTTAGCAGCATCGGCCATAATTTGCTTTAAAGTATCGTCTAAAGTCTGCCTCCTCTCTTGATAAGCGGGATTGAAGTTGTTCTTTTGATAGAATCCCGGACTAGCTTCCCTAAATCTTGCTGAAGGTCGGAACGGTTGTCCAAATTGGGTGTAATAAGCTTCTTCAAATGTCTCACTTTCATTCTTGTTCGGGCAATCTTTAGTGTAGTGAGGTCCTTCGCACTTTTCACATCCAACTTGGGCAGCATACGCTCTTTCATCTCGCTTCTTCATCTCTCTACTAATTTTATCCAATTGAGCTTGAATAGCAGCAATCCCATCAAAATTAGTGCTGCTCTTAGATCTAGTAGAGGTCCCATCGTGCCATTTCTGAGAATGATCAGCAGCTTCTTGGATCGCCTTCCTAGCATTAGTTGCACTCATCTGAGGTACAGCTCCCTTAGCATCCAAAATCTGTCTTGTAGGCACGTCCAATCCCTGATAAAACAATATTATTTCCTGCATAGGGGTTAGATAGTGTTGAGGACATTTTATCAATAAATCTTTAAATCGTTCCCAAGCTTGATAAAGGGTTTCATCAGGCTCTTGCTTGAAACTATTGATAGCCTCCATCTTCTTAGCAGTCTTAGCAGGTGGACAATATCTCTTCAGGAATTTGCTCTTCAAACCTTCCCACGTAGTGATTGAACTAGCAGGTTCATTCCTTAGCCACTTGTTAGCAGCTCCTTTTAGTGAGATTGGGAAGATTCTTAGCATGAGTTGATCGGTATTGACACTTTCTGTAGTAAACAAATCTGCAATCTCCAGGACCTTTTCGACATGCTCATTAGCATCCTCTTGTTCCGTCCCACTGAAAGCATTCTCTCTGAGCTCTTTGAGAAATTGTCCCTTCAACTCAAATTTTGACTTGTCATCAAACTTTGGTCTAGCAACTCCTGAAGTGTAATCAGCACGGGTATTGTTCATGTATTCCTCCATAGTAGTGTTTTCGCCCATTGTTCCTGTTTCAACTTCCTCTTTTTCTTCAGAAAAGTAATCAAGCTCGAGTGAACTTGAAAGATCAAAGCTTCTTGTGTTGAAAAGCCTCTTAAGCGAATGCAGGGCTCGTTCAGGATCTTCAAAAGGTTGAATCAAGTTCCTCGTAGAACTCCTGGTCATGCACTTCCTGAAATCAATCACAAAAGCATCAGTAGGGTATGCTCGAGAAAGTAATATATCAGATAATTAATAACGAAAACGGAATACGAAAAATTAAAGTTACTGATATCTGCAGACGATGCGCCGTATCCAAAAAGTTGGATACGCCGTATCTTATAATCGTTAAAATTTAATCAGACTTTATTCAGAAAATAGATACGCCGCTTTAGAATTTAAGAATGCGCCGTATCGAATTAATTAATCAAAAATCAACTTATCCAATTAAAATTAAATGCGTCGTATTAACGAAAGTTAATGCGCCGTATTTTCGTTACGTTTAAAAATAAAAGATTTTTGATTCAGTAAGATGCGCCGTATCGACAGAGATCGATACGCCGTATCTGTTTAATAATTCGCAAACTGTTTTTAATTAAAATAATAGATACGCCGTATCTTCAAAAGAAGATGCGTCGTATGGCGTTAACGTTTTAGAAAAAATTTTTATCAAAAACAGATACGCCGTATCTGCAAAAGCAGATGCGTCGTATTACTTTATCGCTTAGAAAAAATTTTCTTATTAAAAACAGATACGCCGTATCTTGGGGAAAAGATGCGTCGTATCGAATTAATTAAACGCGTTGTATATAAAAAAATTGAACGCAATACGCCGTATCTGAGAGATCAGATGCGCCGTATCGTTTGATTTAGCACAGTACAACGATAGCAGAACAGAAAAAAAACGAAAAATAAAACAAAAATAAAACACACGAACAAAAACAAATAAAAGCAAAAATAAAAGAAAACAAATAGCACACAATACAACAATTATGCAAAATAGTACAATGATGCAATTAATCTAATAAAAAGAAAAACAAATCAAGATACACCACGAGTATTTTAATTAGGTTTTTCTATTAAAATACTAAATCAAATTAACAGATAATAACAATTCACTCCCCGGCAGCGGCGCCAAAAACTTGATGCGCGTGATGTGTCGTTGCGGTTTAGCAGTTTTAATGCCTACTCAAGTTTTAAATTTATATTTAGCCGACTTATCAATAACACACACACTTAACGAGCAGTGTACCCGGTCAGTATGAAGATAATGGTAAGTAGAGTGTCGATCACTAAGAGTGGAACGTATTATCTAGTTATTCTAATCAGTATTTTAATATCCTAACGCAAGGGGGTTTCAGCCTGAGAGACTGGCACGATTTGTTGCAATTTAAATAATAAAATAAACCAATAGGCACGAATCAGCAAGTAGCACACACGTACACAGATAGATACTCGAGACAATAAGAGGGCTGTCCTTATGATTAAGTAGATTGTCACTTGTTTTATTGATAGCTTTATATGAAGTGTATGTAATTAACCCTTTCTCGTTGGTCCTATTCTCATCGGCGAGTAAACCCTTAATGATTACTTATGTCTAAAAGTTATTCCTAAGTGATCAATTTAGAAACAACCGTGGGAGCCACATCTTGTCCCGCAGTCGGATGCCCGCAAGCCACTAATAAACACAGAGGTTATCAATGCACTAATAAGTAGTAACCAAAGACATCAACATATAAACTTTAATTGATGGGAAAGCAAGTATTAAAGGGAGTGAAATCTTTCGTTGTCACATTACACAAGCCACCAATCCTGATGAATTAAAGTTTGCTAACACAATAAAACAAAACTACTTAATGAATTAAATACATGCAGCACCTTCTTACAGCTCTTGTATCTTCGATTTGGGTGTGTCTTGTGCTGCCTCCTTGACTGAATTCGTCCTTTTGCTCTGCTGTCCGAACTTCGGTTTTAGGGTTTCGAACTCTTTAATTCGTCTGGTCTACGGGGTATTTATAGTTTCTGTCTGAGGGAAGATGCGGCGCATCTACTTAAGTAGATGCGGCGTATGTACTTAACTTCGCGTGGGGTCCAAGATTATAATATTCAGGAATATTCGTACACCGCCAGAAGATGCGGCGTAACTCTTGATTAGATGCGGCGCATGTCCTCTTGTATCTTGGATCGTATCTGGTGATATCTTGATAGAGATGCGGCGCATGTCGAGAGTGAGATGCGGCGCATCTGGAGCAGAATTGACTTGATCTTGTCCATGTCAGTAGACTTCCACTTTATGCACGTTTTGCTCCATTATTAGTCCATAATCGCTAAGTTTCACCAAATGCTTGTTTTTACCTGAGAATTACAAAAGTAAACAATTAAGTATCAATCCTCATACATAATATAGTAAAACAAGTCAAATTAATAGGATAAATGATAGTAATAAAATGTACTTATTTGAGTTCATCAATCATGCATGACGAGTTTGAAATGAGTATGATGGGGGAACTAAACTTTTTCTTGGGTCCCCAAATTATAAAATTAGAAGATGGGATTGTCTTCAACCAATCTAAGTATATCAAGGATATGCTTAAGAAATTTGGTCTTAAAGATTCTGAACCCATGAAAACACCAATGTCTTCCGAAACCAAACTCACCAAGGATGACGAAAGTGAATCCATAGATAGCACTAAACATAGAGGGATGATTGGTAGTTTACTCTACCTAACAGCTAAGTAGACCGGACATTATGTTTAGTGTTTGTCTATGTGTACGCTTTCAAGAAGATCCCAAAAATATCCCATCTTGAAGCCGTTAAAACGATATTTAGGCACATTAAAAAGGCACTACACATTTAGGATTATGGTATCCTAAAGGCACGGGTGTAGAAACCATAGTGTATGCCAATTTAGACCATCCCGATAATTATGTTGATAGGGAAAGTACAAGCAGTGTAAGACACTGTTTCACTTCATGATTTACTAAGAAATAAACAGCCCTCGCAACTTCAACTATCAAGGTAGAGTGTGGATGAAGCAGGCTCTCGACGATTATGATATTATACTCAACGACATTCCCATTCTTTGTGACAACAAAGGAGCTATCGATCTTAGCAAAAACCTTGTCCAACATGCTAGAACCAAACACATAGAAATACGTCATCACTTCCTTCGTGACAATGTTCAGAAGGGAAACATCTCAATTGAGAAAGTTTCCTCAGAGGACAACATTGCCAATATCCTCACCAAACCTCTAAAGAGAGAACCTTTAAGCTATCATAGACTTGGTTTAGGATTAATGGAACCTAGTAAGTAGATTAAACGTTAGCTCAAGCCTTAGGTTAACCAAACACAAGCAATTCCAAAATTATTCTGATCCTACGGATCCAACCGACAACAAGGGCGGATCCCTTTTCTTGGATTCGCCGGATCCGTGGACTGCTGAGAGAGTTTTTAATTTATTAAAACAAACATCCTTTACTGTACACCATATTTCCTAAAACACACATCTCACTAGAACTCGACCCATAATTCACAAAACTCAAAAATTAGGTCATTCTCCACAAACAATTTGTGCTTAATTCATCATTGTAAGTATCCTAATCCTATCTAATTTCTAATCTGAGTCCAGGATTCCTATTTTTTGCACAAAATCAAAACTTGGGGTTTATTCATTTTTCTTGTAAAATCATGAGGCATGCTAAAACAACATAACAAATCATTTTCTTTGTAATTAGGAATTAGATATCATAATGCATCATCATTAAACACCCCATGAGAAATTTTCATAAATCTTCTCACGATTAGGAAAAACGATTTTCAATCATTGTTCATACAAATACAAAAACGTTATGTTTTAAACATCACTTGCATAATGTCTCTTGAATGCTAAAGGGAATACATAACTAATATGTATTTTCGGGGTACATTCAAACGTAGCTACATTGAATTAGGAGTGTTTGGGTTATCTAATATTTTTGTTATTAATCCTGCATAAATGAATCTTCATGCATCAAAAGGAGTCGAGATAACCGCACCTCCACATTGTCCCCATATAGGCACACACTAGGCTTTTATACGTACTTTTGATAATTTTAACTAAACTATATATTTTTCGTGTCTAGAATAACTATGCCTCCCGCAACCAATTACGATCACAAACACACCAGCTTGTGGCCCGCTGTGGAATGCTTAGTTAGTTAAGCGTTCCCGGGTGAGAGTAGTACCGGTATGGGTGACCTACCGGGAAGTCCTCACTTGTGGACCACAATGCTCTGTTGGTATTAGGCAATGAAGAGGAGAGCCTGTAAGCCAATGTTGCGCAGGTTCGAATCCGAGCCGGCCCCGGTTTTCATCCAACCGTTACTCCAGCGAGAAAACTTGTGTGGAGGCGGTACGGTTTCCCGGCGGACGCTGATGAAGCGAAAGTGAACCACTTTTAGGGGGTCATTTAAGCCCTAAATCGTATTTATTTGATCAAATATTGCCCTAAATCGTTCCTTTTGTCATTTTAGGTACTTTGGAGGCAAAATCTGGAAAAGGAAGCATTTTGGACGTTTTTGGAGCAATAAAGTGAAGAAAACGACAAAGTCTTAAAATCGGCTGGAAAAGTACCTTTGACGGCGTCAGGTATTGTTCTAGACGGCGTCATGGCTTGGCAAAAGTGGTGGACATGAAAAATACACATGATAAGCCAGGGAATTTTACAAGGGAATTCTGACGGCGTCACCCTTTGAAGTGATCAAGGTCGTCACGGTTTAACTTAAAGAGAGACGGCGTCAAGCCCATTTCTGACGGCGTCAACCTTTGATAAGCCAGGGAGGATTTTGGAGCCCTAAAGAGGGACGGCGTCAGGAAGGCCATCCGGGAACCCTAAAAGCGGCGAGGTGACAGCGTCAAGATCTACAACGTGACGCCGTCAGACCTTAAACTCTATATATAGTTTTGCAATTTTTTGTCATTAGTGTGGAACTTTTTGTGTGTAACTTTGGAGGAGAAACCCTAAGACGAATTTCTGCCATTTTTAAGGGTGTTCATACCCTTGGATCTCCCATGTTTAATTGAAGATAAGTTATCATTTAATCATTCAATATGTCTATGTGTTGTTTGATTATATCTTGTTCTTGTCTTTTAATTAACATGCTAGGCTAGATTTATCTTGTGTTTGCTTAGATCTAATGAAACCTAACTATTGATTATTGGTTATTAGTGTGTTATTAATTGTATTGGATGATTGTTCATCGATGTTAGGCTTAAGAAAACTGGCTAACCTCCTATACGGTAATTTGCTTGAACGTCTTAAGAAACATGAACCAATGCGTACTAGGTTATTATGGTTGTATTTAATGCATGAGCGAATTCTAGTGATCCCATGTTAGGAGCTTCCTAGCCGGCTCGACATAGGAGTGAAGTAGGAGCTTGTAGAGTTGGGGAAGTACGTACGCCACCCCACGATTGGTATTAAGGAATACACCCGTCATCCACGCAATTAATACACACTAATCAACCGGTAAAAGATAGTTAGGGAGTAAGGAAATCTAAGTAAACACATTTCTCTCCATATAAGTTTCACCACCTTTTCATTTTTAGTTATTTTATTTTATTTGCATTTGTAGTTATTTGGGTTAGTTGACTAGCAACTAATTCCGCCCACTCCTTCAAACCCGAGATTTTACTTGCTTTCATTAAAACATAAAAATACAAAAAGAATCTTCCCTCACCCTTAGACCTATTAAACTAGTTTTTCAATCCTAACGACACTATTCCCTGTGGAGAACGATCAATCCCCCGTACTTACCACTACACTATACTACATCGGTCAGGTACACTGCCTGGTGGGGTTGTAAGCCTCTTGAGATCCCTTGAGAGGTAAAACCTATTGTAAGGTCACAAAACCACGCATCAAGTTTTTGGCGCCGCTGCCGGGGAATAGTTATTGTTTAGGTTGAATTTTTTATTTTATAGGTCTACTCACTAGATTCCTTTCTAGTGAGATTTTTATTTTATTTTTCTAGGTTTTCTTTAGTCTATCTTTTTTCTTCGTTTCTTTGTTCGTAACCATTACCATCCGACATCATGGAAGGTGGTAATATCCTTGATCCCAACAACCCACCACCACAACAACCACCACCACCTCCTAGAGCCCGTACCTTAGGAGACTACTCCCGTCCTAGCCACCACGGCTATCGAAACACAATTGAGCTCACTCAAGGAGCCAATGTCACTCCCTTGCGATCCGACACCATCCGGTTGGTGCAAAGCGGATGCGCATTCCATGGACATCGTTCCGAAGATCCTAATCAACATCTCAAGGACTTTCTCAAAATCGTTGATTCTATAGACCTTGATGTTGCCACTCGAGAGACGACCCGACTGCGTCTCTTTCAATTCTCTCTGCGGGACCAAGCTAGTCAATGGCTAGAGCGTCTACCCGCAGGATCCATCACCTCATGGGATGATCTCACCACTCGTTTCCTTGATCAGTTTTTCCCACCCGGAAGAACTACCAAGCTAAGGAAGGATATCTTGATATTCGAACAACGTCGAGGCGAAACCCTGTATGGGGCATGGATTCGATTCAAGAACTTACTCCGAAAAGTCCCTCATCATGGCATAGATCTCTGGCTTCAAATTCAAATCTTCTATGACCATGTTGACTACCACACCAAGCGTGCCATCGATCGAGCCGCCGGAGGCAGATTGCGTGATAGAAACGCCGAGGAATCATGGGAAATCATTGATGAGCTTGCATCCGACGATGATGAATTTTGGCAAGTTTCCCACAACGTACGCTCAGCGGTCAAGACATATTCATCGCCCGATAAAGCCAATCAAATCACCGAGGAAAGCGTTAGTGAACTTGAGAAAAGGGTTGCATATCTTATGGAAAAGCAAAAGAGACCCTTAAGTCCACAAAAAGCAACGGTTAACTCGGTCTCAAGCATTAAGCAAATACCATTGTCCGAATCACCCCGGAGGGAAAATACTAAACCCTTCCATAGGCACGCTCAACCCAACTCACCACCCCAGGAACTTAGTCCAACATTCGAAGCTCGAATGAGAGAATACATGTCAAAACACTCCGAACGATTGGCAAAATTTGAGGAAGCTATCTACAAACAAAAGGAGGAGATGGAAGAGAAGATGGCTGAGATGATGGGCCTTTTGAAAGAATACACAAAAACAAAAGCTACTGAGAATGTGTTAGTGCGAAAAGACATTGAAGTTCCCAACACTAATTGTATTAATGCCATCTCCGTCGTCAAAGGAGGCGTAAATGAAGAAAGAGGGAATTTGATAACTATGAAAGTTAACAAGATTGATCTCATCCCACTTAATGATGGAAACACCAATGCCTACAAATGCGATTCCGACAAGGGAAAGGAGGCGCCCTCTGAGGAGCGCCAATTGGTAGAACCGCCAAAGTCACAACAAGTGAGGCATTACTTGAAGCACGAAATAAACAAGGAGACCATAAACGATTGGGTGGGAAACTATCGACGTACTCATCTACCCAACAAGGAGTCCAAGAGGATGGAACCGGATGATGAATCCGACACATTACCCGGAGGGCAATTGTATGAGTGCCTCATAAGACAAAAGTTAGTGGAAAAGCAGGAATTCTACGGGGTCTTCGAAATACCATGCAGCATTGGAAAACTCAAGTATCTGGATGCGGTAGCTGACCAAGGTTCCGACGTAAATTTGATGCCTTTATCCGTTTATGTCCAGTTAACCGACGAACTGCCATCCATCACCCGTACTAAACTCTCCTTTGCCAAACATTCTTATGAGTACCCGTTAGGAATTGCAGAAGATGTGTTGGTCAACGTTGCCGGATTCCTGTATCCGGTCGACTTCATGATTATTGAAAGAAATGATATGAATATGCCAATAATCCTTGGGGCACCCTTTCTCGCGACCACTAGGGCACAAATCAATTACGAAAATAGTACCATCCAAATGAAGAAGGGAAAGAAAACAATAAACTTCCCAACGATCCCACGACATATACGAGATGTTGCTCTACAAAAGAAGATGGAGGCGAACCCCAATATAATCCGTGGTAATGTTGGAGAGAAAATCCGTGCATGGGAGGCAAGGATTAAAAGTTATAATGAAAATGAGATTAGAGAATGTAAGGGTGGAAATAACGATTATATTGAGGCTGATGAGCAGACCAATAACCCCGCTGAATTTACAAAAGGAGACTCAGTGCTCCTAAGGCATTCAGAAACAAAAGCACCTACCGATGAACCAAGTCCCTGGTGGTACGGACCATTCACAATTAAAAGTATACACCAAGATGGGGTAGTAAGCTTGACCAGCAAGGGAGGAGGTGAAGTGACTGCGAATGTCGAGCGATTGCGACACCACCACCCTGATAACAAGGATTATATCTATCAGGGATACGTCATTATGAATGATGGAATCACGTAATGTACGTGACTTTGAGTCTAGCTACAAGACTCGTTAATAAAGAAAAGCGCTTCTTGGGAGGCAACCCAAGTTTTATTTGCTTTGTGTGTTTATTTATTTGTTTGTTTGATTTTATTTGTTTCCGTATGTATGTTTAATTTTTATTATTATTGATTCATGTTCAAAACTTATTTGTGAAAATGCTTTATCTTGTTTTTAACTTCGTCTTAACTACATATAAAGGTATTTTGCAAAAGTTAAGTGTAAGGGAAATCCAAATCGGTTTATTAGAACAAATGAACATGAATCGTAATAATATTAAATTAACATGCATATTAGTAATTGTTTGAGTCAAATGCTTGTATCGAGTCATGATGATTTTTTGCAGGATTTCCAGGAAGTAAGGTATAGGTTTTTCCAGAAATTTTCCGGAAACTTAACATGAAAATTCTGTCAGATCATTTCTGACGGCGTCAGGCTTTACAACCTGACGGCGTCAGATTTGAATTTTTTGAAATTTTTGAAAGTTTTGTTTTCATAAAAAGTTTTTATTAAATCTATAACTTATAAACTCCAGGAATCTGCAAAATTATCATTCCACAAGCATTATATCCTTATATAGAATTTATCCCGCCGATGTTATGCAGGTTTTTCGTGTTTGTTTTCTCAGGTTTAACAGGTTATTTTGGACAAGGAGATGTTTGTTGAATCAAGCTTTTGGCGATGCATTAGTCGTAAAGCTTCTACATTCTCTTGGAAGAAGATCTAACCATGTTACCCCTTTATCCACCGAGCGAATCAGGGGAGTATTTGATTTCATTCTTTTACCTTATTACTTTTACATCTTGTTATTTGAACATTGGGGACAATGTTCATCTTAAGTGTAAGGGGGGGGGGGGGGTAAAGTACGATTAGAGAATGCTTTTACGCTTGATTTTTGTTTGTTTAATAGTAGATGTGTAATAAAACTGAGATAAATACCTGTTAGGGCAATTTTAGTGCCAAATTTAAAATTTTTTACAACATATAGGAGTGAAACTTTGATCTTAATGAGCGTCTCACGGATAGGAGTTATATGACTAGCACAAAACCGTACCACTAAAAATTTTTCCACCCCCAAATATGTGAGGTTCGCCCCTAGAATTGGTAGGAAAAGCATTTATGCTATGATGTGTGTACCGGTAGCACTTAGATTCTAGAACTTGCGTTAGGACCATTCCGAGGTCACAAGTGAGATTACATTTGTGTAGTTAGATTTACTACATGATAAGAGGCATTAGGATTAACCCATTGTTTTACACCTGTGTTTTTGTTATAATTACTTTGGCTACATTGGTCAAGTAATTCTCCCACACCCTTTGCGTTGTACTCATTTTTAGTACACGATACCCCTAGTACACCCCTCAGAGCCTATCTTTTCGTTTCGACCTTTAAGCATTTTACTTAAAGGAAGAATTTGTTACACCCCACTTAAATGTACACCCAAATCGCCTTAGCCTACCTTGTATGCACTCATTTTTAGTGCATTATTGTGACAACATTTGTTTAAACCCCAAGTTAATTATCTAGTTGATTACATGGTTGCTAAGTCGAGTCATATCCTTGTACATATTGTTTTGGGACGATTGGATTCATGGGTAAAGTACTAGTGTAATGGAGTAATGGGGAAGAACAACATTATTACCCCCATATGTGCTAAATATTTAAAAAAAAAAAAAAAAAAAAAAAAAAAAAAGTACTCCAAGTTTTTCAATTATCTTAATTCGAGTCATTAGAATAGTTATTTGTAAAGTTATGTAAAAGTTCAAGTGTAAGGGGAATGCAACGCCCCTATGATGTATTATTTTGGATGGTAGGGCAAGAGTGTATGAAAAAAAAAAAAAAAAAAAAAAAAAAAAAAAAAAAATTTCGAAAAAAAAATTAATTAAGAAAAATACAAAAAATGAGAAAAAGAAAAGTAGAAAAAACATACGGACTACCATCCCGTTTCATTTTATGTTTATTTTATGTTTTTGTTATTTTTGTTTTTAGCTTAAGATTGAGTCGAGTCTTGGCTTAGCAACATTGTATAGTACATGTAATTAATCAAGATCTTTAACTCGCCACCAGTAAAATATCCCTTATCCAACAAAACAGTGTTTATCATATCCCTACACCTAACGTTATAACCCGTTTAAAAGCCCTCTTTGATAGTTTATCTTAGGTGCTTACGCCTAGTGGATGAGGTTTTTGATCCTTTCCCAAGCATATGGTAATCTATTTGCTATGACAGGTAGTGAGAGATATTATCCATTTTCATTTATGAGATTTATTTTGATGACACCTGAGAGATGTGAGTATCTAAACACTACTTGTGAGGTGCTAGTTTGTAATCTCCGTGCTTATTATGATTAAAGTGGAACGACTATTTGTTGTAATTACTTTTATATTAGTGTTAAATGACCCCTAACTTGTATTTTGATTAGAATAAAAGCGCATTTGCTTGAGGACAAGCAAATCTCAAGTGTAAGGGTATTTGATGAAGCGAAAAGTGAACCACTTTTAGGGGGTCATTTAAGCCCTAAATCGTATTTATTTGATCAAATATTGCCCTAAATCGTTCCTTTTGTCATTTTAGGTACTTTGGAGGCAAAATCTGGAAAAGGAAGCATTTTGGACGTTTTTGGAGCAATAAAGTGAAGAAAACGACAAAGTCTTAAAATCGGCTGGAAAAGTACCTTTGACGGCGTCAGGGATTGTTCTAGACGGCGTCATGGCTTGGCAAAAGTGGTGGATATGAAAAATACACATGATAAGCCAGGGAATTTTACAAGGGAATTCTGACGGCGTCACCCTTTGAAGTGATCAAGGTCGTCACGGTTTAACTTAAAGAGAGACGGCGTCAAGCCCATTTCTGACGGCGTCAACCTTTGATAAGCCAGGGAGGATTTTGGAGCCCTAAAGAGGGACGGCGTCAGGAAGGCCATCCGGGAACCCTAAAAGCGGCGAGGTGACGGCGTCAAGATCTACAACGTGACGCCGTCAGACCTTAAACTCTATATATAGTTTTGCAATTTTTTGTCATTAGTGTGGAACTTTTTGTGTGTAACTTTGGAGGAGAAACCCTAAGACGAATTTCTGCCATTTTTAAGGGTGTTCATACCCTTGGATCTCCCATGTTTAATTGAAGATAAGTTATCATTTAATAATTCAATATGTCTATGTGTTGTTTGATTATATCTTGTTCTTGTCTTTTAATTAACATGCTAGGCTAGATTTATCTTGTGTTTGCTTAGATCTAATGAAACCTAACTATTGATTATTGGTTATTAGTGTGTTATTAATTGTATTGGATGATTGTTCATCGATGTTAGGCTTAAGAAAACTGGCTGACCTCCTATACGGTAATTTGCTTGAACGTCTTAAGAAACATGAACCAATGCGTACTAGGTTATTATGGTTGTATTTAATGCATGAGCGAATTCTAGTGATCCCATGTTAGGAGCTTCCTAGCCGGCTCGACATAGGAGTGAAGTAGGAGCTTGTAGAGTTGGGGAAGTACGTACGCCACCCCACGATTGGTATTAAGGAATACACCCGTCATCCACGCAATTAATACACACTGATCAACCGGTAAAAGATAGTTAGGGAGTAAGGAAATCTAAGTAAACACATTTCTCTCCATATAAGTTTCACCACCTTTTCATTTTCAGTTATTTTATTGTATTTGCATTTGTAGTTATTTAGGTTAGTTGACTAGCAACTAATTCCGCCCACTCCTTCAAACCCGAGATTTTACTTGCTTTCATTAAAACATAAAAATACAAAAAGAATCTTCCCTCACCCTTAGACCTATTAAACTAGTTTTTCAATCCTAACGACACTATTCCCTGTGGAGAACGATCAATCCCCCGTACTTACCACTACACTATACTACATCGGTCAGGTACACTGCCTGGTGGGGTTGTAAGCCTCTTGAGATCCCTTGAGAGGTAAAACCTGTTGTAAGGTCACAAAACCACGCATCAGACGTCGTTAAACAATCCCCACTACGCCAGTGTGGGCCCGGTTAAGACAACATAGTCTGGGTATATGGTGGATGAGGTCCTGCCGATGTGGCGGGCGCGACTCCAATCCAAAAAATGAAAGTCACTGTTCAAAAAAAAAAAAAAAATACCTACCTCAACACCACAAAACCAAAGGTCTCACTGAAGCTCAAGTAAATATCTTCAAAACCTTAGAAAAACGGTATGTTCACGAAGGTAGAACCGTAGGCTCATCATTTTTAGAAGAAACCAATATCCGTGAACAATTAGCCTCTATCCAACTTGATTGTCTCGTCGACATAGATGAGCCTATCATTCCTAGGTTTATACTTGAATTTTATGCCTCCGTAAAACTTAGATCTGACGACTTTGGATCTTTAAGCATCCATTTCAAAGTAAACCATAATCAATTTAGTTTTCATTTAAATCAATTCGGAGAAGTTTTAGGTATTCCAAATCAAGGAACTTCCTTTTATTCAGACAAGTGGCCTCTATCCATTATAGAATGCAACCTTGGTCGTACTCATCCATATGATACACCTCTCACTTCCAAAGAAATCATCCGAGACCATCTCTTCAATCCTAGAACCAACCCAACTAAGAAAATCCGAGGTAAACAAGTAAGTCGAGACCCATTTGCCATGGAGCTTAATGAACTCAAACCCGAATTTAAGAAACTAGAGGAGATTCTTAGAGCCAACGTCATTAGCACTGTTGGTAATAGGGATCACATGAATGCAAGTTTATGCTACATGATCTATTGTGTGTCGACCCATCAACAATTCAACTTAGCCTACTATATCGCCAAAAGAATGGCCGATATACCTGTCTTAGGCACAACCGCCATGCCATACGGGATGCTTCTTACCCGTCTGTTTAGAGCTTCTATACATATTCCTCGAAATGAGAGTGGTTTTCTTCCTCTCTGCACCGAAATCCCACACGCCTTTGTTCCTCTTAGCGATTATAGGGTAGCCGTAGCAAGAGGAAAACGTGCTCATTCTCCATCCTCATCTTCATCATCATCGGCTAGTGACGAAGATGGTTTGCCCAACTCTAGTATTCCTCAACCCGAATACTTGAGTCAACTTCCTCTAATCCCAAATGAAACCGAGGAGCATCGACAAACAAAGGGAATGATGAAGAATTTGGGGCGTTGGATCATGAAACTTCACAAGGGTTACAAGAAATTGAGCAAGAAGTTCAAATGAGAAGAGTGTTTGGATTTAGACCTTATTAGACAATGATGTGTTGAACTTATGTGTATCTTGAGATATTATGTTAGTACTTGATTTGTATGTGAACTAACTCAGATTTGCAGGTCGATAACACTTAGTGTTATCAATTTTCCGAGAATAAGCCACTATTTGGCTTAACTCCATTTAAGGTAAGTTATGATGATCGGATTTATTTATGTGTAAACGTGTGTTAGAATATATATATTTAGTATATTTGTAGTACATATTAGCTATTACATACGTTATAGGAGAATTTTTGGGGTTTGGTAAAAAAACGCAAAATTTGCATATCTCTCTGTTTGTTTTAGCACATTCGGACGACGGATATGGAGGATCCCAGTTTTTGGATCCGCCTAGTGTATCTGTAACACCCCAACCCGACAAGGGCAAAGGTGTCACAAATACGGATTCTTATCAGAACAAACATAAGCATATGACATACATAATACAATAGGATTCCAAGGGTTACAACTGAAAATCTGATATTACAAGGCTACAAATGAAATACACAATAATTACTAAGTCTGAATATAACTCTTCTAATCATCTCTAATCCAATTTAGCTAGTAAGGTCTTCTAAGTCCAAGGTCCTCTCTATTAATAGCCCAGCTTCCAACTAAAACCTGCCGCACACGAAAAGAAACGTGCGGCTGAGCTTAAAAAGCCCAGTGAACAGATATATAATAAACGGAAATGAAACAAACAGAAATGAAAGCAAACGGATCTGAACAGATATAGCATAATGAAAAGATATAAATAAGGTACAAGAGTAAAGGTCTAGGACAGTAATCCACCACGAGCCCAGAAACAGAAATATCATACCATGTATCCATATCAGAAATCCAGAGGGGATGCCTCTCAAGTAACCAGATAATATGAGGGGTGGCCTCATGTATCCAACAGAAATATATGGAGTAGCTAACTCCCAGAACATGAAAGACGTGGATTGCACCCATCATCAGTCACCACATATCAGATCATATCATCACATATCAGAAACAGAACGAACCTAGGATGCATCCATTCGCCCCCCAGAACAGATTGGCCATAATAAATCATATAGTGTGCATGCATATCAGAATCAGAATGGGGACGGTGTAACCAAATCACTAGGGCTACACGCTAGTCATGCCAGTGGTGCATCACAGACACGGCCATGTTACCTTCATGGCTAGGGAACGAACTTTGGCTCGGGTATCAAACTGGGAGTCAAGGGTCAAGGTCACAGGTTCATAGCATAATCAAGGTGTCATATCAGAAGGTCAACATCAGAAGATCAATATCAGAAGGTCAATAGTCCAAGTTCCATAGCAACAGTTCAATTAAAAAGGTTTCAAATTAAGAGTCCATTTAAAGAATCTTTTAATAACGGTCTTCATACAAATGATATTTCAAAATGGTTTTTCATAAAGATAATCTTTTAAAATGGTTTTCATAAAAGTTAGTAAAATCCCAATTAAAAGAGTATTGTATCACATTTGTAGTCATCATTTTAAAATAGCTTTTTCTCAAATCATCTTCAGGTAAGAATTAAAGAGGTTTTCACAGTCTAGGTTCATATCATATGTCAAAGGTTCAAAGCAAAGGAATCATGACAAAGTATCAAGTCAGAGGCTAAACAGATCAGAATTACTCCCTCCGTCTCAATTTATTTGTCCATATTTCCTTTTATGGATGTCTCAAATTAATTGTCCACTTTCCTTATTTAGTAAAAACTAGAGAATCTAAAGGAGGAATATTCCATTTTAGTGGTAGAAAATTAAAGTGGCCCCACTTTTATTAAACTTTGTGTTTTCTCTCTCCTGACAAATAAATTGAGACGGAGGGAGTATGAAAGAGATCACAGGAAACCTTACAGAGAAGGTCAGAATATCTGTACCTTATTCCAAAGCAAACACAAACTCAGAATTGGATGACACAGAGTGGATCAGGACCTCTCTTTCTTCACACCTAGAGGGGTAGACAAGAATTACAAACCCTTCCATTTTAAGTAACTTTCTATATTTAGCAGGTTTCCAAATTTAGTAAACTTCCATTTTTAGAAGGTTTCCTTATTTAGAATGTTTCCATAATTAACAGGGTTTCAATATTCTCATTAATATTCACAAGTTATTCAGAGTTTCCTTTTAGCTTTTAGATTTCCCAAATTACTCTTTTAGTCCTTTAGGTTTCATAATTTACACTTTATATCCCTTTACTTATCAAAGTTACAAAATGAAACCCTAGATTCACATAGTTTACATTTTAACCCCTCTCATTAGTTTATTAACACATCAAGCATTTTATTTTCCAAGATTACAGAGTGTACCCTCAAATTAGCCTGTTATACGAATTATACCCTCAAGTTTCATGATTTTACAATTTATAACCCTTAGTTTTGGAAAATAACAATTTACACTCTTTTTACATATTTTGACAGTTTCTAAGTATCGTCTGGACCCGTTTTAAATAATTTATAAACCATATTAAACCTTCGAAATAAAATCTATAAAAATTCACAGACGTTCCCCAGGGTAATGAGTATTTTAGATAAATTTTCCAGATTTTATTAAGTTGTCTAGGTACGAATTAAAAATCCTTTTTCCCAACCTGTTCCAGAACCGGATCACTTAAAAACACCCGACCATTATCCATCTTCTTACCCAGTCTAGAAAATTTATAAAATTTTACAAAAATTCCAGTAATTAGCTAACATGTGCTATATTACTCAACTAAAAGGACACATCCTAATTCGTTGTGGTTTGAAAATGATAAATGAAAAACCCAGACTGTTTTTCCAGAATTTACAAATCCGATCAGACACATAATTTTACAAAAATCGAAAAGTGTCCTTCCAGGCCTCCAAAAATTACAAACTAAATTTTCCCAGGTAGCCACTTCATTGAACTTAGTTTTAGACTCAAAAAACATCCCAAAACTCGATCCCATCAATTAGTTACAGCCGGTTAAAGTCGAGCCAAGTTCCAGATCAGAAACAGTTATCACAGAATCATATATATACTTAGGGTTTCTTTATCCATTCATTTGTTTTATATACCAACCGACTTTGGGTGAGTTCAAAACACATTAAGGTCAATTCTTATCAGTTTGTTACATATTCAAATCGAATTATACACCATATACAACCCAATCGATCCATAGTACAAGTTTTAGGGTTTTAGGTTTTATGATTTTATGTGACACATAATATAACTTTAATTCGATTAAGAATACAAAAACATGAATAAGGATTGAACAAGGTAAGTGATGCAATACCCTCGAAGAGCACACGAATGACCAAGAACACCCTACACACGAATCACCAACGAAAATTCTCTTCTCCTTCTTCCATGGTTCGATCGATATAGAGGGAAAACAAGGCAGAAATTGTTAAGGTTTTTGCTTAAAAACTCGAATGGATTGACACTAGTATAACATGATTACCTTATGACGATGAATAACACAAGAATGGAACAAAATCAAGGCTCCTTTTGGGGCTTTTGTGGCTCGATGAACAGCAGCAGAAACAGGAGGCAGAAACTTAGTTTTTAGGGTTTTCTTGGAGGCAAGTGGAAGTCGGTCTTTTGTGAGAATGAATAAAAGGTATAAGGGTTGGTTTATGGGAGTTGTTTGCCGACATATAGGAGGGGGAAGGGAGAGTGGGTCGGCCCAAAAGAAAAGCCCACACAATCACAAAATTAATTTGCTATAATTCCCTTTTTAATTTGTAGCATCTTTTCTTTACTAGTTTTACAAATTAAATAACATATATAACATAAGATTCTCGGTTCACAAGTATTTCATAGTGCGTTTTAATATTTTTGGTGGCTAGTACAAATATTTTATGATGCCTCAAATTTATTTCATATCATATTTGTTTTGTTTTCATACGTTTTGTGATTTATTTGTAAGTTATATATATTTTAATTAAATTTCAAAGTTATGAGGGCATTTTGGTCTTTTAATACGTTTTAGATTTTTGGGTTTTACAGTATCTCTTGGCTCCACCAGTCCAGAACCCACGGATTCCACGGCTCCCAAACTTGGGCTCCGCCTTGTTTTCGATTAGATCTGTGGGTACCAACAGTAACTTTTTCAAAAATTCATGACTCATCCCGACACTTAGATTTTGGTTTGTAGCTTTTTTAGATTATATTCACTGATCATTAAACTCCTTAGAATGCTTTAGGAACTCTTAGAAACCTAAAAACTCAATTTCCCACAAAAATTTGAATTTTCAATTTTACATGTGAGTTACCTTTCTAATACAAGCAAGGAACCATTTTCTGGGATCCGTCAAGTCCGTGGAAACATCTTATCATCAAATTTTCCACTATCTCCTTGCATTTACTGCAAATCCCCCTCATATCACTCAACTCCATTTCAATGGATTGACCTTAGGATGTGACAAGCTTAATTTTTTGTTCCAAATCATTAGGAACCAACATTCTCCATTGAATTTCCATCCAATCCAAACACACAGACCAACAAACCTTCTGTCTATAAATTAGTACCTTAGGATCATCACTAAACTCACTCACTCACCAGTTTCTCTACTTTCTCTCCTGTACATCTTAGCTACCTTACTTCACCATGACTAAATCCAATAACTCTTCCACTGCTAGACCTCCAAAACAACTGCCCGCATTAGTGTTAAACCATGTTGCTTCATAAACTTAGCAAACTCATAATCAGAGGAATCATCTCCTCTAAATATCTCATCACCTATTGCAAGTGAGAATTTCCTCACACTCTCCACTCCAACTCCACCAAATGTAGTCATTCATACTCCACCACCAACAGTTACTCCAATAGCTACCACTCCACCACCCGCTCCATCACAACCTGTTAGATCACAATCACCCCCAAAATCACCCAAACTCCAACCAATGGAGCTATTTAGGACTCCACCTTCATCACCACACCAATACCTTGATGACTTGGAAGATCTTCCACCAAGATCAACCAATCCTCCACCCATGACCTTTGAAGGTCAACAACCCATTCTTTTCCATCCGCTTTATCATGATATCCACGGTCCTTTATATCGTGAGGCACCACCACCTCAGCCTCAACCACAACCTCTATCACCCACATCCACACTAATTGCCATTGATGAGGCAATGTGGATCAATGAGCCAAAAACCCAAGAAGAGATCAACGAGGAACTCACCCGCCTCCATGCTCTCTCTAGTATGGTTGGATCCCGCCTTGATGAAGCAATGGATCTCCAAACCATCTTGATGAACTCCATCCCCACTCCACCATCATCCAACCAACAACAACAACAACAATCCAACAACAACAACCAACCACCACCACCACCACCACCCCCACAAAACCATGAGACTACTCTTCCTCCTGGTTTTTCAATCCATGATTGCTCGCATTGCGAGAGAACGGCTCACTTGGCCCAAAGGACCAACATTTTGGTCCATGAGCTCCAAAATGAGATGAGGTTCATCTTGAACCATATTCTCGAGCGTCTCAATGCAATCTCTCATCCTCCTCAATAGGAGCTTTGTTAGTTTCCTCTTATAGGAACTTTTAGGATGTTGTTTTAGAATTTGTCTCTTTAGGATTTATTTTTCTTGTTTAAATGTAACATCATTTTTTCCAAGTAATGAATGTTATGTTTTTATGCTTGTGGTGATCAACATTAAGCATATTGTCTCATTTTAGATTACTAACATCATAGTATGGTTGTTTTAACTTCACATATTGCTTTGATCAAATGTACATTAGGTACTAAATTTTGATCAGACACTTCATTTTGACCTTTTTAAAGTCAAATGGGTTCGACGTTTCTTGTTTGGTTGACTATTGCATATGCATATTGCTTCTTGATTAAAGTATTTCATTACTAACCTTTATTTTGTAGCTTTTCTCAACCTTTAATCATATACGTTGATACCCTAGCAACGGGGAGTATAGATCGAGGGGGAGTATATCATATACTAACTCATTATTTTATAGTATTTTTCACTCTTGAAATGTATACGTTGGTACTCTAGCAATGAGGAGTATACATCAAGGGGGAGCATATCATATTTTAACCATTTGTTTTGTAGGATCATACATCATATCATACTCTTGCAATGTATACATTGGTACTCTAGCAATGAGGAGTATACATCAAGGGGGAGCATATCATAGTCTAACCATCTGTTTTGTAGGATCATACATCATAACCTTGGTAATCCATTTAGGGGGAGTATAAATCAAGGGGGAGCTTTAAAGTTCTCAAAATCGCATTCCGCTACGCATAACTTCTTTTTGTTTCGAAAAAAAGGGGGAGAAAGGATTAAATTTGCATCACTGTGAAAAATCACAGTACATACATTTTTTGCTTAAAACAGACTTTAAAACTTGCATAAACTAACTTAATCTATATTTTTAAAAGACTCATACTTTATTTAAGCTCTTTACTTAAAAATACACTTTATGTTTTGTCATCAACAAAAAGGGGGAGATTGTTAATACAAATATCGTCCTAAAAACGTTATTTATATTTTACGATCTTTGCTTAGTTTTGTTAATGACAATTACAAAGTTTATCTTTAAGCAAAGCTTAAATAAGATTAAGTCTTTTACATTTATAGTGATAAGTCTTTTAAAAACATATTTTCATATCACAAAGTTTACTAGGAATAACATATACACATTTACATGTTTATTCCTTAAAATAGAAACTTTATTAGTTAAATATTAGGATGACATCATGACATGCATCATGTACACAATCTTGGTAAGATTTTGTGATATTTTGTTTAGATCTTCAAGCCAAAGAGTTGACATTTGAAGATATTGCAAGATTTGCAAAGATTTGAAGATCTCTTAGTTGGCCTAACACGGCGGATCCAAATGGATACAAAGACGGATCCAAGTTTTGGGATCCACCGGATCTGCCGCCTGTTGATCAGCCTTGCCTATAAATAGCAAGCTGATCATTTGGCCAATTTATCACTTACATAGCATAAATTAGATATCCTTTCATTCACATATTACTAACCAATATCATTTCATTCCTAGTGATCTTCCTTTTTGTAGCAAAAGAGATCAAGCATCAACAAGCTTCAACATTCTGTTGCAAGACTTGAAAGTTACCTACTGTGTAACTTATTAGAATTTAGGCATCATAGTTGCATCTTTTATTTAGTAGAATCCGGTTAGTGTTTTAGTCCTCAAAACACATAGAGTGAATGGGAGTTGTTGTACCCTTGTAAAGAACTCGACATCTAGCTTAGTGTCGATAATCATTTAGGCGACGCCAGGTTGGTTCTTCCTTAAAGTAGAACTCGGTATTTAGCTTTGTACCGGAAAAAGGGTGTAAGCGACGTGTATTAAGGTTTTCTCCGCCGAGAAGGGAGTTTGTTTCTTAGTGAAGAATAACTCTTGAGTTAGAGGCTCGATGAGTGGAGTAGGGCAAGGAAGAGAGTCCTTGTAGCCGAACCACTATAAACATCCGTGTTGTGTGGTTTGATCTTTCATTTCTTTACTTAACATATATATTGTTTGATTATTTATGTGTGCATATTTTCTTTGAAATCACATTAAGAAACAAAGCGAATAAATTTTAAACGGTAAAACTATTCAACCCCCCTTCTAGTTTTCCACAGCTCTCATTGCCAAAGCATTTAGCAAATTCTCGAACAAATCCAACAACCGCCTAAGGTCTTCTTCGAACACCCATAACCAGGCAGTTGTTAATGATGGCAGAGTTGAGATACTGAACAGGGCTTCAGGCAGCTATACCGGGAACTCAGGTGGACAGAGGTTCAATGCAGCTGGAAGTAGTAGGAACAGTGTTGGTAACGCACAGCGCAGGGCAGAAATTGTTGAAACTGGGAGTTCTGGGATTGGTAACACAGGGATCAAATGCTACAACTGCGGAGGAAAGGGTCACGTATCCAATGCATGCCCAAAGCCAAGAACTAGGGGAAGTGCATATCACAAGGAAGCTCTTCTTTTGGCCCTCAAAGATGAACGTGGAAGCACTCTCACTGAAAAGGAGCAAAGCTTCATGGCAAATGCTTACTCAGATGATGACATGGAGGACCTGGAAGCAGCTGTTATGTTGATGGCTAATATGCAGGAAGTGAACATGGGTGAAACAGGCCCGGTCTATGATACCGATGGCTTGTCTCAGGTACCTAATTCAAAATGTCTAATTGATGAAATTGTGTCACCCTTTGCATCTGCTTTAGCCGGAGAAAATCTTGGACAAAATGATTCATCATTATCCTTGGAAGTCGATGACCAAATAAACATCGTTGTTACATTTGATGATGATCAAATTAACCCCGTTGTTTCATTTGATGATCCTCTTTCTGATGATGATAATGACCAATTTGAACAAGAAAATCTCTTGCCTGACTCAGAGCTCATGACCTTACTGCTGACCACCAAGACACAGTTAGATGCTCATAAATCCCAAATTGATAAGTGTAATGATATAAACAGAAATCTAAAAGCAAAAGTCGCATTATTAACTAAGGATAATGAGTGCTACAAGCAACAACTTTCAAATTTTGAAAACCAAGAAAAACGTGAGAAAAGCTTTGAGTCTGCATTCCAAGAGTCATATGTGCAGGTACAAAATTTAGAACATCAAGTTCGTGAATTGACCGTTTCCAAGAATGAGATAATTTTACAAAAAGAACAAGAAAAATTAGACTTTCAAAAACAAGTTGACATTCTTCACTCTGAACTTAATAAAAAAAAACAGAGCTGTCCACTTGTCAAAATGATTTTTCTGAACACCGTGAAAGTTCAAGGAAACGAGTTGATTCATATATTGAGGAAATTCTTTTCTTGGAATCCAAACTTAAAGAATTTCAGAACGTTGTGTATAAAACTGGCAAATCAATAACCACCATCCAAAAGCTAACGGTAAAACCAAATCCAAAAGGATATGGGTTTGCTATTGGCAGTGACAAACCATGTTTTCTACATAAAGCACTCAAAGAAAATCCAAAGTTATATAGTGCTGAACATTTGTTTGATGATTCCTTTGTGCGTGTTGTTGTTTACACTATTGAGGAGGAAATAGAACAGGCGGATGAAAGTCGATCTAAAATGAGTCAAGTCCGTTTTCATAAACCATATGATTATTTTCAAGTACCTCATATTAGGGAAACCTTCGTCCCACAAAAAGAAAAATCACAACCATCATGGTTTGTTGAAGTGGATGCATTTCCTGAAGTAGTCCCTGTAACCAATGAGGCACAAGTAAATAACTCTTTGCAAAATCCAGGTGTCGTTTCTTCTATGTCAAAACCATGTCGTGTCCTCCGATATTTTAATACTTTTCTGGAGGACATAAAATTTTTGGAAGACGCAATTGAACGAAACTCAGAAATAACAGTCCCTACTTTCCTTTCTCCTTATGAAAAGGAAAAGAGAGGAGTTTTTCAACAATAATTTTTACCACACGTTCAACACCTGAGACTTTGTGCTACACATTGAGAACAGGAACTGCAATCAGATATTGCATCAATGATGAGCATTTTCAAAGCAAAAGACGACAAAATCTTGAAACAAAAATTTCAAAAGAAAACTTTGGAAAAAGAAGCAGATCGACTTTTGGAAAATGTTCTATGTTCTGATGTTATTTCTGTGATTATGAATTCTATTTTTGTGGATTGTAATGATATGATTGTTGATGCTCATTCTGTTGATATTAAGTTGTTGAGATTAGAGATAGAGAATTTGAGACAAGAAAATGAGAGACTTAAACAAGTCAATGATGATGTGAAAAACGATTTTTCAAAAGAAGTTTACAAATTCAACAAGAGGTTGCATTGGTGTCAAACTCAGAGTCTCGCCTTTGAGTTAAAACTACAACACCAAATCACATCTTTGTCCTTTCAAAACAGTCATGCTTCTGAAAATCTGACTGAGAAAGAAAATGTTGTTTTAAAACAGCAAATTTCCAAATATGAAAAGGACATCGATAAAGTTTTCGAAAACCGAAATAACCTTCTTCAATTAAATCGTGAATTGGATTCTAAAATTCAACAACAGAAACACATCATCATTGAATTGAGAGAGAAAATTAATGTACATGAAAAAGGGAAAATTGCAAACAAGAATGTGATTAAGCCAGGCATGTATAAAGTAGATAAGATACCTAAGAAAGCATCTTCCCAGACCACTAATGTGAATGCTTCCGCTTCTACAGGACTAGGCACCTCTAAGGTTAGCAGATCCAAGGCTCCCGTGAAGAATAGTGTTTGGAAACCGAAGAGCAGCTCCCTAAGGACCAAGAAGTAGAAGTTCACACTAGGACTTTGAATAAAAAGCAAGTTATATCCAGAGTAGAATCAAGTTTTAAAACGTTCAATTCTAATTCTGATGTAACGAATGCTGATACTTTGAATGTTTCGAATAATGGTCGAATTGATGCTTATTGTGTGTTTCGTCGTACGAGTGTTTTGTCTGGCAATCTTAAAAGTTATGTTGCAAAAACCCTTTTGTCTCGTAAGAAGAAACATACTACTGGCATTTCCTCTAGGCCCCCTACCGCTGCCAAGTCAATCTTAGGGAAACCGCCAAAAGTAGTTTCTACCAAAAGTAGTTTCTAAGTACACCGTAGACAAGACCATAGGCCCAATAAGAACAATCCAAACAACTAGTGCCTTTACTAGGAAGACAGCAGAATCTTGTTGGAATTGGCAACGTTGGCTTCAGAATAAACCTAGTTTTACTTGGTTACCCAAGAAGCTTAATTATTGTGCTACTAACCCAACGGGTTCCACTGTTACTGTCTCTCCATATGCATTGTCTTCTTGTGATGCAGGTGATACAAATCATACTCTGGATTGTTGATAGCGGGTGTTACCGACATATGACAGGCAACCTAAATCTTCTAGTAAACTTTGATGAAAAGTTCATAGGAACTGTCAGATTCGGGAATGATCAGTTTGCCGCTATCATGGGCTATGGGGACTATGTCAGCGGGAACATCGAAATCAGTCGTGTGTACTACGTAGAAGGCCTTGGTCATAACCACTTCTCCGTTGGCCAATTTTGTGATGGTGACTTGGAAGTCGCATTTAGGGAGAAAACTTGCTTTGTTTGAGATCTACACGGAAATGATCTTATGAAAGGAAAGCGCGGAACGAATCTGTACACCATTTCATTATCAGAGATGACCGCCTCTTCTCCAATATGCTTACTCTCTAAGGCATAACCCACAAAAGCATGGTTATGGCATAAGCGTTTGTCACACTTGAATTTCAAAACAATGACGGAACTTGCACGTCATAAGTTAGTCGACGGTCTTCCTAGATTTCGGTATGCCAAAGATCACCTTTGTCCGGCATGTGAACAAGGCAAAAGCACTCATCCTCGTTTTCCTCCAAAAATATAGCACAGTACAGATCATGTACTCCAGCTTCTTCATATGGATTTGTGTGGACCAATGAGAGTGCAAACAATTAACGGGAAACGTTACATTCTGGTAATCGTGGATGACTTCTCTCGATGGACTTGGGTCTACTTTCTTCGCAGCAAAGATCAAGCTCCTTCGATGATCATCACTTTCTCACCAAAATTGTAACACCCCAGGCCGCCAAGGGTAGAGATGTCGCAAGCATGGTGTCAAATCAAAGCAAATATACATAATATACAGCGGAAGTCTTAAACAAATTCATTAAAGAAATCCAGCCAAACATGGCTTAAACAAGCATAAGTTCGAAAGATAATAAATAATCTAAAGGAAATAAAGACGAAATGAAATCCAGTCTAATAAAGGTGGTAACTAAGGTAGAATCTTCTTCTAGTCTCTACTCTCAATCCCATAGCAAAATCCCAGCTTCTAGCTTAGATACCTGCCGCAGGAAAAGAAATGCGGCTGAGCTTAAAAATCCCAGTGAACTGATATATACGATAAACGGAAACGAAAACAAATGAAATGAACATGTACGTTTTAGTGTAATGGAATATATATAAGTCAAAGGCAAAGAGTATAATAAGAATGAAATGAAAAGAAAAGAATAAAAGAAAGATCAGTAATCCCCCACGAGCCCGAACAAACCAAATAATAACCAGAGAGGGGAGTCCTCTCAAATGTGAAGGACGTGTATTGCACACAACATCAATCACCGAACAATATAATATCCATTAATACGAATACTAACCTAGGATGCATTTATACGCCCCCCGAACAATAATATAGGCCAATAATAAATATAATGCGCATGTTACGAACAATATGGGGACGGTGTGTAACATCACTCGAACATAATGGAGTCATGCCATTGGTGCATCAATGACACGGCCATGTTACCTTCATGGCTAGGTAACGAACTTGGCTCGGGTATCACACTGAAGGTCAAAGTCTAGGTCAAAGCAAAGGTCCAACTAGTCTAAGTCCAACTAACAAAGGTTCATAGCAAAGGGTATTTATCTAAACAAGTCAAAAAGATCAAAGAATAGGGAACATAACAATGGCTTTGGGGAAATCCTAAACGAATCAAGATAAGAAATCAAGAGAACGAAGGCACCTTACTGAGAAGGGCAGAATATCTGTACCTTATTTCGAATGCAAACAAACAAGAACTGAAAGCACTGAACGGATCAAGACTTCTCCTTCTTCACACCTAATGGAGTAGAAGAGAGTTACAATTGGTTCTTAAGTATTCTTTTAACTTGCCTTTCCATTTTAAGTAACTTTCTATTTTTAGCAGGTTTCCATATTTAGTAAGTTTCCTTATTTAGTAAGTTTCCATAATTAGGAAGATTTAAGTATTATAACTTAGGTTAAGTCATAATTTAAGAATATTATGGACATAGGGTACATTTTAACAATTCATGATAGTTCAGGGTTAATTATGATAAGTTTCCATAACTTAGGGTTTTAAATGTAAATATATCAAAGTTAAGGGTTTAAAATGAAACTATTACAAATTACTAGTTTTAAACACATAATGGATTCAGAATCACACTTTAGTCCTTTAAGTTTCATTAATTACACTTTACACCCCTTTAGTTATTAAAGTTACAAAATAAACCTTATAGTTACATAATTTACAATTTAACCCTCACTATTATTCATAATTACCTCATAAGCCCTTATAATTACTAAGTTATAGAATATACCCTCATAATTTACATATGGTACGAATTACACCCCATGTTTTACATATTTACACAATTAGTCCCTTTAGTTTATTTAATTTGTAATTCGAACCAATAATTAATAAATAATTCATGTTCTTGCAAATTTTACACATAAGGACCTCATCTTATAATTTTTACACATTTATACTGACCTAATTAACATTATAAAAATAACCTTTAAGTTTCAAAGTTGGCAAAACTAGTCCTTGTTATTTATTTATCAATTCGTATAACATGTTTAATTAACCAAATCAAAACCCTAACACATCTAATCTATAACCAATCATTATCTCATGATTAGTTTGCATTAAATGACCTTTTTTCACATACTAAACCCTAACCCTAATGAGTTCTAGGGTTTCTTTCTATTTTACTCTCTTCGATACATATATACACGCTTTAAAGAATAATTTGCTACGATCCATATGAGCTTCTATAAATCGAACAAGTATTTTTACCAGATCATATATGTCGTATAGTGTCTAATATAAATAATTACCAGCCCTGAATAATTCGTATTACGCGTTATGGATTTTAGTTACGTTTTTTATTCTAAAAATTGGTACGACTTATTTAGCATGCATGATTCGTTATATATAATTTATTGAGATCTTATATAATCATACTAACATAATAAAATTATAATATGCACAATCAAACGTACAAAAGGGATAAAACAATTTATACCTCTCGCTATAGCTTAATTCGACACAACGATTGACCAGCGATTGAACCAAATAATATCACGACCTCCAATTAATTTTCTAAGCTTCTTTAGGTTATGTAGAACTCTAGAAAAACAAGCTACGATTTTTATTTGATCGAATGGGAGCTGATCGATTTTTGTAAAGGGTTTTTTAGGGTTTCGGCAATATTATATATATACATAAATTATGAAAACGTGTATAGATGATAAGGACTCAATATTTTCGACCCAAGCAAGCTTAATTAAGGTCAAATACTTATTGTAATCTTTTCCTAATTTTATTAGCATTTATCTTGCATTTTATTTTATTTATTTTGTATTTTTAATAATATATATATACGAATTATATATATAATCGGCCAAATAAATACTTTGTGTATTTTTGTACATTTCTAAATGATAAAATGTAGTCACACAAATTATTTTGATTCATATCTAGTTCATTCCCGAAGGTTTGGAATTTATTTGGTGATTTTTAAGCTTTTAAATAAAATTTTAAGATTGTAGGGGCATTTTGGTCATTTTGCACATTTTGGATTTTTAGGTATTACAACTTCTTCCCCTCTAAAAAGAAAAATTTCGTCCTCGAAATTTGCAAAGAAACGGAAATGAAAAAGAACGGAAAATGAATAAGACATACCAGATCAAAATTCGAAATGCGAATAACTAGCTCGTATCGATTCCTCGGTCTCCCAGGTAGCCTCACGCTCTGGGTGATTCCTCCAAAGAATCTTTACGAATGGAATAACTTTATTTCTCATGACTCGCTCTTGACGATCCAAAATAGCTTCCGGCTCTTCCGGAAGAGACATATCAGGCCGAATTTGATCAAATGGATAGGATACCACATGCAAAGGATGATAATTGTATCCCCTCAGAAGAGATACATGGAAGACGTTATGAACATGTGATAACTGAGGCGGTAGAGCCAAACGGTAAGAAACTTCTCCAATACGTTCAGGAATCTCAAATGGTCCGATAAATCGAGGACTAAGCTTGCCCTTGATTCCAAAACGTTTAACTCCACGAAACGGCGAAACTTTAAGAAATACGCGATCTCCAACATGAAACTCTAAGTCGCGACGATGCTTATCAGCATAACTCTTCTGACTAGCACGAGCCTCTTTCAATTTTTCTCTAGCAACATCCACCTTTTCGTTAGTGATCTCAATAATTTCTGGACCTTCAATAAGACGTTCACCTACTTCATTCCAACAAACTGGCGCTCTACACTTTCGCCCATACAACATCTCATATGGCGCTCTACACTTTCGCCCATACAACATCTCATATGGAGCCATTCGGATGCTCGCATGCCAACTGTTGTTGTAAGTAAACTCTACCAAACATAAATACTCATCCCAACTTCCCGTCCACTCTAAAGCACACGCTCTCAACATGTCTTCTAAAGTTTGGATGGTCCTTTCTGACTGACCATCTGTCTGCGGATGAAAAGCCGTACTAAACTTAAGGCGTGCACCCCAAGCATTCTGCAATCCTTTCCAAAAACGAGAAGTAAACCGCGGATCTCTGTCTGAAATAATAGCTGTCGGCATACCATGAAGTCTAACAATCTCCTATCGAAAAATCTCCGCCAAATTACTGACACGGTAATCCATACGAATGGGTAAGAAATGAGCAGACTTGGTTAGTCGATCAACAACTACCCAAATCGCATCATGCTTTCTTTTGGTAAGAGGTAACCCTGATACAAAATCCATAGAAATCTCTTCCCATTTCCATGTCGGAATCTCTAAAGGCTGCAACAAACCACTCGCCCTTTGATGCTCAATCTTGACTTGCTGACAAGTTAAACACTTAGACACGAAAGAAGCTACATCATGCTTCATACCACTCCACCAAAAATGTTGCTTCAGATCTCTATACATCTTGGTGGAACCAGGATGAATAGTGAATGGGGAACTATGTGCCTCAGATAGAATAGCCTCACGAAGCTCGGGATCATTTGGAACACAAAGACGATCTTCAAACCAAACCACGCCAAAATCATCTACACTGAACTCTGTCTGCTTACCTTCCTCAACATTCTGAACCACAGACCACAGCTCACCATCATCCTTCTGGGCTTCCTTAATCCGTAAGATGAGATTAGACTCAACCTTAAGACTAGCCCAATATCCAACATCGCGACGAATACACAACTCAACATCCAAACGTTCTAAGTCTTTGAGAATATGAGGTTCTACCTCCAAACTGGCAATCATTCCAGATTTTCGACTAAGAGCATCGGCAACCACATTAGCTTTACCCGGATGATACTGAATGTTCGTGTCATAATCCTTCAGAAGTTCTAACCACCGTCTCTGTCTCATGTTAAGTTCCTTCTGGGTGAAGATATACTTGAGACTCTTGTGGTCAGTGAAGATATCACATGACTCGCCATACAAATAATGCCGCCAGATCTTCAACGCGAAAACAACAGCAGCTAACTCTAAATCATGAGTCGGGTAATTCTCCTCATAAGGTTTCAATTGTCTCGAAGCATAAGCAATAACCTTCCCGTGCTGCATAAGAACACAACCCAAACCTTTCTTTGACGCGTCACTATATATCTGAAAACCTCCAGAACCCGATGGAAGAGTCAAAACAGGAGCGGACACCAATCTCTTCTTCAGCTCTTCAAAACTATTTTCCCGCTCTTCTGTCCAAACAAACTTCTCTCCTTTCCTCATCAATTGCGTTAATGGCAAAGCCAAACGCGAGAAACCCTCAACAAACCGTCTGTAATAACCAGCAAGCCCCAGAAATCTCCTAACTTCTGTCACATTGGTAGGTCTCGGCCACTTGGTGATAGCTTCAACCTTTGATGGATCCATGGTGATACCATCTGCCGATACAATGTGACCAAGGAAAGCAACTTGACTCAACCAAAACTCGCACTTAGAAAATTTTGCATACAACTTCTGCTGCCTAAGAATTTCCAAAACAATCCGAAGATGTTGCTCATGTTCCTCCTTAGATTTCGAATACACAAGGATGTCATCAATGAAGACAATAACGAACTTGTCGAGGTACTCGTGGAATACTCGATTCATAAGATCCATAAAAACAGCAGGCGCGTTGGTCAAACCAAAAGGCATAACCAGAAATTCATAATGACCGTAACGAGTTTGAAACGCAGTTTTGGGAATATCCTGCTCCTTCACCCGAAGCTGGTGATAACCGGACCTCAAATCAATCTTAGAGAAATGTTTCGCTCCTTGCAGCTGATCAAATAGGTCGTCAATGCGCGGAAGAGGGTAACGATTTCGGATCGTAATACGGTTAAGCTCGCGGTAGTCGATACAAAGACGCATGCTTCCATCCTTCTTCTTCACAAACAAAACAGGAGCACCCCAAGGAGAGACACTTGGTCGGATGAATCCATTCTCCAAGAGTTCTTGCAACTGTTCCTTCAACTCTTTTAGCTCAATGGGTGCCATACGATACGGAGCTTTGGAGATAGGTTCTGCACCTGGAATGAGATCAATGCTAAACTCAACTTCTCTAGCCGGAGGAAGACCAGGAAGTTCTTCGGGAAACACGTCAGCAAAATCGCAAACGATAGGAAGACTCTCAATCCTCGGAACTTCCAAAGAGGTATCTTTAATGGATGCTAGAAAACCAAGGCAACCATGGGAAATCAAAGTTCTGGCTTTCATAGCCGAGATGATCTTAACAGACCTAAGAGGTTGAGAACCGTGATAAACAAAGTCGGGTTGATGAACCTTACCAAAGATCACATCTCTGGCACTACAATCAAGCGGTAGCCCTATGAGCAGCCAACCAATCCATGCCCAAAATAACGTCAAAATCGATCATATCGATCGGGAGCAAATTAGCGGGACGAACACCATCATCAAAACGTAGGGGACAATTTACATATTCTCTATCCATGATTACATGGGTTTTCATTGGGTTGGAAATGGATATTTGATTTGTTAATGGAGTTGGGGTTATATTTAGTTTATTGGCAAGCGAATTAGATATGATGGAATGAGTGGCACCGGTATCAAATAATACGAAAACAATACGATCACCAATGTAAAGAAAACCGGTAATAGTACCTGAAGAATTCGCCGCCTGATCACGAGTAGTGGCAAAAACACGACCTGAAGTGGGAGCTAACTTAGACGAATTCACTGGTGCAATCCGCTTCTCCTGTGGACAATCCCTCACCTTGTGAGTAGTAGAGCCGCAATTGAAACAAGCACCAGTAGCCTTGTAGCAAACCCCCGGATGAGGCTTCCCACAAGTAGCACAAAGAGGAGGAGGAGGAGGAGGAGGTAACGCCTCAAAAGACTTCTTCTGACCAGAAGGACCCGAATGATAATTCTGCTACGAACCCCGAGTCGACTGATCTCTGAGCTGACGCGGGTTGCTACTACCTTGACCCTGCCGGTCATTTCCATTCCTACCAAAAGTTCGCTGATCCTGACTCTTGAAATCCTGGCGCCTCTGATCATATCCCCGGTCCTGACGACCTCTATGATCCTGCCTCTAGTCCTGACGACCCTGTCCCTTGAAGTCCACACGATTTCCATCCCTGTCTCTCTTATTCGAACCTCCTTCAGCAGCATGCAACAACTCAATGTTACGAGCATCATTCGCAACTGCAGCAACATCCTCATACTCAGTGTTCACAATACGATCCAATACCCACTTCTTCAATGCCCACTTAAAGTGCTTAGCCTGACGCTGAGCATCACCCGTAACATCTGGCCCAACAAAACTAGCCAACCTCATGAACCTCCGCATGAACTCCCCAGACGACTCTTGATCCATCTGACTAATAATCCCATACTCTCGTTCGTACCTCTGCTGCTTAGACACCAGAATATACTGCTTGTAAAATATGCCACAAAAATCCTCCCATGAGCAAGTATCCACGAAATCCTCTTCCTGTGACTGAACATACACTGTCCACCAACTCAGCGCATCACCCTCAAACTTAAATGTGGCCAAACGTGTCTTGAATTCGTCAGCACAACCCAAAACTCTGAACAGCTTCTCCACATGAGTGATCCAATCCTCTTCCTCTGTGGGAGTGGCAGCAGACCGGAAAGAAAGAGGTTTGAGCTTATTGAACCTTTTGATCCAAACATGAATACCAGCAGGTGGAGCACCGACACCACCACCGCCTGATGAACCAGCACCATTACCTCCTGATGAACCCGCACCATTTCTGATGTCATTGGTGATTTGGGTCACCAACTGAGGAAGAGCATTAGCCAAAGCAGCGGCTATCATGGCGTCGAAATCAGGGACATCCTGTCCATCAGTGTACTGGGTAAAACGCGTATTCACCATCTGAACGATCACGAAAATGATTAGCAAAGATAGGGAGATTAAGCACGAATGGAAAGACGAAACAGAATCCTAATGTCTACCCAAATCCTCACCAGTCACATCCTAAGTCCTAAGGGTCAAATCCTAGGGTCCATATGACTCACAGGCCATGACTTATGTACTACAGGTCGCAAGCCTGGGCTCTGATACCATAAATTGTAACACCCCAACCCGCCAAGGGTAGAGATGTCACAAGCATGGTGTCAAATCAAAGCAAACATACATAATACACAGCGGAAGTCTTAAACAAATTCATTAAAGAAATCCAGCCAAACATGGCTTAAACAAGCATAAGTTCGAAAGATAATAAATAATCTAAAGGAAATAAAAACGAAATGAAATCCAGTCTAATAAAGGTGGTAACTAAGGTAGAATCTTCTTCTAATCTCTACTCTCAATCCCATAGCAAAATCCCAGCTTCTAGCTTAGATACCTGCCGCAGGAAAAGAAATGCGGCTGAGCTTAAAAAGCCCAGTGAACAGATATATACGATAAACGGAAACGAAAACAAATGAAATGAACATGTACGTTTTAGTGTAATGGAATATATATAAGTCAAAGGCAAAGAGTATAATAAGAATGAAATGAAAAGACAGGAAATAAAAGAAAGATCAGTAATCCCCCACGAGCCCGAACAAACCAAATAATAATCCGAGAGGGGAGTCCTCTCAAATGTGAAGGACGTGTATTGCACACAGCATCAATCACCGAACAATATAATATCCATTAATACGAATACTAACCTAGGATGCATCCATACGCCTCCCAAACAATAATATAGGCCAATAATAAATATAATGCGCATGTTACGAACAATATGGGAACGGTGTGTAACATCACTCGAACACACTGGAGTCATGCCATTAGTGCATCAATGACACGGCCATGTTACCTTCATGGCTAGGTAACGAACTTGGCTCGGGTATCACACTGAAGGTCAAAGTTTAGGTCAAAGCAAAGGTCCAACTAGTCTAAGTCCAACTATCAAAGGTTCATAGCAAAGGGTATTTATCTAATCAAGTCAAAAAGATCAAAGAATAGGGAACATAGCAATGGCTTTGGAAATCCTAATACGAATCAAGATAAGAAATCAAGAGAACGAAGGCACCTTACTGAAAAGGGCAGAATATCTGTACCTTATTTCGAATGCAAACAAACAAGAACTGAAAGCACTGAACGGATCAAGACTTCTCCTTCTTCACACCTAATGGAGTAGAAGAGAGTTACAATTGGTTCTTAAGTATTCTTTTTAACTTTCCTTTCCATTTTAAGTAACTTTCTATTTTTAGCAGGTTTCCATATTTAGTAAGTTTCCTTATTTAGTAAGTTTTCATAATTAGGAAAATTTAAGTATTATAACTTAGGTTTAGTCATAATTTAAGAATATTATGGACATAGGGTACATTTTAACAATTCATGATAGTTCAGGGTTAATTATGACAAGTTTCCATAACTTAGGGTTTTAAATGTAAATATATCAAAGTTAAGGGTTTAAAATGAAACTATTACAAATTACTAGTTTTAAACACATAATGGATTCAGAATCACACTTTAGTCCTTTAAGTTTCATTAATTACACTTTACACCCCTTTAGTTATTAAAGTTACAAAATAAACCTTATAGTTACATAATTTACAATTTAACCCTCACTAATATTCATAATTACCTCATAAGCCCTTATAATTACTAAGTTATAGAATATACCCTCATAATTTACATATGGTATGAATTACACCCCATGTTTTACATATTTACACAATTAGTCCCTTTAGTTTATTTAATTTGTAATTCGAACCAATAATTAATAAATAATTCATGTTCTTGCAAATTTTACACATAAGGACCTCATCTTATAATTTTTACACATTTATACTGACCTAATTAACATTATAAAAATAACCTTTAAGTTTCAAAGTTGGTAAAACTAGTCCTTGTTATTTATTTATTAATTCGTATAATATGTTTAATTAACCAAATCAAAACCCTAACACATCTAATTTATAACCAATCAATATCACATGATTAGTTTGCATTAAATGACCGATTTTCACATACTAAACCCTAACCCTAATGAGTTCTAGGGTTTCTTTCTATTTTACTCTCTTCGATACATATATACACGCTTTAAAGAATAATTTGCTACGATCCATATGAGCTTCTATAAATCGAACAAGTATTTTTACCAGATCATATATGTCGTATAGTGTCTAATATAAATAATTACCAGCCCTGAATAATTCGTATTACGTGTTATGGATTTTAGTTACGTTTTTTATCTCAAAAATTGGTACGACTTATTTAGCATGCATGATTCATTATATATAATTTATTGAGATCTTATATAATCATACTAACATAAGAAAATTATAATATGCACAATCGAACATACAAAAGGGATAAAACAATTTATACCTCTCGCTATAGCTTAATTCGACACAACGATTGACCAGCGATTGAACCAACTAATATCACGACCTCCAATTAATTTTCTAAGCTTCTTTAGGTTATGTAGAACTCTAGAAAAATAAGCTACGATTTTTATTTAATCTAATGGGAGCTGATTGATTTTTGTAAAGGGTTTTTTAGGGTTTCGGCAATATTATATGTATACATAAATTATGAAAACGTGTATAGATGATAAGGACTCAATATTTTCGGCCCAAGCAAGCTTAATTAAGGTCAAATACTGACTGTAATCTTTTCCTAATTTTATTAGCATTTATCTTGCATTTTATTTTATTTATTTTGTATTTTTAATAATATATATATACGAATTATATATAATCGGCCAAATAAATACTTTGTGTATTTTTGTACATTTCTAAATGATAAAATGTAGTCACACAAATTATTTTGGTTCATATCTAGTTCATTCCCGAAGGTTTGGAATTTATTTGGTGATTTTTAAGCTTTTAAACAAATTTTTAAGATTGTAGGGGCACTTTGGTCATTTTGCACATTTTGGATTTTTAGGTATTACAAAAATTCAGGTTCAGATCTGCAACACAGTTCGCAAAGTCAGAACAGACAACGGAACCGAATCCAAAAACCACACTCTCCGTGAGTACTTTGAGAAAGTCGGTATTGAACAACAAACATCTATTCCTCGCAGCCCCGAATAGAATGGAGTGGTTGAATGATGAAACAGAATGTTAGTTGAAGCTGCGAGGACAATGTTGATCAACGCTCAATTACCTGATTACCTTTGGGCTGAAGCTGTCTCCACTGCATGCTACACCCAAAACCGTTGCATGATCACCAAAAGACACAACAAAACCCCGTATGAACTTGTTTACAAACGAAAACCGAACATAAATTACTTTCATGTATTTGGGAACCTCTATTACCCAAATAATGATCGTGATGACCTTGGAAAGTTGAAAGCCAAAGCGGATATTGGAATTTTTGTTGGCTACTGTGAGAATTCAAAGGGATTTCGCATCTGGAACCGTCGAACCCGACAAATTCAAGAAATGATACACGCTCATTTCGATGAACTCACGGATATGGCTTCTGAGCAAAACAGCTTAGGACCCGATTCTAACCGTCTAAACTTTCCTGATCATTCAGCTGCACCACTATCCTTCAACCGTAAGGACTTAGAAGATCTGTTTGCTCCGCTGTTTGATGATTCGTTCATTAGTCGTACTCCTGCTAAAACCACCAGTTCCGCTGCAATACCTATTTAAGTACAGGCACCTGATACACCAGCAACCTCTACCATAGTTGCTGAAGATGCACCACCTACGGAACCATCATCCTCAGTCGATCAATCAGCCTCTAACACCAAGACTGCAGCTAAAGATCTAACCTCACCTCTTGAAGTACCCACACCACCAAACTATGACAGAAACGCACTATTCAATCCATTTGCTCTGGCTCCCACCATTTCGGATTCTATCGAGTCCTCATCGAGCAATTTTGTTTCGTCAAACATGCACCAAAACTTTCAACACTACCCTTCTACCCACAAGTGGACTAACGGTCATCCATTAGTGAACGTGATTGGTAATCCAGATAACCCGGTCATGACACGCAAGAAACTCCAAACGGACGGTGAAACATGTATGTATGCACTCACCGTTTGTCATACCAAACCGAAAAACATTAAGGAAGCTCTCATTTACGACAATTGGATTGAGTTAATGCAAGAAGAACTCGATCAGTTCAAGCGTCTAGAAGTGTGGGAATTGGTAGAACGACCAGCTAGAGTTTATGTTGTCGGCCTAAAATGGATCTGGAAGAACAAGTTGGATGCGGATGGGACAGTTATTCGTAATAAATCTCGCCTGGTAGCTAAACGATACAATCAAGAAGAGGGTATCAACTTCAAGGAATCTTTCGCACCAGTGGCAAGAATTGAGGCCGTTCGTATGTTTCTGGCATATGCAGCTCACAAGAATATTACTGTATATCAAATGGATGTGAAGACGGTGTTTCTGAATGGACAACTCCGGGAAGAAGTGTACGTCACACAACTAGACGGCTTTGTCGACCCAGAACATCCGAAGCATGTTTACAGGCTCAAGAAAGCCCTCTATGGCCTTAAACAAGCCCCGAGGGCATGGTACGATAAACTGTCAGCATTCTTAATAGCTAATCATTTCACTAAAGGTTCTGTTGATCCAACGCTGTTCATACAAAAACACAGGGAGGACATCTTAATTGTTCAAATCTATGTGGACGATATCATTTTTGGTTCAACACATGAGAAATACTCAAACGCTTTCGCTAAATTAATGAAACATAACTTTGAGATGTCCATGATAGGTGAACTAAAATTCTTCTTAGGACTGCAAGTTCATCAATCACCCCGTGATATTTTTCTAAACAAGGCCAAATATGCACAAGAGATTTTGAAAAAGCATGGCATGTCAAGTAGTGATACCTATAATACACCGATGTCCTCATCATCCCCTAAGCTGGATGATGATTTACATGGGACACCAACGGACCCTACCAAATACCGCAGTATAATTGGGTCAATCATGTATCTAACAGCCAGCAGACCAGACATAGTCTTTGCACATATCTTTGCTCCCGCTATCAGTCTAGACCAACTGAACGACACCTCTCTGAGGTTAAACGAATCCTTCGATACATAAAGGGAACCATCATGGCTACTTTGTAAATATTTTTGTATCATTTTCATAAATTAAAAAAAAAAAAAAAAAAAAAAAAAAGAAAAAGAAAAAAAAAGAGTCTTTTCTCATCACAATGGATAATATGTGTTATCCCTTCATATCACAAGGGCTGATAGTGTCAAGTTTGTTACTATATTTTGCACTTTAGGACGTTTAATAAACTAGGAAAATAGTTAAGGGATGAAAGGTGTCAAGAGTGCATACTTTCAAAACTATAAAAGCCCAAAGTCTTATTCATTTTTCTTTCTCACAAATATCACAGTACACACACACTAAATTAAACCCGCCAAAACTACTTAGCCATTCATACGCACGATTTTGATTTTCTGGAAAACTCACTTGTAAGTGTTAATCAGGCTTAATTATGTGTTGTTATCTCTCGCATGAAATCTTGTAACTAATCTGTGGCTCAATTTGCTCCTACGATAATTAGGGTTCATAGCATTAATTTGGGGATTACTTGTTTGTTATGTTTCAGTCTAATTGTGTGTTTTCCGGATCATAACAACATGCTTATGAGTGATCTTTCAATGCTTAATTGTCCTATGGAAGTTATTTAGGTCGAATTAATGGCTGGGAACAAATGAATGTATGTTTTTGTGATTTTACTGGTGGGATATGTATGTTTATGTATTGTGTTCATGTGCTTAGGAGTTCATTACATGAATCAACCGTATGTTCTAATCAAAAGTTTTTAGGACAAAAATGCGTTGTGGAAATTTTTGTATGGTTTGTTATGGATTTCTGGATGCATGATTGTGGTTAGGACATTAGTTTTAAGTTATAAGTTGTTCATTACTTGTTGCTTGAATATGTCCTGAATGCTTTAGGATTATTTGAATGTTCCCGAGTTAAACTATGAATGTTGCCGAGTAAGTCATATTTTCTCCAAGTTAGGAGATTGTTCTTGGTTTCTTTGAAATTGTTAATAAACTTTTCGAGCAAGTCTATTTATCTCCGAGCAAGGAGAATTAAACTGAGGTACTTAGAATCTTCCAAGTAACTCAGTTTGTCTTCGAGTAATGTGATAAACAGGCTTTCCGAATAAGGATTTTAACTTTCTCCGAGTAACCAAAGAAAATCAGACTTTCCGAGCAACCTTTATCTTAAATCTTTCCGAGTAACTTATATGGACCAATTTTTCCGAGTAAGCCAAAACTCCGAGTTAGGAGGATTTTGTTTAGTTTCCGAGTAAGGAAACTTGTAGTCTCCTACTTAGACCAGACATTTCCAAGTTTGGACAAAATCCTCCGAGTAAGGCTTATTTCCTCCGAGTAAAGGGTTGTTTTTCTGAGTAACTTGTGATTTCCAGACTTAGAAAATTTTGTGTACAAGTTCAGTAGTCAAGAGTTTTTTTGCTGATATTTGCTGATATATGTGCTGATCTGTACTAATGCTGAATACAAGCTTGATTGTTTAAACTATGCATGATTATCTGTGATTGTCTCTTTCTAAGTGATACATCATTTCGGCCGAATTGAGATCATGAAATATATCACTAACACTAACATTATTCTACACCCTCTTTTGTGTGGTTGTTTGTGTTTGTGATCAACAGGATAGTCATGTCTCAGACTTCCATTGCTAGGTCGAAAATGATCCCAGAAGGGGATGAGTGCCAGATTAGCAAGTCCAACTCCAGAGCAGATTTCGATGACCTGAAATGTCACAAGTCCTGTCAGATAATGGTTGAAATACTAAAGCGACACTTCGTCAACCCTGTCATGACTAAGACGGCCAGTGTACCTGAGGTTTACATGCATCAGTTCTGGCACAAGTTGTTCATCAGTAAAGATACGAAGACGATGGGAATAACAATTAATGACAAGAGAATCAAGTTTGGTGTCAACACTCTTAGGACCATTCTTGATCTTCCTCCACCAGAGTCCACTCCTAATGGAACCTTCCGCAAAGCTCCTACCTTTGAGCAGATTGTTGACAATTTGAGAACCATTGGCTATGATGAAGACAGCGAGGACCTCACCTCTAGCTCTAAGGACGACCGAAAGTACATTCCACAACCTTGGTTGACTCTATTCACTATCATCAGTCACTGCATCACAGGGAAGGAAACAGGACTAGAACACCCTAGACTTGAACACCTCAAGTTCTTTCACGGTGTAATTAATCTGCACCACGTAGACTTTGCTCAATATATCTGGACCGATATGATTTATTAGTACGAGAAATTTGCTAAGAAGAAAGCGTACAAAGTTCCATTCCCTCGCTTCACCAAGATGATCATCGCCTATTTCATAGATAAGAATCCAGAGATAGACAGACGCCCAAGCGAGAATTATCACATGGAAAGCATGGATCACATTCTCTCAACTATCAGGATCCATGCTTCCAACACTACCATACGCGGATTAAGAATTCCTCCAATGCTATTGTCTGATCCGGTTAAGGCAACTGAAGCTTATGACTGGTATGATGAAGCTGAAAAAGATGGCGAAGTTGGTGTTACAGCTAAGAGAACAAAGTCAACGAGAGGCAGAGGTCGCGGAAGAGGTAAAACAGTCATTTCTTCCTTCTCGCTTACCTAAAAGATTACTCGTGAAACAAAGAAGAAGATGACACTTAGAGATGAATCTTCGGAAGAGGAAGAAGAAGAAGAACGGGTAGATCTGAGGGAGGAACGCAGGAAATCGATCATAAAGTTCACATCCGCACTGGCTAAAGGTGATAAAGATTTGGGCAAAGGCAAGGGTAAAAACATAAAGATAACTGATACATCATATGAGCAACTTGAACCGCCATCGACAAGAGATGAGGAAGAAGAACAGATCTAAAAGGCCACAGAAGAAAGCATAGCTAAATTCAAAGCTGATAAGAAGAAACACAAGGGAATGGAACAGGGTGAAGGATCCGCTTCACACCCAAGGGATGAATCGGAGTCACAATCTGAAGAGGACTCGGAAGCCACACATAGTCAGACTGCTAGAAGTTCAGAAACAGAGTCTAACAATCAGTCCAAATCTGACCACAGTGACCACACAGCTTCAGACTCGGAGTCCGATGATGAAATAGACGAGAATGATCAGAAAGATGATGAAGGGGACACTGAGAAAGAAAAAGATGCTGAAGATGATGAGAAATCAGCAGATGATGAGATGAATGAAGATGAAGGAAAATCTGAGAAAGTCAAGGATACTGACGATGTTGAGCAATCTACAGATGATGAAAGTAGTGGTGATGAATCAGATGAGGAAAGTGATGAAGAAACTGAAACCCGGGGTGATGATAGAATACCTACCCCACCAGTGAACCCATCACCAGATGTTGAAACCTCTAAAACCAAAACACCATCACCACTTGCTAACACCACAATGAACACTCCACCACCTGCCACACCTACTAAACCACTACCCAAAAACAGTGATAAGCTTAAAGAGTTAGAAGAGAAGTTCAACACTCAACAGCAACAGCTAGAAGCACTTCAAAGGGACATGAATGAGTTTAAAGGCTACAACATTGAGAGGGTGTGTGATCACTACATCAGTAACACCCTACCTCAACAGATAAGAGAGCAACTATCTGAAACTATTCCTGATCTGATGAAAGAGTATGTAAAGAGAAAGTTGGATCGCGTGGTGGCTCATCGTCTTCGAACCACACCCATGACTCTCCAGACTTTACCGTCGGATCCACCACTTTCATACTTCAAAGAAAAGTTGCTTGAAGGTTTCGCAAATGATCCGAATGAAAAAGAGCTTCATCGAGCATTGATCAACTCAATCAAGAGAGCCGAAAAGAGGGGGAGACCTGTAGGCAAGACAAACCCAGTAAACGTCATCGGGATGAACCAGACAAGGACGATCAGGCCAAGAAAAAGGGAAAACGACCAAGAAAAGAGGGTACTTCTGCAACCCAACCTACCACTACCATTCAATCCACTGGCACTGAAGGGTTTGCTCCACAAGAAATGGGTGTTTTTGATGACACTGAACCACATCATGACTTCCCACTGGAGCAATATGAAACTGATATTGCTCCTCTCAAGTTCACCACTATTACTGCACCACCAGCTGAGGCAGCTTTGTTGCTTGCACCAGAATGGGTCAATCCAGATGCTGCGAAGCAAACATGGTTTGAACAACTGGTAGATGCGCATCCTGATACTCCTGAAGATGTTCCTACTACCGAATCTGTTCTGGATTTTACCAAGCGACTAAAAAAGGTAATGCGGGTTCAGCAGTTAGAGCTTTCCGACATTGTCAAGGCTCGAGAAGCTGGCTTTACTAAGTTCAAGACTGTCACCACATCACATTTGGAGTTCGAATATAACTTGGAACAGGTTGCAAGGGCAATGTCCGTGAATGTGAATTGGGATTCTACCGGCTCCTCTAATCTCCGTGATTATTTCAAACCCTTACCTCTCATCGGACCCTCTCACAACCTACAGATACCCAAGAAGTACTTCTTCAATAAAGACTTGGAGTATCTGCTCTATGGTAATACGGACCTTGAAAAGTGGTATGCTACATCCCTCACTAAGTGTCTGGCAGCTTCCTACGTGATAGATGGTTTTGAATAACACATTGATGAATTATTACTCAAAGAAGTTGAAGAATATAACGACGACGCCCTTCTCGGTATCTATCACTGGCCAGATATGCGTAAGTGGTTCTACAAGTGGAAGCTATCAAAACCGTCTAAAACTGATGTGTTTCACAAGAGTTCGGATACTATCTATCGTCAGTACTGAAACTGAATCCAAGTATGGGTACAACTTTCTGACGAAGATCACCGTACGAAGACAGGATGGAAAGGAATACACCTTCAAAGAAGCTGATTATCCGTATCTGAATCTCAACGACATTGAAGATATGTATCTCCTTAAGATTCAAGGCAAGCTTGAACATTTACCGGGTCGTCTTCAGTACGACATCATCAATTCTCTTCTGATCTACATCCGCAGTATCGTAATCAGATAGAGGGTTAAGGATGTTCATCTTGGGGTAGAGAGCTACCAGAGGAAGTTAAACTTGGTCAAGCCTGATTTCCAACCGCCCAGGGATCGGAGAAAGGACACCGTATACTTTTAGGGACAGACCATTTGGATTGGTGTATGTACGGGATCAAAGGAGAACAAGGTTTATGGGTTATCAGGAAATCCACAAGTTCGGTGACGAAACTTTGATACGTGTTAAAACTGAACTTGAAGGGATTTTGGAGAATCACAGGAAGGAGCTGAGGGTAGGGTGGTTGAGGCATATGTGGTGGACAAGAAAAGACGTCAAACAAGCGTACAAGTTCATAGACCGCATCGATCGAAGGCTCAAGTTTCGTAAGCAGATGAGGAGATTCGAAAGTTATGTGGGTGGGCATCAAAGGATTCAGAATATTCTTACCTTCCGATGTCCTGCATAAACTATTGGTATCCTTGGTTTATATTCATTTCAATCTTTCATCATTTGTTTAGAATTGACTATGGCTTGTGCACAAATAACAGTGCACAACCCGTACTTGTAAAGAATGGACCCTGAGGTACACTTCAGTGCCTCAATCCTGATCAAAAGAGCGAAAGCTTCTTACTTATGAGTAGAATTAAACCAGAATTTTTTCTAAGTTTTCAAAAATTCTGCTCATAAGGACAAGTATTCCCTCGTTAAGGGGGAGTATTTGATACTAAATCTTTGTTCTGAATAACAAAGTTCTTGAAATTCTTCCCGTAAACCTCAAGAAGCGCATATTTTAATCAAATGTTTTTTTCAAAAACAACATGAGTATGCTATTTTTGAGGGGGAGAATAAGTGATGATTAAAATATGGTAAATGAAAAGTTGTAATCTCACATGAGCTCGACTCAGAATTGACCCTCGAATTGACGATAGCTAAAGTCAGTAGTCGAAAAGACATGTCCAGGACGGGTAATAATTTTAAGCCAGTTTATCTGGTGATGTAAGAGTGTCTCGCAAAGGACGTGTCTGAGTGGAGTGTACCGATTTCAAACAATTTTTCCTGAATCTGATCTGGATAGGTAATAATTTCAAGCTAGTCTAACTAGTGATGTAAGCGTGTCTCGCAACGATCAGGTTCATTGAAAATCAATCAATTCAAAAGTGCTAACTCTACCCGACATGTGCAAAGTTACTTTAAACAATTGTAAGCACATGTTAAGGGGGAGTATTTCTGAAAATACCAAAACTCTCAAAGTGTTAACAAAATATGTTTTCACAATCATAAACGCTTTGAGATATTTTCAAAAGGTTTTGGTCTATGGCGATAATAGGTTAGTCATGGTGTAATAAGGTGACTAAGGTTAGGAATAACCGTCCTATGATCCGCCAGAGCCGGAGGGATCTACCCAAGGACAATCCCAATAGTTTAGTACTAGAAAGTCCTAGGTATTATGAAAAAAAGGAATAATGAAATGAAAGGAGAAAGAAGGGGTTGAAGAATTAAAAAGAAAAGTAAAGAAAAGGGTGAAAAGAAATCGCCCTCCAAATTGTTCAACCTTAGGGCAGAAACCGGGTTCAATACATATGCTACTGGTTGTTACTAAGATAACACCGGTATTGAAGATTAAGACGTCATGGACCCAATGACGCACTGCACTAAACCTTCTAGCCACTCAGGTGTCTCTCAAAAGACACTTGTTTCATTTCACACGGAGATCCCAACATAATCTATCAACCTCTCACTTCGAGGTGTATTGATATTGAAAAGGAGGTACTCTGCTCCACGCCTCTGACGACCAAACAAATATGCACTAATCGAGTCTAGAGCCAAGAGATACAACAAAAGATCTCATAGGAACACTTAGCATTACACTGGTTGTTCTACATTAATGGACGCCAGCTGTAAAATTAAGAAGAGTCCTACACAGATCTTAGCAATCTGCCGAGAACATTCATGAGAGAAACCACTAATGTGATTCTCAGTGATTGAATGGAAATCCTGCCAGGGTCAGCATCAAACAGCCCTGACAGCAGGTCACTTTGGTAATCCCTTGTGGATTACGCTTAGTGTTAGTTCCAAACGGTCTACAGTCATGGGGTGATCTCCAGCGACTCACTGAATCATAGGTGCACTTCGGTGTGTCCGTGTAAGCCCTTTCGAGGGTATCCGATTCAGAATGGCCAGGATTAGGATTAGAGAAAGCCTTTACACTATGCTGTTGATGAGTTTCTCTAATCCTAACCCAGGCCATTCTGAATCAGATACCCCCGAAAGGGCTTACGAGATACACCCCACGACTCTAGACCGTTTGGAACTACCACTAAGCGTAATCCACAAGGGATTACCGAAGTGACCTGCTGTCAGGGCTGTTTGATGTTCTTGGCAGATTGCTAAGATCTGCGTAGGACACTTCCTAATTTTACAACTGGAGTCCATTAATGTAGAGCATCCAGTGTAATGCTAAGTGTTCCTATGAGATCTTTTATTGTATCTCTTGGCTCTAGACTCGATTAGTGTTTATTTGTTTGGTCATCGGAGGCGTGGATCAGAGTGCCTCCTTTTCAATATCAACACATCTCGGAGTGAGAGGTCGATAGATTATGTAGGAATCTCTGTGTGAAATGAAACAAGTTTCTTTTAAGAGACACCTGAGTGGCTAGAAGGTTTAGTGTAGTGCGTCACTGGGTCCATGACGTCTTAATCTTCCATACCGGTGTTGCCTTGGCAACAACCAGTGGCATATGTATTGAACCCGGTTTCTGCCCTAAGGTTGAACAAATGGAGGGCTATTTCTTTTCACCCTTTTCTTTACTTTTCTTTTTAATTCTTCAACCTCTTCTTTCTCCTTTCATTTCATTATTCCTTTTTTTTCATAATACCTACGACTTTCTAGTTCTAAACTATTGGGACTGTCCTTGGGTAGATCCCTCAGGCTCTGGCGGATCATAGGATGGTTTCCTATCCTTAGTCACCTTATAACTCCATGACTAATCCTTTGTATGCCATAAACCAAACCTTTTGAAAATCTCTCAAAGTGTTTATGATTGTAAAAAACATATTTTGTTAACACTTTGAGAGTTTTGTGATTTTCATAAATACTCCCCTTTAACATGTGCTTACAAGTGTTTAAACTAAATTTGCACATGTCGGGTAGAGTTAGCACTTTTGAATTGATTGATTTTCAATGAACCTGATCGTTGCGAGACACGTTTACATCACTAGTTAGACTAGCTTGAAATTATTACCCGTCCAGATCAGATTCAAAGAGAATCGCTCAAAATTGGTACATTCTACTCAGACATATCCTTTGCGAGACACGCTTACATCACCAGATAAACTGGCTTGAAATTATTACCCATCTCGAATATGTCTTTTCGACTACTGACTTTAGCTATCGTCAATTCGAGGGTCAATTCTGAGTCGAGCTCTTGTGAGATTACAATTTAACATTTACCATATTTTAATCATCACTTATTCTCCCCCTAAAAAATAGCATACTCATGTTGTTTTTGTAAAATATTTGATTAAAATATGCTCTTTTTGAGGTTTATGAAAGAATTTCAAGAACTTTGGTATTCAAAACAAAGATTTTGTTTCAAATACTCCCCCTTAACAAGGGAATACTTGTCCTTATGAGCATAATTTTGAAAAACTTAGAAATTTTTTGGTTAATTCTACTCATAAGGAAGAAGCTTTCGCTCCTTTGATCAGGATTGAGGCACTAAAGCGTACCTCAGGGTCCTTTCTTTACAGGTACGGGTTGTGCACTGTTATCTGTGCACAAGCCATAGTCAAATTTAAACGAATGATGAAAGATTGAGATGAATATAAACCAAAGATACCATTTTTTTATTCAGGACGTCGGAATGTAAGAATGTTCAGAATTCTTGGACGTCCACCCACATAACTTTCGAATCGCCTCATCCGATCATGAAACTTAAGCCTTCGTTCGATGCGGTCGATGAACTTGTACGCTTGTTTTACGTCACTTCTTGTCCACCACATATGCCTCAACCATCCTACACTCAGCTCCTTTCTATGGTTCTTTAAAATCTCTTCAAGTTCAGATTTAACACGTACCAAAGTCTCGTCACCGAACTTGTGGATTTCCTCATAACCCATGAACCTTGGTCTCCTTTGATCCCGTACATACACCAACCCAAATGGTCTGTCCCCAAAAGTATAAGGTGTCTTATCTCCGATCCCTGGCGGTTGGAGATTAGGCTTGACCAAATTTAACTTCTTCTAGTAGCTTTCTACCCCAAGATGAACATCCTCAACTCTCTGTCTGATTACAATACTGCGGATTTAAATAGAAGAGAATTGATGATGTCGTACTGAAGACGACCCGGTAAATATTCAAGCTTGCCTTGAATCTTAAGGAGATACATATCTTCAATGTCGTTGAGATTCAGATACGGATAATCAGCTTCTTTGAAGGTGTATTCCTTTCCATCCTGTCTTCGTACGGTTATCTTCGTCAGAAAGTTATACCCATACTTGGATTCAGTTTCAGCGCTGGTGATGGATAGTATCCGACTCTTGTGAAACACATCAGTCTTTGATGATTTTGTAAGCTTCCACTTATAGAACCATTTCTGCATGTCTGGCCAGTGATAGATACCGAGAGCGGCGTCGTCGTTATATTATTCAGCTTCTTTGACAAATAACTCATCCATGTGTTCTTCAAAACCATCTATCACGTAGGAAGCTGTTGGACACTTAGTGAGGGATGTAGCATACCGCTTTTCAGGGTCCGTATTTCCATAGATCAGATACTCCAAGTCTTTATTGAAGAAGTGTGCCCTAGGTATCTGTAGGTTGTGAGAGGGTCCGATGAGAGGTAAAGGTTTTGAATGATCACGAAGGTTTGAGGAGCCAGCAACATCCCAATTCACGTTCTCGGACATTGCCCTTGCAACCTGTTCCAAGTTATACTCGAACTCTAGATTTGATGTGGTGATTGTCTTGAACTTAGTAAAACCAGCTTCACGAACCTTGACGATGTCAGAAAGTTCTAACTGCTAAATCCGCATTACTTTCTTAAGACGCTTCGTAAAATCCACAACAGATCCAGTTGTAGGAGCATCTTCAGTAGTATCAGGGTACGCATCCACCATTTGTTCAAACCATGTGTGCTTCGCAGCATCTGGGTTGACCCATTTTGTGCAGGCAACAGAGCTGCACTAGCTGGTGGTACAGGAACAGTTGTGAACTTTGGTGGAGCAATATTAGCATCATGTTGTTCCATTGGGAAGTCATTATGTGGTTCAGTTTCGTCAAAAACACCCGTCTCTTGAGGTACAAACCCCTCAGTGTCAGTTTGTTGAATGGTAGGAGTAGGTGTAGGTTGGGTTGTGGAAGTACCCTCATTTCTTGGTCGTTTGCCCTTTTTTTTGCCTCATCGTCCTTATCAGGATCATCCCTACGACGTTTACTGCGTTTTTTTGCTTGCAGGTCTCACCCTTCTTTTCAGCTCTCTTGATAGAGTTAATCAGTGCACGATGAAGCTCTTTCTCATTAGGATTATCCGCGACACCTTCCAGCAACTTTTCTTTAAGATATTCAACTGGAGGATTGGACGGTAATGTCTGGAGTGTCACGGATGTGGTGCGAAGTCGATTAGTCACCACGCGATCTAGCTTTCTTTTCACATACTCTTTCATCAGACCAGGAATGGTCTCATACAGGTGCTCACTGATCTATTGAGGTAGGGTGTTGCTGATATAGTGATCACATGCTCTCTCAATGTTATAGCCTTTGAACTCATTCATATCCCTCTGAAGTGCTTTGAGTTGTTGCTATTGTGTTGCGAACTTCCCTTCTAACTCTTTAAGTTTATCACTGTTGTCAGGTAGTGGTTCAGTAGGTGCGGGTGATGGTGGAGTGTTCAGTGTGGTGTCCGCAATTGGAGACGGTGTTTTGGTTTTAGAGGTGTTAGCTGCTGGTGATGGAACTGGTGGGGTAGGTATTCTATCATCACCCCGGTTTTCAGTTTCTTTATCACTTTCCTCATCTGTTTCATCACCACTTTCTGTATCTGTCGCTTCACTACTTTCTTCATCTGTGGATCCCTCAGCATCGTCAGTATCCTTGACTTTCTCAGTTTTTCCTTCATCTTCATTCATCTCATCATCTGCTGATTTCTCATCATCTTCAGCATCCTTGTCTTTCTCAGTGTTTCCTTCATCATCATTCTTATCATTCTCGTCCTTTTCATCATCGAATTCTGAGTCTGAAGCTGTTTAGTCACCTTGGTCTGATTCGGACTGATTCTCAGACTCAACATCTGAACTACTCGCAGTTTGACTATGTGTAGCTTCCGACTCCTCTTCAGATTGTGACTCCGAGTCAGCATCCCTTGGGTGTGAAGCGGATCCTTCACCCTGTTCCATTCCCCTTTGTCTCTTCTTATCAGCTTTAAATTTGGCTATGCTTTCTTCTGTGGCCTTTCTGAGCTGTTCTTCTTCCTCATCTCTTGTCGTTGGCGGTTCAAGCTGCTCATAGGATGTATCAGTCATCTTTATGGATTTTCCCTTTCCTGTGCCCAAATTTTTATCACCTTTAGCCAGTTCGGATGTGAACTTTATGATTGACTTCCTGCGTTCCTCCCTCAGATCTAGGAGTTCTTCTTCTTCTTCCTCTTTCGAAGATTCATCTCTAAGTGTCATCTTCTTCTTTGTCTCACGAGTAATCTTTTTGGTACGCGAGGAGGAAGAAATGATAGTTTTACCTCTTCCGCGACCTATGCCTCTCGTCGCCTTAGTTCTCTTAGCTGTAATACCAACTTTGCCAGCTTTTTCAGCTTCATCATACCAGTCATAGGCTTCAGTTGCCTTAACTGGTTCAGACAACAGCATTGGAGGAATCCTCAATCCTTGTTTTGTTGTGTTAGTAGCATGCACCCTAATAGTTGTGAGTTTGTGATCCATGCTTTCCATGTGATAGTTCTCGCTGTCTGTCTATCTCTGGATGCTTTTCCATGAAATAGGAGATGATCAGCTTGGTGAAGCGAGGAAATGGAACTTTGTACGCTTTCTTCTTTGTAAATTGTTCGGCCTGATAAATCATGTCAGTCCAGATGTATTGAGCAAAGTCCATGTGATGCAGATTAATTACACCATGAAAGAACTTGAGGTGTTCAAGTCTAGGGTGTTCTAATCCTGTTTCTTTTCCAGTTATGCAGTGACTGATGATGGTGAATAGTGTCAACCAAGGTTGTGGAATGTATTTCCTGTCGACCTTAGAGCTAGAGGTGAGGTCCTCACTGTCTTCATCATAGCCAATAGTTTTTAAATTGTCAACAATTTGCTCAAAGGTGGGATCTTTATGAAAGGTTCCATTGGGAGTAGACTCCGGTGGAGGAAGATCAAGAATAGTCCTAAGAGTGTTGACACCAAACTTGATTCTCTTGTCATTAACGGTTATTCCCATCGTCTTCGTATCTCTACTGATAAACAATTTGTGCCAGAACTGGTGCATGTACACCTCTGGTACACTGGCTGACTTAGTCATGACAGGATTGACGAAGTGTCGCTTCAGGATTTCTACCATTATCTGACAGGATTTGTGACATCGTAGATCATCAAAATCCGATCTGGAGTTGGATTTGCTAATCTGGTGCTCATCCCCTTCTGGGATCATATCTGTTCTAGCAATGGATGTGTGAGACATGATTATCCTATATAGCATAAACACAAACAAACACACATAAGAGAGTGTATATTTATGTTAGTGTGAGTGACATGTTACATGATCCAAATCTGACTAACATGATGTAACTCTTAGGAAGACTGAATCATTGATAACATGCATAGTTTAAACAGGCAAACATGTAAGGCACACCAGCGCATATCAGCAAATATCAGCATAACACTCTATTCTACTGAACTTATAAAAAAAATTGTCTAAGTCTGCAAAACAGTAGTTACTCGGAAACACTACTAGTTACTCGGAGGATAGGAGCCTTACTCGGAGGATTTTGACCAAACTTGGAAATGTCTGGTCTAAGTAGGAGACTACCAGTTTCCTTACTCGGAAACAATACAAAATCCTCCTAACTCGAAGATCAGGCTTGCTCGGAAACTTGGATGAATTTTGGTTACTCGAAGAAAGTTAAAGTCCTTATTCGGAAAGTCTGTTTATCATGTTACTCGGAGACAAACTGAGTGACTTGGAAAATTTTAGAAAAAATTCTAAGTTCCTCAGTTTAATACTCCTTGCTCGGAGATAAATAGGCTTGCTCGGAAAAGTTCATTAACAATTTCAAAGTAACCAAGAACAATCTCCTAACTCGGAGAGAATCAGTCTTACTCGGCAACATTCAAAGCTTACTCGGAAACATTCATATAATCCAAATACACATTCAGGACATATTCAAGCAACAAGCTATGAACTACTAACATCTTAAAAATGTCCTAATCACAATCATGCACCCAGATATCCATAACAAATCATACAGAAGTTATCACAGACATATTCATGTCCTACAATCTTTTGACTTAGAACATATGTTAAATACATGTAATGAGCTCCTAAGCGCATGATCACAAAACATTGACAAACATATCCCACCAATAAAATCACATAAACATACACTTAATAGTTCCCAGCCACAAATTCGACCCATAGAACCCTAATAATCTCAACACACATCAATTGGAGTTAAACAGGACAATTAAGCAGTGAAAACTCATTCCTAAACATGTTGTAGTGACCAAGATTAAACACAATTAGACTGAAACAAAACAATCAAGAAATCCCCAAATTTGACCTATGAACCCTAGATCACTAATTTACAAAATTGAACCATAGATATGTTACAAGGTTTCTGTCGAGTGATTAGTATGCACAAACAAACACGTTTAACACTTAAAATTGATTTTACAGGAAGATTGAAATCTTGATGTAGATAGCAAATTTTTTGGCGAGTTTTTGAAAGTGTTCTGTGGTTTTAGTGAATAAGAATTATGAGTTTGAGCTTATACATTTTCCAAGTTTACACATTCGTCACTTTTAGCCCCTTAACTCTATTTCTAATTCAAATATGCATCTAAAGTGGTAAACTTATGAAACTTAGACACTAACAGTCCTTGTGGTATGAAGGGATAACATTTTAACCCATAGTGATGAGAAAAAAACTGTTTTTTTTTTTTTTTTTTTTTTTTTTTTTTTTTTTTTTTTTTGATATGATATACTAAAGAATATTTACAATGCAATAACCATGATGTTTGACTCGTTTAACTTTGTTTGAGAAAATTGTCCAAATCCTCTGGAGTCAAACATCGCATACCAATCTGGTGAACTAGTCCCACAAATCTTGCATGAGGCAAGGCTTTGGTGAATAAGTCGGCCAGTTGGTATTCTGTACCCACAAAGTAAAGCTCTACGGTACCCTATTCCACATGCTCTTTGATGAAGTGATAACGAAGAGAAATATGCTTGGACTTGGAATGCTGAACGGTGTTGCACGAAATAGCAATGGCACTATTGGAGTCGCAATACATCGGAATCTTGTTGAACACGTATCTGTAATCCATCAGCTGTGACCTCATCCAGATGACCTGAGCACAGCATGCCGACATGGCTACGTATTCGGATTCTGTTGACGACAGTGATGTACAATCCTGCTTCTTTGACTGCCAAGATACGAGTTTGTCACCTAAGAATTGCACTCCCCCTGAAGTACTTTTCCTTGTGTCTAAGCATCCTGCATGATCAGCGTCTGAAAAGGCAATTAGTTCAAAGCCAGAATCCTTTAGATATCAGATCCCCAAGTGAATGGTTCCCTTTATGTATCGAAGGATTCTTTTAACCTCAAAGAGGTGTCGTTCAGTTGGTCTAGACTGATAGCGGGAGCAAAGATATGTGGCAAAGACTATGTCTGGTCTGCTGGCTGTTTGATACATGAGTGACCCAATTATACTGCGGTATTTGGTAGGGTCAGTTGGTGTCCCATGTAAATCAGCATCCAGCTTAGGGGATGATGAAGACATCGATGTATTATAGGTATCACTACTTGACATGCCATGCTTTTTCAAAATCTCTTGTGCATATTTGGCCTGATTTAGAAAAATGCCACGGGGTGATTAGTGAACTTGCAGTCTTAATAAGAACTTCAGTTCACCCATCATGGATGTTAGGATTCGACACACGGTTAAGGTGGTTAAACCTTTTGTTCTTTGTGTGTATGATATATTGAGTTTATATGATTAAGTACGCGGAATTTACTCAATCACACTTAGAAGGTTATTTGTTATGGAAATGGAACGTTTATGTTTGTTATTGAACAAGGAACAACGAAAGATTAACACCAAACGATTCAATATTATTAATGATAATAATACGAGTGATCTTGAGTTATCACTAGGGTTACAACCTTGAATCTTAAGTTTTCTATGACTTGTGATATATTTGTGTTTGTTCTTGTTCTAACTGTTATGAGAGTTCTAACAATTAAACATATAATTTCTAACTCTTCTAACACTTAATATCTAGTCTAAGATCTTCTTTTATACTCTAATAAGATCTTTTACAATATTGCTTAAAGTCTTGATAAACTACTTGCTATGACAATACGTGTGTCAGTCAATAAGATACAACTTGTATCTTGTTTTACAACTTTGTTTGACTGATCAAGTATCTAGATATTATCTAAAGAATACAAGTGACTCATATACAGAAAATATCTTTTTCGATCTTATCCTTCTAGCAGCAGAATACGTGTACAGTTATCTCTTCAGCAACACTAGCAGCAGCATTGTAATACTATCAGCAGGAACACTAATCAGCAGAAACAATACACTAGCAGCAGGAACAGATACACTATCAGCAGGAATGAAACTTTGCACTACCAGCAGCAATGAATATACTACCAGCAGAAACATACTTAGAGTATTTCCCGATTCTTGAACTTCAGAATATTTAATTCCCAACAATCCTCCCCTAAACATGTGAATTCTTTCAAACATGTTTCTTTGAATTAAATGAGGACTTGTGAAGATCTTTCAAACACTTCATGAATCTGAACTTTCTTCTATTCTGAACTCGTCTGCTTTCTTTTGACTTTAACAATATCAACACACATCTTAAACACTGACCTAAAGATGGTGCAACTTCCTTGGATGGAGGAATTATAAGAGGCAATGATGCTGTGTATCTTGGATGCTTGTTTCAACAAGTGAAATCATCTATCAGCATGTCTTTGCAAGTGATGAACAAACATAGTGAACTGAAATTGAAACTTTCCTTCGTTTGACCTAGATAGAACTTTCTCCTTTAGGAATGCTTCATCCCTTCTGAATATATGATCTATTCTTGTCATTTTCAACCTCTATGTCATCATCTTGTATGCTCTTATCTTCTCCTTCCTTCTATTGGATTATCTTCCTTTTCTGGGCAATTATTTCCTCCCCTGAGATTGTTACCTCCCCTGAGATGCAAATAACATTTGTTTCCTCCCCTTGTTTGGAAGATCTCACTATGTACCTTTGACTGATCAATCAATGTGAACTTGTTGTCAGACAATATTGTACATGAAGCCATCAATTCCTTAAAAGTTAGTTTGCTGCCCTCATCACTTCTAGGTGTGTAACCTCCTATGAGTGGTGAATCATGGGGCAATAGCACATAATCCATCATTTGATAGTTTTCTGAGCCATTTTTATTCCAAAAACCTTTTTGAAGAAAAATCTTTGACTTTTACCAGTATGCATATGATTTTATTATAGAAAATCATACTGCTCCAACCATTTTAAAGGGATCAAGTGTAGTTACAGACACTTAATCAAAATTCGGTTTAAAATAACCTCTGGTTGTGTGAGAACCAATGTTTTTCAGTTATAAATAACTGCCTGTGTGCAGATAAACTCACTCAAAGAGTTTTCCTGACAGGTTTTCCAGCTCATAGAAATTGTTGCCTCTAACACAAGTGTTAGATTCACTTTTACTAGCTGTTCTTTCTATCAGATATCCTGAGATTAACACATTATACTTGAAAGTATAAAATGATAGAAAGTGAGTTGTATCAGTTACTTTCTGATCAACTAAGTCATCAATTCAATGTGAAATTTCATAACTAGGTTTCAAGAAAGAAGTTTTAAGGAGTTTAAAATCCCAAACTCAGTCCATCATAAACCTACTATGTTAGCAGCTGGATAAGCATTCTGCTGCTTCCATGTTTTCACTTGAGACTTCCTTTGTGTTCAAAGATCATACCTGAAATTGTTAGTCTAAAACCAAAAGAACAAAGTACAAAGTACTTGTCTTGCATTAGAATAAGCATAGGACTAACTGTATGAATAACACAATGTAAAATTTGTACTAATAGCACAAACTTTTCAATACTAGTACTTTTACCAGTATATTTATCCTACTAATTCTTCCTTGAAGGAAACATATCCTTTATATTGTCAATGAAAGTTGTGACATGTTCCCAGTTATGTGCGTTGAACATCCATTATCTAAGTATCTTGTTGAAGCATGAGAATGTTCCTGCACATTAATAAGAAATTAGTTTTCTTTGGGGACCCAAGCCATTACTGACTTGGATCTGCCTCTTGCATCAATGAAGTGTAATCTTTTGAGAACAATTGATGCAACATTGGATTTAAGAATCCAACATGCTGAGGCCTTAACAGCATTTGCCCTGTTTCCCTTAGCAGCAGGAACGGAATGCTTAGCAGCAGAATCTGCTAACTTTGTAGTTGTCCCTTTTGGTCTCCAAACTTGTTTGTGGACCACTGCTTTTGTTTGAATGGGCCTTTGAACAGTTTTAGATGCATGTTTGAAAGTTGTTTTTGCACCCTTAGCTGTTGATTTTGGGTTAACAATCATAAATGGTCGAGCAGCAGAGTAAAATTTTCTAGCAGCAGGATCATTTGGTCTAGCAGCAGGATCTGGGTTTGAGCTAGACTTGTTGACTGTTCTGGGTTTTGTTCTCTTAGACTTAACATTAGAACTAGAGTGAAAGTGAGTTTGAGGAGTTTGCCTTTTGTAATTCACCCTATTGTTTTTATACCCAGTTACCCATTGGTTGTAGAAAGCTGCAAGATGGTCAAAACTACCACATGTGTAACAAGCTTTGTTATAAAAAGCAAAGTCATCACCTAATTGGTTAGACTTGAGGTTGTTCCAATTCCTTTGGTTACCTCTGGGCTTGTTGGTGGTTCTATATTGCTCACAATATTTAACTGGTTGCCTAACATGCTTAATGTTCTATTTAGGTCTATCAGTATTGTGTTTGACTATCTTAGGAACACTTGTTCCTACTTTCTTAACCACTACAGGTTTAGACATAACCTGTTCTTCTTCATCTTCATCACTATCAGTTGTACTATCCTCAACAACTATAGCATCTCCTTTCTTAACAAAGGACACCTTATCCTGATAAGATAAAGTTTTATCTAAACTTTTACTTACCTTTTCTATCTTAGGACTCTTAGCAGCCTTAGAGCCATATTCCATTACTGGATCTTGAAACTCAGCCAAACCTGTATGAGCTAGGTCAATACCTGGAGGTGAAGGGACACCTCTGTATGGTGGAGGGACAGTATTGTATCCAACACCAGACTTAGCTTTATTAATTACTTGAGCTTCCCAAATTTTATTAACTCCTTCTGAGGCACTAGCTAAAGCATCTACAGTTATGTCAACATTTGCATGCTTACTTCTTAGCTCTGCTAATCTTCTATTCAGCTCAACAATACATTCATCTTTGAATTCTATGCCATTTTTTATTATTTTCAAATCCTCAGAATGCTTATCATACAGCTCATCTAATTGAGCATCAAATCTCTTTTTAAGGTCTTCATAAGCTTTAAGAGAAGGACATGATTCAGTACATTTAATAATTGAAGTTACCTCTGAATCAGAAAAGGCCATTAGAGCAGTTTCAGTGGCCACAAGAGCAGCATTTGGTGCTTCCTCTTCATCAGCCAAAAAGCTCCAATCATATCCAACACCATCTATGGCTAGCATAGCCCTTGGTTCTTCTACTGTGACTTCCTTCTTCTTCTCTTGCCTATACCATGTGTTCCTATTTTCCTGCTTCCTTGGGCTTCTACACTCTTTAGCAAAGTGTCCTAACTTGTGACAGTTGTAACACTCCACTTTCTTCTTGTCAAACCTAGCAGTTTCATTACCATTGATGGTAATCTGCTTCCCAGTTCTCTGCCAGAACTTCTTAGCCCTTAAACTAAGTAAAGCAACTTGCCACTTAATGTCCATTTCTTCCAAATCATCACCATCCACCTGCTCAAGGTCTTCATGATTTAGAGTAGAACCACCAGCTTGACTAGACAAAAACACATAGAATGATGGATCTCCAAGTCCAGCAATATTCTTCTGTGTACTAGTAGTAGGACCACCACAGTTAGCAATAGAAACACCTTCTACTTCATCTACCCCTTCAGATTTACTAACACCAGGAGATGACAAAAATGCCAAATTCCCAGAACTAGTAGTATAGTTCCAAGATTTCTTTAGACTTTGTTCAACAATTCTGAAGTTGTTAAACAAATCATTTAGCTTCATGGTTTCAGTTTCTGGCTTGTTCATCCAGACAATCACATGAGTATGGAACTCATCAGGTAGACTTCTTAAAAACTTCATGTTGAGATCTTCCTTCTCTGTCTCAACACCCAACACTGATAATTGACTAACAAGCTTTTGCAGTCTTGAAAACAGATTATCAAGAGATTCATTGCTAAAAGAAGTAAAGTTTTCAAATTGTTGTTTCAGCAATGTTCTCTGTGTTTTCTTGGTAGTATCATTACCACCATACCATGCACAAATTTCTTCAAACAAAGTTTTTGCATCAAAATATTTGTTAAACGATAGCATCTGCTCACCAGGAATGGTCATAAGCAACAAATTTCTTGCTTTTTGATCATTTCTCTTCTTTACCATTTCTTCTTTGGTAACTGGTCCAGTATTTCTTTTTCTTTCTACCTTTCCTTCAAGAACCATATCTGTATAGCCTAGAACAAAAGAATCACCATACTGAATGATTTCCCAAAGAGTATAATCTTGAACCATAAAATATTGCTCAATTCTCATCCTCCATAACTCAAACTCATTGGGTTTGATCATGGGTAATTTTGCAGCAACATTAACCTGAGCATCTTGTGCTTCCATTTCTTTTACTTCTTCTAAATTCAACTATATCAGCCTTGCTCTGATACCACTTGTTAGGATTCGACACACGGTTAAGGTGGTTAAACCTTTTATTCTTTGTGTGTATGATATGTTGTGTAAATATGACTAAGTACGCGGAATTTACTCAATCACACTTAGAAGGTTATTTGTTATGGAAATGGAACGTTTATGTTTGTTATTAAACAAGGAACAGCGAAAGATTAACACCAAACGATTCAATATTATTAATGATAATAATACGAGTGATCTTGAATTATCACTAGGGTTACAACCTTGAATCTTAAGTTTTCTATGACTTGTGATATATTTGTGTTTGTTCTTGTTCTAACTGTTATGAGAGTTCTAACAATTAAACATGTAACTTCTAACTCTTCTAACACTTAATATCTAGTCTAAGATCTTCTTTTATACTCTAAGAGGATCTTTTACAATATTGCTTAAAGTCTTGATAAACTACTTGCTATGACAATACGTGTGTCAGTCAATAAGATACAACTTGTATCTTGTTTTACAACTTTGTTTGACTGATCAAGTATCTAGATATTATCTAAAGAATACAAGTGACTCATATACAGAAAATATCTTCTTCGATCTTATCCTTCTAGCAGCAGAATACGTGTACAGTTATCTCTTCAGCAACACTAGCAGCAGCATTGTAATACTATCAGCAGGAACACTAATCAGCAGAAACAATACACTAGCAGCAGGAACAGATACACTAACAGCAGGAATGAAACTTTGCACTACCAGCAGCAATGAATATACTACCAGCAGAAACATACTTAGAGTATTTCCCGATTCTTGAACTTCAGAATATTTAATTCCCAACAATGGACATCTCAAAGTTATGTTTCATTAATTTAGCGAAATCATTTGAGTATTTCTTATGTGTTGACCCAAAAATGATATCATCCACATAGATTTGAACAATTAAGATGTCATCCCCTTGTTTTTGTATGAACAGCGTTGGATCAACAGAACCTTTAGTGAAATAATTAGCTATTAAGAATGCTGACAGTTTATCGTACCATGCCCTCGGGGCTTGTTTAAGGCCATAGAGGGCTTTCTTGAGCCGGTAGACATGCGTCGGATGTTCTGGGTCGACAAAGCCGTCTGGTTGTGAGACGTACACTTCTTCCCGGAGTTGTCCATTAAGAAACGTCGTCTTCACATCCATTTGATATACAGTGATATTCTTATGAGCTGCATATGCCAGAAACATACGAACGGCCTCAATTCTTGCGACTGGTGCAAAAGATTCCTCGAAGTCGATACCCTCTTCTTAACTGTATCCTTTAGCTACCAGGCGAGACTTATTACGAATAACTGTCCCATCCGCATCCAACTTGTTCTTCCAGATCCATTTTAGGCCGACAATATAAACTCCAGCTGGTCGTTCTACCAATTCCCACACTTCTAGACACTTGAACTGATCGAGTTCTTCTTGCATTGACTCAATCCAATTGTCGTAAGTGAGAGCTTCCTTAATGTTTTTTGGTTCGGTTTGACAAACGGTGAGTGCATAAATACAGGTTTCACCGTCTGTTTGGAGTTTCTTGCGTGTCATGACCGGATTATCTGGATTACCAATCACGTTCACTAATGGATGATCCTTAGTCCACTTGTGGGTAGAAGGGTAGTGTTGAAAGTTTTGGTGCATGTTTGACGGATCCAAATTGCTCGTTGAAGATTTGGCAGAATCCAGAATGGTGGGAGCCGGAGCAAATGGATTGAAAAGTGCATTTCCGTCATAGTCTGGTGGTGTGGGTACTTCAGAAGGTGAGGGTGGATCTTCAGCTGCATTCTTGGTATTAGAGGCTGATTGATCGACTGATGATGATGGTTCCGTAGGTGGTGCATCTTCAGGAACTATGGTAGACATTGCTGGTGTATCAGGTGCCTGTACGTGAACAGGTATTGCAGCGGAATTGGTGGATTCATCAGGAGCATGACTAATGAACGAATCATCAAACAACGGAGCAAACAGATCTTCTAAGTCCTTGCGGTTGAACGATAGTGGTGCAGCTGAATGATCAGGAAAGTTTAGACGGTTAGAATTGGGTCCTAAGCTGTTTTGCTCAGTAGCCAAGTCCGTGAGTTCATCGAAATGAGCGTGTATCATTTTTTGAATTTGTCGGGTTTGACGGTTCCAGATGCGAAATCCTTTTGAATTCTCACAGTAGCCAACAAAAATTCCAATATCCGCTTTGGATTTCAACTTTCCAAGGTCATCACGATCATTATTTGGGTAACAGATGGCCCCAAATACATGAAAGTAATTTATGTTCAGTTTTCATTTGTGAACAAGTTCATATGGGGTTTTGTTGTGTCTTTTGGTGATCATGCAACGATTTTGGGTGTAGCATGCAGTGGAGACAGCTTCAGCCCAAAGGTAATCAGGTAATTGAGCGTTAATCAACATCGTCCTTGCAGCTTTGACTAACGTTCTATTTCGTCTTTCAACCACTCAATTCTGTTCGGGGTGCGAGGAATAGATGTTTGTTGTTCAATACCGACTTTCTCAAAGTACTCACGGAGAGTATGGTTCTTGAATTCGGTTCCGTTGTCTGTTCTAACTTTGCTAACTGTGTTGCGGAGCTGAACCTGAATTTTGGTGAGAAAGGTTATGATCATCGAAGGAGCTTGATCTTTGCTGCGAAGAAAGTAGACCCAAGTCCATCGAGAGAAGTCATCCACGATTACCAAAATGTAACGTCTCCCGTTGATTGTTTGCACTCTCATTGGTCCACACAAATCCATATGAAGAAGCTGGAGTACATGATCTGTATTATGCTCTGTTTTTGGAGGAAAACGGGTACGAGTGCCTTTTCCCTTGTTCACATGCCGGACAAAGGTGATCTTTGGCATACCGAAATCTAGTAAGACCGTCGACTAACTTATGACGTGCAAGTTCCGTCATTGTTTTGAAATTCAAGTGAGACAAACACTTGTGCCATAACCATGCTTTAGTTAGTTGTGCCTTAGAGAGTAAGCATATTGGAGAAGAGGCGGTCATATCTGATAATGAAATGGTGTACAGATTCATTCCGCGTTTTCCTGTCATAAGATCATTTCCGTGTAGAACTCGAACAAAGCAAGTTTTCTCCCTAAATGCGACTTCCAAGTCACCATCAAAAAATTGGCCAACGGAGAAGAGGTTATGACCAAGGCCTTCTGCGTAGTACACACGGCTGATTTCGATGTTCCCGCTAACATAGTCCCCATAGCCCATGATAGCGGCAAACTGATCATTCCCGAATCTGACAGTTCCTATGAACTTTTCAATAAAGTTTACTAGAAGATTAAGGTTGCCTGTCATGTGTCGGGAACACCCGCTATCAATAATCCATAGTATGATTTGAATCACCTGCATCACAAGAAGACAATGCAGATGGAGAGACAGTTACGGTGGAACCTGTTGGGTTCGTAGCACAATTATTAAGCTTCTTGGGTAACCAAGTAAAACTATGTTTATTCTGAAGCCATCATTGCCAATTCCAACTAGATTCTGCTTTCTTCCTAGTAAAGGCACTAGGTGTTTTGATTGTTCTAGTAGGGCCTATGGTCTTGTCTACGGTATTCTAAGAAACTACTTTTGGCGGTTTCCCTAAGATTGACTTGGCAGTAGTAGGGAGCCTAGAGGAAATGCCAGTAGTACGTTTCTTCTTACGAGACAAAAAGGTATGTGCAACACAACTTTTATGATTACCAAACAAAACACTCGTACGACAAAACACACAATAAGCATCAATAAGACCATTATTCGAAACATTCAAAGTATCAGCATTCGTTACATCAGAATTAGAATTACACGTTTTAAAGCTTGATTCTACTCTAGATATAACTTGCTTTTTATTCAAAGTCCTAGTGTGAACTTCTACTTCTTGGTCCTTAGGGGAGCTGCTCTTAGGTTTCCAAACACTATTCTTCATGGTAGTCTTGGATCTGCTAACCTTAGGAGAGGTGCCTAGTCCTGTAGAAGTGGAAGCATGCACATTAGTGGTCTGGGAAGATGCTTTCTTAGGTATCTTATCTACTTTATACATGCCTGGCTTAATCACATTCTTGTTTACAATTTTCCCTTTTTCAAGTCTAATGAGTTTCTCTCTCAATTCAATGATGATGTGTTTTTGTTCTTGAATCCTGGATTCTAACTCACGGTTTAGTCGAACAGTGTCATTTCTTTTTTTACAAACTTTATCAATGTCCTTTTCATATCCTGAAATTTGTTGTTTCAAAACAGTATTTTCTTTTTCAATTAAATTTTTAGAAGCATGACTGTTATTAAAGGACAAAGATTCTTTTTGACTTTGTAATGCTAACTCAAATATAATGCTTTGAGTCTGACACTTGTCCAGTGTATTGCGTATTTGGAAAATTTCATTTGCACATTTGGTTTCAACATCATCATTGACTCGTTTAAGTCTCTCATTTTCTTGTCTCAAATTCTCTATCTCTAATCTCAACAACTTAATATCAACAGAATGAGCATCAACAGTCATATCTTTACAATCCACAAAAATAGAATTCATAATCACAGAAATAACATCAGAACATAGAATATTTTCCAAAAGTCAATCTGCTTCGTTTTCCAAAGTTTTATTTTGAAATTTTTGTTTCAAGATTTTGTCGTCTTTTGCTTTGAAAATGCTCATCATTGATGCAATATCCGATTGCAGTTCCTGTTCCCAATGTGTGGCACAAAGTCTCAGGTGTTGAACGTGTGGTAAAAATTGTTGTTGAAAAACTTCTCTCTTTTCCTTTTCATAAGGAGAAAGAAAAGTAGAGACTTTAATTTCAGAGTTTCATTCAATTGCATCTTTCAAAAAATTTATATCCTCCATAAAAGTATTGAAATATCGAATGATGCGACATGGTTTTGGCGATGAAGAAACTTCACCTGGATTTTGTAAAGGGTTATTTACTTGTGATTCATTGGTTACAGGGACTACTTTAGGAGATGCATTCGATTCATTTACAGACCATGTTGGTTCTGATTTTTCCTGTTGCGGGACGAATGTGTCGCTAATATGAGGTGCTCGAAAATAATCATATTGTTTATGAAAATGGACTTGACTCATTTTAGATCGACTTTCATCCTCCTGTTCTATTTCCTCCTCACTATTGTAAACAACAACACGCATAAAAGAATCATCAAACAAATGTTCAACACTACATAACTTTGGATTTTCTTTGAGTGCTTTATGTAGAAAACATGGTTTGTCACTGCCAATAGCAAACCCATATCCTTTTGGATTTGGTTTTACCGTTAGCTTTTGGATGGTGGTTATTGATTTGCCAGTTTTATACACAACGTTCTGAAATTCTTTAAGTTTGGATTCCAAGACAAGAATTTCCTCAAGATACGAATAAACCCGTTTCCTTGAACTTTCTCGGTGTTCAGAAAAATCATTTTGACAAGTGGACAGCTCTGTTTTTGTTTGATTAAGTTCAGAGTGAAGAATGTCAACTTGTTTTTGAAAGTCTAATTTTTCTTATTCTTTTTGTAAAATTATTTCATTCTTGGAAATGGTCAATTCACGAACTTGATGTTCTAAATTTTGTACCTTCACATATGACTCTTGGAATGCAGACTCAAAGCTTTTCTCACGTTTTTCTTTGTTTTCAAAATTTCAAAGTTGTTGCTTGTAGCACTCATTATCCTTAGTTAATAATGCGACTTTTGCTTTTAGATTTCTGTTTATTTCATTACACTTATCAATTTGTGATTTATGAGCATTGTGGAAAACTAGAAGGGGGGGGGGGTTGAATAGTTTTATGTCTTTTTAATTTTATTATGAAAGCCTTTGTTTATTTTTAAAACACTTAGATTCAAGTTTGTATGAAAAATAAAACTTGAACCTTATTATTAGTTATATATGTATTCTTTTAAATTGATTGTAAAAGTTTTGGTTTCTTGAATGGAGTTTCAATTTGATCTATATGTGAAGTCAACTTCCAATTATTACTAACAGTTATATATGCCTATATGTTATAAAAGTAATGACGATATAAATAAAGATGTAAGTAAGAGATGGAAAGATCTAACCGAGACACGAGGGATTTATAGTGGTTCGGCTACAAGGACACCTTCCTTGCCCTACTCCACTCACCGAGCACCAAGCTCGAGAGTTTTCTTCACAACTTCAATAAGCTCCCTTATGGCGGAGAAAACCGTACACAACTTTGGCTTACACGGGTTTAACGACACAAAGCTAAATGTCGAGTTCTAATCGTAGCTAGAACCAATCTCACAACTTCACAACACAACTTCTTCACAACTTATTCACGACTACTTCACAACGGCTTCACGACTGCTTCACGACTTCTTCATGACTTCAACACTAGGACTTCACGACTAGAACTTCACGACTTCAACACGACCGCTACACAACCTCTATGCTGCGGCTTCACGACTTCAACACTATGTCTTCACGACTAAGACTTCACGACTTCAACACGACCGCTACACAACCTCTATGCTGCGGCTTCACGACTTCAACACTAGGACTTCACGACTAGGACTTCACGACTTCAACACGACCGCTACACAACCTCTATGCTACGGCTTCACGACTTCAACACTAGGACTTCACGACTAGGACTTCACGGCTTCAACACGACCGCTACACAACCTCTATGCTACGGCTTCACGACTTTACAAGGCTTCTACTCTACTTCTTTACTCCATAACTACTTATCCACCTTCTTCACTACTTACACACTACTCTAGCCTAATCACTTATGTTTACAACTTATATACACACTTTACACAAATGAATGAATGATTTACAAAATATACAAAACAAACAACTTGAGTAACAAGATGATACTAAGTTGTAATACTTCTAGTCTTGATTGATAGAAGTATTCTTCTTTTGCACTTGGATGGTGGAAGCTTGGATCACTTGGAAACCAATGCTTAAGATTACATGATCAAAGGTTTTTTGAAGATATGAAATGAGATCTACAACAGAAAGTTTTAGTGCAAAAGGGTGAGTAAAAATCCTGGGGAAGGCTGGTATTTATAGGCCGAAAAACTGGACAGCTGGAAGCTAGTGGAGCGTGGCCGGCCCCCTTAAATAGGGGGGCGGTCCCCTTAATTTTAAGGGGGCCGCCGAGCAAAATTAAGGGGGCCGCCCAAGCCAACCATTGCCCAGTTTTGTCTTTTTGTGGGGAAGGTTTTTCTGGAACATTTTTTCTGATTTTGGTTAAAAATTTGAATTCATAAATTTATAATGAATTAAACCTTTTTATTTATTACCAAAAATGTTTTTCTAAAAGATATAAAATGTTTTTGACATTTTATAAAAAAATCTAGTTATTAAGAAAATATTCCTTTGATCATATAATAGATTAAGCATGAGTTCATTCATACCTTAAGTGATTTTAGTTGTAGAAGTGAATATTTACAACTAAGTACTTGTTTATTTTATAAGTTTATGTATTAATGAGTTTACATTTTGTGATCATCAAAACATAGAGATATGAATAAATATTGATAATATTTTTAGGCATTATTTATGTCAACAATCTCCCCCTTTTTGATGATTACAAAACTAAAACTCATTAAATCTAAAAAGTTATTTTTGGACAAGTATTTAGTGAGTTTATATTCACTTCTCCCCCTTTTTGTAGCATCAAAAAGGTTGAGCCGACAAGTTTTAGAGACAAAATTTGTCAGAACGAGAACTCCCCCTTGATGTGTGCTCCCCTCGTTTGAGGGCACCAAGGAATCGATATATGGAATACTTGCAAGAAAAATATTAGAAGCACAAGCATATATATAGCAAAAATAAGCATGCATATAAAGACATTCATTAAAAATGTTGTGTATCAATACACAACCATCCAAGATTATATTCAATCCTACATTAGCTAGTAAGTAATGCAATCTACATAATCATTCTAGGAGTACATGATCTTCCATGGGCCTTGCACACAAAATGGTTTGAAAAATTATTTTTGATTAAGCATTGCATATGCTTAATTTGGTGAGAATGAAGGTGGTGGTGGTGTAGTGGGTGAAAATGGTGGAGGTTGGTTGTTAAGCATGTGTTCAAGGGATGAAAACATGTAGTGTATCTCATCTCTAAGACCAAATATGATGGTTCGGTTGTGGATGCAACAAAGGCAATTGTCTCCATGGGCTTCAAGTAAAGCCCAAGGGATGGGAAAGCATGGTGGTGGTATTGGTGATGATGAGAAATGAGCATCAAGAGGTGTTATTGGTGATATGGAAATGACAAGTTGGGTGAATGGAGGTTCTTGAGTAGGAGGTGGAGTTGATGGTCTTGATGGTGGTGATGATAGGTGTGAGTTGATGTAGTTATTGATGGATGAAGTGGAAGGTATGGATGAAGATGATGTGCCATGAGTGGAGGGTGTTTTTGATGGTGCATTTGGTGTACTTGGGGATGAACATTGAGGTGGTGGTGATGGAGTTTTGGTGTCTTAGAGATGATTTTGGTGATAGCATGGTGAATGAAAATGGGTGTTTGATGGAGGTGATGGTTGATTTAGGTAAGGTTTGGAGGTTTTGTGGTAAAATTCCAATACCAGTTCGTCCTTTAAGAGAAATGGTAGCTGGGGCTAGATAAAAGGGGTCACAAGATGCAAAAGAAAACAGTAAATTTTACTGCCCAGATGGCCGGTCCCCTTAATTGTAGGCCGGCCCCCTTAAAATTAAGGGGCCGCCCATCTGGTGTTTTCCCAGGCGACCAAATTTGAAAAATTTTCAGAAAAGGGTCATTTTTAGGGTGTTTTTGCAGCAAGCTCCATTTGAATCATGTACATCAAGAATGATTAAATAGTGGCATAAACATGTTAAATACGCATGCATACATTTAAAACATATTATGGAATAAGCATGTTATTAATCATCAAGCATGTATATATATCATGATATCAAGTATACAAGCAATAAGCATAACAATCATATATTAAAGACAAGAAATAAAGCATTCATTAGTTGAAAATAATTATGTTAAAAACATAATTATTGATACAACACATATTTTGCTTATAGCATACAATAAGTAGAAAATTTTAAATTGCCTAAAAGATCCATTTGACTTGCTTGAGACATGAAAAACTTGAATTATTTTGGATGGATGATGGTAAAGAGGGGGTAAAAATGTTGGATTAATGGGGTTGTAAGTTTGGGTGTATGGATGTTGGAGAGAGTGTTGATGGAGGAATTGGAGGTGGAGAGCTTGGACTTGACCATGTTGAATGAGGGTTTTGATGTTGTTCAAGTGGTGGTGTTGGATTAGATCTAGTGAGAAGATACTCAATCCAAGTAAGACGCTCATTTAAGGCGATGGTTTGATTTTGGAGAAAGATGCAGCAAGGACAATTGTCGACATGTTTCTCAATTTGACTCAAGTGATGTGGTGATGATGGTAATGATGGTGAGATGGATGGTGATGGGTCTAAGTTGCTTTGAGCAAGGTGCAAAGCAAGGAGAGCATTAAGCTCATGGGCTTCCTTGAGTTCTTCAATGAACTTCAAGTGTTGAGTGGAAGGTGATGATGATGGAGAGTGGTTGTTATTTGGTGGAAGTGGTGGTGACACTCTTGGTGGTGGAGACATTTGTAAACTTGGGTAATTATGTGTGAATGAAGGTGGACATATGGATGATTGGTTATGTGTGTGAAAGGGTTCATTAGGATGAGGTTTAGGTGTTGGTTGAGTTTGAACAACATCATTTGTTGGGTTATGGCAAATGTCAAGCTTCCTCCTCCAAATGGGCCTCACTGAGATTTTAGCAACTCTTGAAGGCTTGGATCTTGGGTGGTTAGATGATGACATGTTTGGATGGATGATATGGATGAGCAGTTATGATGGAGTTGGGTATTTATGGTTTAGTGATGATGTGATTGTGGAAGGTAAATTTTGGTGGGTGGTTTGTGACAAAATGTGTTTGTGAATTTTGGGAAGTATACGATAAAATGGGCTAAAAAATAGAAAAAAGGGAGCAGCACCTTCGACCATCAGATGGCCGGTCCCCTTAAATATTAAGGGGGCCGCCTAATGAATTAAGGGGGCCGCCCATCTGCTGATTTCCAGGTTACTGGAAATGGGTTTTTGGCCGAAAATTGTTGAAAGAGTTGTGTTTTTGGGTTTAGTTTTAAGGAAGTCCAACTTCTTTTGAGGCAATTTAGGATTTAACAACTTATGTATGCTAAGCATATTCATTAGACATTATTATCTAGCATGCAAACAACTCATTTAGCATGTAACATATATATGTTAGACAAGTAAACACTACATAGCACCAAGTAATTCATAGTATCATATTTAGGAAGATTAATAAGCTAGTTAAATAATCCTAATGAATATCTATGTGCATGGGAATGTAGAGTTGTGATAGCATGGACTTCTAGACTTGTATCAAGTGAGGTCTTAGTGAATAAATTATGGTTATTTTCAAATTTAGTTCACTTATAAATGTCACATACATAAATATAGATGACAGATATGAGATCACCATGCATGATTTAAAGAAATGTTTTTTGGCATTATTCAACAATGTTTGAAAGTGGGTTTTTATGTGGATGTGAAAAATATTTTAATGAAATAGTTTTGGTTTTATTTCAAAATGTTTTTATGAGGAAAGAAAACATATTTTTCCAATCTTTGGTTTTGATAAACACGTAATTATGGACACAAGTTTGGAAGAAAGGTAGGATGGTGAAACATGTAAAATAGAAATGTGTCATAATCTTTTGAAAAATCATTTTTCCAAAATGTGAAGTTTTTGCAAATTTAAAAATAAGTCCAATTAATTATAGGTTTAAAAATAGTGGTTTATAAAAGATCTCATGCTCAAGGGTATTGGTTAAGTCTATTGTCACATGCTACCTCTTTCTACATATCCTATGGCATTTAAGCATGTATTATGACTAAATACAAAAATACATCATGTCAGAGTAGTTAGAAAAGAAAAAACAAAAGCTATTATAATGACAATGCATTCAACAACTAAACAAATAATTACGAAGGCATGCAGTCAAATCACATAGGAGCAAGTAAACATCTAGAAATTTTATATATGCAAGATGACATAAATCTAGGAATGAAAAGCTCTAGTGAAAAGCAAAGTTCATAACAGTAAACTATCGTTAGGTATATTTAGGAAGAATAATGTATTCAATGTTGGAGAATGAGTATGAGACTATTACTAGTGGTGCTCAATTCAGGCTAAACACGACCATTTTTACGGGTTACACACACCCAACTTCTCACATAGAAGCAATTCAACCGTTAGGTCAAATTGAGTTTCTAGTCAATAGATTCTCCAGTAGTCATTCTCTTTTTAGAAGAAATTAAGTTCCTAAATTTACCTATCGAAGAGTACCAAATATGAAGATTGCTAGGTTTACTAATACTTAGGGGGGCTAACTAAAGGGTTTCTAGTTCATTAAGCCACATAACGAATATAACTAAAGTGTAGAGGCAAAGCAACCTATCAGACTAAGCGTATCCTAAGGCATTAATAAGATTATATGCATGAAGTAATTACTTATGAAATTTAAAAAGAAAACTTACCTCACGTCCTAGCTTTTCTTCTTAATGTCTCAGATGATGATCGACGTGTGAATGATAGGTGAGTCTTATTTGGAGTTTTATCTAATTTGCATTCGTCACATACCGGATGGTGATCTTCTCCTTCGTCTGTGTCACTCCATGATTTTGGATTGAGTTCACTTTGGAGTTGATTCATGTAGTCTTCGTCGTTAATACCTTCATTAACAGCATTTGAACTAGTAGCACATGTATCTATTTTATCTAAATGTTTATCTATTAAATTTTCTAAGATAACTAATTCATGTACAAGATCAAAATCTTCATCTTTGGCTTGACATTTTTCTTGATGAAAGTTTAAGAGATTTTTCCAAATATCATTTGCCGTTTTACAGAAGAATATTCTTTTATATTCAACTTTCGGCAAGGTTTTATAAATAATTATTTTAGCTTTATTATTTATGTCATTCTTTGTTTTCAAATGCTCAATTTGACTTTCAAAATCCGTTTTTGTTTGACTCTCAAAATCCGTTTTTGTTTGACTTTCAAAATATGTTTTTGTTTGACTTTCAAAATCACCAATCGAAATGACATGCCAAAGATCTAGATCAATTGATTTCACATAAGTTTCAAATTTATTTTTCCATTCAAGAAAAGTATAGTTTTCAAATAGTGGTGGTTTTAGCAAAAATTCCCCTTCTAGATATTTTTCGAATTCCATAGATCGATTCAAGTTTTAAAATACAGTATATTTTAAAGATCTTGATTGACGTGGCTCTTGATACCAATTGTGGAAAACTAGAAGGGGGGGTGAATAGTTTTATGTCTTTTTAATTTTATTATGAAAACCTTTGTTTATTTTTAAAACACTTAGATTCAAGTTTGTATGAAAAATAAAACTTGAACCTTATTATTAGTTATATATGTATTCTTTTAAATTGATTGTAAAAGTTTTGGTTTCTTGAATGGAGTTTCAATTTGATCTATATGTGAAGTCAACTTCTAATTATTACTAACAGTTATATATGCCTATATGTTATAAAAGTAATGACGATATAAATAAAGATGTAAGTAAGAGATGGAAAGATCTAACCGAGACACGAGGGATTTATAGTGGTTCGGCTACAAGGACACCTTCCTTGCCCTACTCCACTCCCCGAGCACCAAGCTCGAGAGTTTTCTTCACAACTTCAATAAGCTCCCTTATGGCGGAGAAAACCGTACACAACTTTGGCTTACACGGGGTTAACGACACAAAGCTAAATGTCGAGTTCTAATCGTAGCTAGAACCAATCTCACAACTTCACAACACAACTTCTTCACAACTTATTCACGACTACTTCACAACGGCTTCACGACTTCTTCACGACTTCAACACTAGGACTTCACGACTAGAACTTCACGACTTCAACACGACCGCTACACAACCTCTATGCTACGGCTTCACGACTTCAACACTAGGACTTCACGGCTTCAACACGACCGCTACACAACCTCTATGCTACGGCTTCACGACTTCAACACTATGTCTTCACGACTAAGACTTCACGACTTCAACACGACCGCTACACAACCTCTATGCTACGGCTTCACGACTTCAACACTAGGACTTCACGACTGGGACTTCACGGCTTCAACACGACCGCTACACAACCTCTATGCTACGGCTTCACGACTTCTAGGCTATGGCTTCACAACGGCTTCAAGACTTCTCTCCTTCACAACTTTACAAGGCTTCTACTCTACTTCTTTACTCCATAACTACTTATCCACCTTCTTCACTACTTACACACTACTCTAGCTTAATCACTTATGTTTACAACTTATATACACACTTTACACAAATGAATGAATGATTTACAAAATATACAAAACAAACAACTTGAGTAACAAGATGATACTAAGTTGTAATACTTCTAGTCTTGATTGATAGAAGTATTCTTCTTTTGCACTTGGATGGTGGAAGCTTGGATCACTTGGAAACCAATGCTTAAGATTACATGATCAAAGGTTTTTTGAAGATATGAAATGAGATCTACAACAGAAAGTTTTAGTGCAAAAGGGTGAGTAAAAATCCAGGGGAAGGCTGGTATTTATAGGCCGAAAAACTGGACAGCTGGAAGCTAGTGGAGCGTGGCCGGCCCCCTTAAATAGGGGGCGGTCCCCTTAATTTTAAGGGGCCGCCTAGCAAAATTAAGGGGGCTGCCCAAGCCAACCGTTGCCCAGTTTTGTCTTTTTGTGGGGAAGGTTTTTCTGGAACATTTTTACTGATTTTGGTTAAAAATTTGAATTCATAAATTTATAATGAATTAAACCTTTTTATTTTTTACCAAAAATATTTTTCTAAAAGATATAAAATATTTTTTACATTTTATAAAAAATCTAGTTATTAAGAAAATGTTCCTTTGATCATATAATGCATTAAGCATTAGTTCATTCATACCTTAAGTGATTTTAGTTGTAGAAGTGAATATTTACAACTAAGTACTTGTTTATTTTATAAGTTTATGTTTTAATGAGTTTACATTTTGTGATCATCAAACCATAGAGATATTAATAAATATTGATAATGTTTTTTGGCATTATTTATGTCAACAATCTCCCCCTTTTTGATGATTACAAAACTAAAACTCATTAAATCCAAAAAGTTATTTTTGGACAAGTATTTAGTGAGTTTATATTCACTTCTCCCCCTTTTTGTAGCATCAAAAAGGTCGAGCCGACAAGTTTTAGAGACAAAATTTGTCGGAAAGAGAACTCCCCCTTGATGTGTGCTCCCCCTCGTTTGAGGGCACCAAGGAATCGATATATGGAATACTTGCAAGAAAAATATTAGAAGCACAAGCATATATATAGCAAAAATAAGCATGCATATAAAGACATTCAATAAAAATGTTGTGTATCAATACACAACCATCCAAGATTATATTCAATCCTACATTAGCTAGTAAGTAATGCGATCTACATAATCATTCTAGGAGTACATGATCTTCCATGGGCCTTGCACACAAAATGGTTTGAAAAATTATTTTTGATTAAGCATTGCATATGCTTAATTTGGTGAGAATGAAGGTGGTGGTGGTGTAGTGGGTGAAAATGGTGGAGGTTGTGGTGGAGGTTGGTTGTTAAGCATGTGTTCAAGTGATGAAAACATGTAGTGTATCTCATCTCTAAGACCGAAGATGATGGTTCGGTTGTGGATGCAACAAAGGCAATTGTCTCCATGGGCTTCAAGTAAAGCCCAAGGGATGGGAAAGCATGGTGGTGGTATTGGTGATGATGAGAAATGAGCATCAAGAGGTGTTATTGGTGATATGGAAATGACAAGTTGGGTGAATGGAGGTTCTTGAGTAGGAGGTGAAGTTGATGCTCTTGATGGTGGTGATGATAGGTGTGAGTTGATGTAGTTATTGATGGATGAAGTGGAAGGTATGGATGAAGATGATGTGCCATGAGTGGAGGGTGTTTTTGATGGTGCATTTGGTGCACTTGGGGATGAACATTGAGGTGGTGGTGATGGAGTTTTGGTGTCTTAGAGATGATTTTGGTGATAGCATGGTGAATGAAAATGGGTGTTTGATGGAGGTGATGGTTGATTTAGGTAAGGTTTGGAGGTTTTGTGGTAAAATTCCAATACTAGTTCGTCCTTTAAGAGAAATGGTAGCTGGGGCTAGATAAAAGGGGTCGCAAGATGCAAAAGAAAACAGTGAATTTTACTGCCCAGATGGCCGGTCCCCTTAATTGTAGGCCGGCCCCCTTAAAATTAAGGGGACCGCCTAGGGAATTAAGGGGGCCGCCCATCTGGTCTTTTCCCAGGCGACCAAATTTGAAATTTTTTTAGAAAAGGATCATTTTTAGGGTGTTTTTGCAGCAAGCTCCATTTGAATCATGTACATCAAGAATGATTAAATAGTGGCAAAAACATGTTAAATACGCATGCATACATTTAAAACATATTATGGAATAAGCATGTTATTAATCATCAAGCATATATATATATATCATGATATCAAGTATACAAGCAATAAGCATAACAATCATATATTAAAGATAAGAAATAAGGCATTCATTAGTTGAAAATAATTATGTTAAAAACATAATTATTGATACAACACATATTTTACTTATAGCATACAATAGGTAAAAAAAATTAAATTGCCTAAGAGATCCATTTGACTTGCTTGAGACATGAAAAACTTGAATTATTTTGGATGGATGATGGTAAAGAGGGGGTAAAAATATTGGATTAAAGGGGTTGTAAGTTATGGTGTATGGATGTTGGAGAGAGTGTTGATGGAGGAATTGGAGGTGGAGAGCTTGGACTTGACCATGTTGAATGAGGGTTTTAATGTTGCTCAAGTGGTGGTGTTGGATTAGATCTAGTGAGAAGATACTCAATCCAAGTGAGACGCTCATTTAAGGCGATGGTTTGATTTTGGAGAAAGATGCAACAAGAACAATTGTTGACATGTTTCTAAATTTGACTCAAGTGATGTGGTGATGATGGTAATGATGGTGAGATGGATGGTGATAGGTCTAAGTTGCTTTGAGCAAGGTGCAAAGCAAGGAGAGCATTAAGCTCATGGGCTTCCTTGAGTTCTTCAATGAACTTCAAGTGTTGAGTGAAAGGTGATGATGATGGAGAGTGGTTGTTATTTGGTGGAAGTGGTGGTGACACTCTTGGTGGTGGAGACAATTGTGAACTTGGGTAATTATGAGTGAATGAAGGTGGACATATGGATGATTAGTTATGTGTGTGAAAGGGTTCATTAGGATGAGGTTTAGGTGTTGGTTGAGTTTGAACAACATCATTTGTTGGGTTATGGCAAATGTCAAGCTTCCTCCTCCAAATGAGCCTCACTGAGATTTTAGCAACTCTTGAAGGCTTGGATCTTGGGTGGTTAGATGATGACATGTTTGGATGGATGATATGGATGAGCATTTATGATGGAGTTGGGTATTTATGGTTTAGTGATGATGTGATTGTGGAAGGTAAATTTTGGTGGGTGGTTTGTGACAAAATGTGTTTGTGAATTTTGGGAAGTATAGGATAAAATGGGCTAAAAAATAGAAAAAGGGAGCAGCACCTTCGACCATCAGATGGTCGGTCCCCTTAATTAAGGGGCCGGTCCCCTTAAATATTAAGGGGGGCCGCCCATCTGCTGATTTCCAGGTTACTGGAAATGGGTTTTTGGCAGAAAATTGTTGAAAGGGTTGTGTTTTTGGGTTTAGTTTCAAGCAAGTCCAACTTCTTTTGAGGCAATTTAGGATTTAATAACTTATGTATGCTAAGCATATTCATTAGACATTATTATCTAGCATGCAAACAACTCATTTAGCATGTAACATATATATGTTAGACAAGAAAACACTACATAGCACCAAGTAATTCATAGTATCATATTTAGGAAGATTAATAAGCTAGTTAAATAATCCTAATGAATATCTATGTGCATGGGAATGTAGAGTTGTGATAGCATGGACTTCTAGACTTGTATCAAGTGAGGTCTTAGTGAATAAATTATGGTTATTTTCAAATTTAGTTCACTTATAAATGTCACATACATAAATATAGATGACAGATATGAGATCACCATGCATGATTTAAAGAAATGTTTTTGGCATTATTCAACAATGTTTGAAAGTGGGTTTTTATGTGGATGTGAAAAATATTTTAATGAAATAGTTTTGGTTTTATTTCAAAATATTTTTATGAGGAAAGAAAACATATTTTTCCAATCTTTGGTTTTGATAAACACGTAATTATGGACACAAGTTTGGAAGAAAGGTAGGATGGTGAAACATGTAAAATAGAAATGTGTCATAATCTTTTGAAAAATCATTTTTCCAAAATGTGAACTTTTTGCAAATTTAAAAATAAGTCCCATTAATTATAGGTTTAAAAATAGTGGTTTATAAAAGATCTCATGCTCAAGGGTATTGGTTAAGTCTATTGTCACATGCTACCTCTTTCTACATATCCTATGGCATTTAAGCATGTATTATGACTAAATACAAAAATACATCATGTCAGAGTAGTTAGAAAAGAAAAAACAAAAGCTATTATAATGACAATGCATTCAACAACTAAACAAATAATTACGAAGGCATGCAGTCAAATCACATAGGAGCAAGTAAACATCTAGAAATTTTATATATGCAAGATGACATAAATCTAGGAATGAAAAGCTCTAGTGAAAAGCAAAGTTCATAATAGTAAACTATCGTTAGGTATATTTAGGAAGAATAATGTATTCAATGTCGGAGAATGAGTATGAGACTATTACTAGTGGTGCTCAATTCAGGCTAAACACGATCATTTTTACGGGTTACACACACCCAACTTCTCACATAGAAGCAATTCAACCGTTAGGTCGAATTGAGTTTCTAGTCAATAGATTCTCCAGTAGTCATTCTCTTTTTAGAAGAAATTAAGTTCCTAAATTTACCTATCGAAGAGTACCAAATATGAAGATTGCTTGGTTTACTAATACTTAGGGGGGCTAACTAAAGGGTTTCTAGTTCATTAAGCCACATAACGAATATAACTAAAGTGTAGAGGCAAAGCAACCTATCAGACTAAGCGTATCCTAAGGCATTAATAAGATTATATGCATGAAGTAATTACTTATGAAATTTAAAAAGAAAACTTACCTCACGTCCTAGCTTTTCTTTGTAATGTCTCAGATAATAATCGACGTGTGAATGATAGGTGAGTCTTATTTGGAGTTTTATCTAATTTGCATTCGTCACATACCGGATGGTGATCTTCTCCTTCGTCTGTGTCACTCCATGATTTTGGATTGAGTTCACTTTGGAGTTGATTCATGTAGTCTTCGTCGTTAATACCTTCATTAACAGCATTTGAACTAGTAGCACATGTATCTATTTTATCTAAATGTTTATCTATTAAATTTTCTAAGATAACTAATTCATGTACAAGATCAAAATCTTCATCTTTGGCTTGGCATTTTTCTTGATGAAAGTTTAAGAGATTTTTCCAAATATCATTTGCCGTTTTACAGAAGAATATTCTTTCATATTCAACTTTTGGCAAGGTTTTATAAATAATTATTTTAGCTTTATTATTTATGTCATTCTTTGTTTTCAAATGCTCAATTTGACTTTCAAAATCCGTTTTTGTTTGACTCTCAAAATACGTTTTTGTTTGACTTTCAAAATACGTTTTTGTTTGACTTTCAAAATCACCAATCGAAATGACATGCCAAAGATCTAGATCAATTGATTTCACATAAGTTTCAAATTTATTTTTCCATTCAAGAAAAGTATAGTTTTCAAATAGTGGTGGTTTTAGCAAAGATTCCCCTTCTAGATATTTTTCGAATTTCATAGATCGATTCAAGTTTTAAAATACAGTATATTTTAAAGATCTTGATTGACGTGGCTCTTGATACCAATTGTGGAAAACTAGAAGGGGGGGGGGGGGGTTGAATAGTTTATGTCTTTTTAATTTTATTATGAAAACCTTTGTTTATTTTTAAAACACTTAGATTCAAGTTTGTATGAAAAATAAAACTTGAACCTTATTATTAGTTATATATGTATTCTTTAAATTGATTGTAAAAGTTTTGGTTTCTTGAATGGAGTTTCAATTTGATCTATATGTGAAGTCAACTTCTAATTATTACTAACAGTTATATATGCCTATATGTTATAAAAGTAATGACGATATAAATAAAGATGTAAGTAAGAGATGGAAAGATCTAACCGAGACACGAGGGATTTATAGTGGTTCGGCTACAAGGACACCTTCCTTGCCCTACTCCACTCCCCGAGCACCAAGCTCGAGAGTTTTCTTCATAACTTCAATAAGCTCCCTTATGGCGGAGAAAACCGTACACAACTTTGGCTTACACGGGTTTAACGACACAAAGCTAAATGTCGAGTTCTAATCGTAGCTAGAACCAATCTCACAACTTCACAACACAACTTCTTCACAACTTATTCACGACTACTTCACAACGGCTTCACGACTGCTTCACGACTTCTTCACGACTTCAACACTAGGACTTCACGACTAGAACTTCACGACTTCAACACGACCGCTACACAACCTCTATGCTGCGGCTTCACGACTTCAACACTATGTCTTCACGACTAAGACTTCACGACTTCAACACGACCGCTACACAACCTCTATGCTACGGCTTCACGACTTCAACACTAGGACTTCACGACTAGGACTTCACGGCTTCAACACGACCGCTACACAACCTCTATGCTACGGCTTCACGACTTCTAGGCTATGGCTTCACAACGGCTTCAAGACTTCTCTACTTCACAACTTTACAAGGCTTCTACTCTACTTCTTTACTCCATAACTACTTATCCACCTTCTTCACTACTTACACACTACTCTAGCCTAATCACTTATGTTTACAACTTATATACACACTTTACACAAATGAATGAATGATTTACAAAATATACAAAACAAACAACTTGAGTAACAAGATGATACTAAGTTGTAATACTTCTAGTCTTGATTGATAGAAGTATTCTTCTTTTGCACTTGGATGGTGGAAGCTTGGATCACTTGAAACCAATGCTTAAGATTACATGATCAAAGGTTTTTTGAAGATATGAAATGAGATCTACAACAGAAAGTTTTAGTGCAAAAGGGTGAGTAAAAATCCAGCGGAAGGCTGGTATTTATAGGCAGAAAAACTGGACAGCTGGAAGCTAGTGAAGCGTGGCCGGCCCCCTTAAATAGGGGGCGGTCCCCTTAATTTTAAGGGGGCCGCCTAGCAAAATTAAGGGAGCCGCCCAAACCAACCGTTGCCCAGTTTTGTCTTTTTGTGGGGAAGGTTTTTCTGGAACATTTTTACTGATTTTGGTTAAAAATTTGAATTCATAAATTTATAATGAATTAAACCTTTTTATTTATTACCAAAAATGTTTTTCTAAAAGATATAAAATGTTTTTGACATTTTATAAAAAATCTAGTTATTAAGAAAATGTTCCTTTGATCATATAATGCATTAAGCATTAGTTCATTCATACCTTAGGTGATTTTAGTTGTAGAAGTGAATATTTACAACTAAGTACTTGTTTATTTTATAAGTTTATGTTTTAATGAGTTTACATTTTGTGATCATCAAAACATAGAGATATGAATAAATATTGATAATGTTTTTAGGCATTATTTATGTCAACAAGCATCTAACTGTGTCTTGGAGGTCAGCAGTAAGGTCATGAGCTCTGAGTCAGGCAAGAGATTTTCTTGTTCAAATTGGTCATTATCATCATCAGAAAGAGGATCATCAAATGAAACAACGGGGATAATTTGATCTTCATCAAATATAACAACGGTGTTTATTTGGTCATCGACTTGAGAGGATAATGATGAATCATTTTGTCCAAGATTTTCTCCGACTGATGCAGATGCAAATGGTGAGACAATTTCATCAATGAGACATTTTAAATTAGGTACCTGAGATAAGCCATCGGTATCATAAACCGGGCCTGTTTCACCCATGTTCACTTCCTGCATATTAGCCATCAACATAACAACTGCTTCCAGGTCCTCCATGTCATCATCTGAGTAAGCATTCGCCATGAAGCTTTGCTCCTTTTAAGTGAGAGTGCTTCCACGTTCATCGTTGAGGGCCAAAAGAAGAGCTTCCTTGTGATATGCACTTCCCCTAGTTCTTGGCTTGGGGCATGCATTGGCTACATGACCCTTTTCCCCGCAGTTGTAGCATTTGATTCCTATGTTACCAATCCCAGAACTCCCAATTTCAACGATTTCAGCCCTTCGCTTGTGTGTTACCAACACTGTTCCTACTACTGCCAGCTGTATTAAACCTCTGTCCACCTGAATTCCCCGTATAGCTGCCTGAACCATATCTCCCTGAAGCCCTGTTCTGTATCTCAACTCTGCCATCATTAACAACTGCCTGGTTATGAGTGTTCGAAGAAGACCTTAGGCGGTTGTTGGATTTGTTTGAGAATTTGCTAAATGCTTTGGCAATTAGAGCAAATCCCTCGTTCAATGAGTTGAACGCATCATCTTCATCATTTTCAACGTTGGTGTACATCATTGAATTGTTGTTGTCGTATGACACCAGTTGATTGTCCGAATATTGTGGTGGTGCTTCATATGGGACGATTTGGGTTGATGAAGTCTGTGAGGGGTACATAGGGGTATGCAGTGGCTGGACATAACTCTGGTCTGGTTGTGGTGCAAAGTGTGACTGAGCCATCAATGCTAGTGAATTTGGAGTAGGTGCTGATGAGAATCCTCCACGTGCTGCTCTGTCCTTGTCAACTTCAGATTGGTGTTGTTTTAGGTAATCATATAACAACCCATAAGACACGTCGTTTATCCTTTTGGCTTGTCGAACAAATGTCACGTACTTTTGCCACTGTGGTCCGAGACATCCCAGAAACTTAGAGTTTATTGTAATCCTGGGTAGTTTGATGTTGTGACGGTCCAAGTCGTTGACGACATTTGTAAACCTGTGGTAGTATGACTCCAACGATTCCCCTTGTTCAATCATAAAGTTGGTATACGCCATGTAGAGTTTAGATTCCATGTCCTCCTGATTTAACGCAGTACCTTCCATAAGAAGGTGTACATGTTCCCACATATCCTTGGCTGTCTTTTGTGCATCAATGCTTCGGAAGATAGGATTTGGAATCCCTTGAAGTATATAAGACATTGCCAATTCATTAGCTTCTTGCTGTTGGACCTGTTCTGTGGTGAGCTGAGCAACAGGAACAGGGGTAGTGGTTGCCGCTCTTGGAGGAACGGCATTGGCATCACCTGCAACCTTGATAATAGGATGTGGGTATGGTCCTTTAATGATGACCTTCTTCATGTACTTACCATGGGGCTTCTTCTGCTCGATAAACCGAAGGAAACGACTCGACCACTGCACGTAGTTACCCGGAGTAAGCATTGGGGGTGTCTAGAGATCCGGCCTCGTGTCGGGACTGTTGACTGCTTATTGCTTCGCACATTTTGTCAAACCAGTGAGGTTGCTTTTGAGGTAGTTGTTGGTAATTCTGCATCGGTTGTGGTTGAGGAATAACTTGGTGTTGTTGCATGAGGATGTGTGGTTGTTGATACTGTGGTAGTGGGTATTGTTGTTGATACATCGGTTGAGGGTACTGCTGTTGGTATGGTTGTTGCTGTCGATATTGTTGTTATTGATTGTTGAAGTAGTTATTGTATGGTGGTTGAGACATCGCGTTCTAACCTGTGGATGTTGGATCGTTTCAAGGAAATAGGAGTTGTGTTCGTTTGTTTTAAGGTGTGCACAATTTGTTTCCTAACTCGGAAATATTTTCTGATGTTGATCGGTAACTGCCTTACTCGGAAGAATTAAACTAAACTTGGAAGATAATACGTTTCCTTACTCGAAAAAATTTCGAATGTTCCTTACTCGGAAAATTTGAGAAAAAATTCCTTACTCGGAAGATATATAAATTTCCTAACTCGGAATTTTTTTTGAAATTTTCTAAACTTGGAAGATTCACAATTTTCCTAACTCGGAAATGTTAAATCTCACTAAGAAATAGCGTTTCTTCCAAACTTGGAAATTACAAAGCAAACTCGGAAATCTTTTCCTAACTCGGAAAATTTCTTTACTCGACAATTCCTTAACTCGACAATTCCTAACTCGGAAAAGTTGAGTCTTAAAAATTGTTGTTGAATTATTTCCTAACTCGGAAATTTAGTAACTCGGGACAAGCTTGAAAATTTTCCTAACTCGGATATTTTCAATTTTTCCTAACTCGGAAAAGTTCAGTTAATCGGGACTTGTTGAAAAAATTTCCTAACTCGGAAAAATTCAGTTAATCGGGACTTGTTGAAAATTTTCCTAACTCGGAAAAATTTTGGTTACTCGGGACTTGAAAATTTTCCTAACTCGGAAAATTTCCAATTTTTTCTAACTCGGAAAAATTTCGGATGAACAGTAACGAATCACAAAAAAATTCCTAAATCCTTTTTTAGCTCTGATGCCACTTGTTAGGTCTTGTTAATATCACACAAGGTTACTAGGAAGATTAATAGAGAGAGAGATATGTAGGTTAAATCAAATGTAATGTAGAAAATGAATAATGCATTAACCAACAACCCTTCCCTTTAATGGGAGGGGTATTTATAGTGTGTAGAGTGAAATGGGCTTGGCCCTAAAATAGAAAATAAATGAATGGGGCGTAGCCCATAAAGAAAATAATTAAACGCCCACAGCCCATGGGCCTTCTACACAGGCTGTAGAATAAAACTAACCTAAAGGCTTAAGCAACCTATTACAAAATATGATTAATACTTTAATTATTTAAGACGAGTTCCCAACAGTTTTTTAGAAAAATATTTTTCTTTTTTTCAAAAAATATTTTTTTTAGAAAAATATTTTTTTCGAAATAATTTTTTTAGAAAAATATTTTTTTTTCGAAATAATTTTTTCGAAAAATATTTTTTTTTGAAATAATATTTTTTTTCGAAATTATTTTTTTTCAAAAAATATATTTTTTTTCGAAATAATTTTTTTATAAACGGCCGTTAGTAAAAGGACTAACGTTGCAAACGCTTGTTTGGTTAATGGACTAACGTTGCCACCTGCTAACGGAAAAGATAATGACAGTTAACGAGAAGGACCACCGGTGTTACATAGTTTCAAAATAGGGATCAACGATGCAACAAAAAAAAATATGGACTCAGAGTGAAATTTACCCTAAACCACAGGGACGAACCATGTAATTTACTCTTAGTTCCGGTTTTAGATTTCCCGTCAAGTTCAGATTTTTTTTTTCCGTCCCAACTTCAACAACCTTCCTTCTACATTTTACGTGCTTGCCAAAAACAATATGAGCTTTCTAAATCTACGAATAGTTCATTTTTAAGTACTAGTAGTAAATATTTTATATGTATATGTCTGTACGTATATTTTATGAGCATTGATTGGCATACATAATTCATATGCCTAATTATATGCTAAATCTTATGTGGAATCATTCTATTGATGACACTAAATAGACCCACTCAATCACAAACCAATAAAACACTTCCACATCTCTTTATGCATAAAATTATGCACACATTTAGACACCCCAATTATTTTCCATATTTTATAGTATGATATTTCTCTCAACCAAAAACCTACACAAAGACGCCTCCATCTCTATATGATCTCCATGATAATGCATCTCTCGTAAAGCCGCTTCTCTGCTTTGATGATTGTCGGCATTTCATCGTTCCATTGAACATTGTTTCGTTGTTACACCACCCTCCATCTTGTATAACCACTATGGCCGTGCCTAGCTAGAAATTACCATGGTCACGGACGAAACCAGGGGGTATAAGTGAAGGGTATAACCACTATGGTCTATGGGCGTGCCTAGCTAGAAACTATCAACAAGTACGCCGCACAAATGCAAAATTAGTTGCTAGGTGTGAAATAACTGAGGTTTTTTTTTTTTTTTTTTTTTTTGGGACTAATTATTTAGAAATACATCTAACTTGTCAATTTTTGTTGTTTCATGTAGTCATCTTTAGTTTTTGTTATTAAAACACAAACCTTTCAATTTTCGACATATGTATATTTTGTGACCATTTGTTCATGTAAATTGATCATTTTACCTTTCGAAATTTGAAAAAAAATAAAGGCAGAATGGTCACAAAATACACAGAAAAGTTGAAATTTTAAATGTTTGTGTTTTAATTTCAAAAGAAAAAGATGAATACATGGAACAACAAAAATTAACAAGTTAGATGAATTTTCAAATCATTAGCCTTTTTTTCTTTTTCTTTTTTTTTTGTCACGTTGAATTTTTTTTTGGTGTCATATCTCTAACCTTATATGTCAAATCATCAACTCTATTTATTGCATGAAGAATTACTACTTTAGGATTAGAAGTAAAAAAACGAAATAGACAAAATCAAGGTTTTGAAATCAGTTTTGCACTAAACAAAAAATAGAACAGGCGAGGAAGGTTTTGGCGAGGACATGATATCGTTTACTCGTTTAGCGACTTTTCTCGCCCGTTCTAAATGGGCCCTATCTATACAAAAGCACAACTGAAACTGAACATAAAAGGCCTAATTGATATCACACAAACACTGCTATAATCAAAGTATCAAACAATAAAACATAGACATAAAATGATTGGACCAAATGACAAATTTCGGTTAACATATGCTAGTTAGAACATACAAAATAAGAACATTTTGAACCATGGATGCAGAATATCAAAAGCAAAACCTCATATGTTTGAATGCATTAAAACATAAGACACTTGGACCAATTTCAAGTTTTAGTAATTGTGATTGATTTTGTCCAGCCTGTGGCTAGATCTTTTGCAGTAACTATAAGGATGAGTTAAGGATCCCATTTGAATCCAAATCGAAATAAACCTCTATATTCGCGCACCCATTGGTACCTAGCACAAGGTTGCTGAAGAAGAATTTGCCAAGTAATACGTTGTCTTTAATATTGACCCCCTCACCTTGATACACGGCAATTCGTAATGATGTAGTACCAATGGTACTTGAATAAATTTTTTTCTTTTTACTTGTGGGTATGCATGTGTTCCTGGGGATAATAACTGCCATGTGACCCATTTCACCATTTTTGGTGGCTCGAATTCCTAATGAGTGAGGAGTGACATCAAGCAGCACCACATCTTTCTTCTTATCATCAACATCTCCACTTAACCTAGCAGCCAAGATTGCTGCATCTGAAGCAACAGCCTCGTCACCATTTAAACTCCTGCAAAGTGTCTTCCCACCAAAAAACTCCTCAACCATTCGTTGAACTTTTGGAATCCTACTCGAACCACCAACAAGAACCACCCCATACACATCCTTCTTCTTCATTTCACCATCAAGTAAACATCTTTCCAATAGTTGAATGCATTTGTCAAAGTAAGTTGCATTTAGCTCCTCAAATTTGGCTCTGGGAATTTTGGTAGAAAAGTCAATGCCCTCATGCAAACAATCAATTTCAATTGGAGTAAAAATGGTTGATGACAAATCCCTCTTTGCTTTTTCACAAGCAACTTTCAACCTTCCTAATTCTCTTGGATTACCTACTGTGTCGACACCAGCGTTTCTTGAATTCATTTATGCAGTAATTAACTAGAGCCGCATCAAAATCTTCACCACCTAAATGAGTATTGCCCCCAACAGCTTTGACTTCAATAACACCCTTTTTACAAATTGTTAAAAGAGATACATCAAAGGTTCCGCCACCCAAATCAAATACCAAAACAGTCTTCTAATCCTTGTTCTAATTATTTTCTGACAAATTGTCGACACCATATGCAATTGCAGCAGCTATCGGCTCATTTAGCAAACACAAAACATTGAGGCCTGCACGGGTTCCTGCTTCCTTTGTTGCCTCCCGTTGTTGGTTATTGAAATAAGCAGGAACTGTGATCACAGCATTTTTTACCTCTTCTCCAAGAAACAGTTCAGCAGTTTCTTTCATCTTCTTAAGAACCATGGCTGATAATTCTTTAGGTGCAAATTTCTTCTCTTCACCTTTGTAGTCGACTACAACACTTGGTTTCTCAGAAGCCCCTTTCATAACCTTGAAAGGCCACATTTTCATGTCGTTCTGCACTTGAGAATCACTGAATCTTTTCCAATCAAACGCTTAACATCTGAAATAATTAGAAAGATTATGATTAGCAACCAAAATTTTCGAAAAAAACAGAAGCATAAAATAATTCTTTAAAACAGAAAGATTTTACCAAACACTGTGTTAGCAGGGTTCCTAGCTATCTAATTTTTTGCACTCTCTCCTACTAAAATCTCTAAATCATTGAAAGCTACACAAGACGGAGTGATTCTGTTTCCCTGTCCATTAGGAATGATCTCCACCCAATTCTTGTTGTCAAACCAGACAGCAGCACATGAGTAAGTTGTTCCAAGATCAATGCCAATAGCCGTTCCTTTAACTCTTTTAGACATTTTTTGACCTGATATAACATAAAAGATGAAGAGAAGTTGTGTTGAGACAAATCCAAACAAGAAATGAATATCTAATTACCAGGTTCAAGGATATATACTTAAGATGGCAATTCAGCAAGAAGAAAGACAAAGTTACCACCGACAAGATTAGCAATCTCATGTTGAATAAGTAACACCTGATAAAACTCATGTACTGTATTTCAAAAGTACACATGGAACCAATCCATTATGGCTTAACTACTTCTCAAACAAAACAAAGGAGAAATTCGGTCATTGAGTTCGGTCGCACTTGTAAAGTATGATAACAGAACAATAAATTTTTCTCATAAACATCGTTTTTATGGAAACTCAATTATGTGGCTAACTTTTCCAATTACAAATCACATATACAAAAATCAAATATCCTCCATTTGTATCTCCTATAAGAGCATTAGGTGTGGTGAGCAGATTTTTCTCCTCATTCGGGCCCCACGGGGTGCCACGTCATCACAACAAACCACAACAAACAACCCCCCTTTACAACAACAAGCCACAAACTCCTCATTCGGGCCCCACCACTATCTATTTTTTTTTTCTTTTATTCAAATACCCAAATAAACTAAATTCATTTCATTTAATTAAAAATACAACACATTAACTTTAAACACATACTAATAATAAAGTTACGATACGAAAAAAAAAAAAAAACAATACGGGAATTAAAAATAACGATACAACAAATACTAATACGATACGAATTTTTATATAGAGTTGTAGTTGTCGATCAGATCCGACTTCTCCTCCCACACTTGTAAAACCTGCTCCCTAACCATCTTCAACGCTACATGAAGTTCCAGATCTGTTTCATTATTTCTTTGTAGAGTTTCTAGACCGACCCTGATAGCTGGATGGTCTTGAGGCAACTCACGCAACCTTTCGATCTCTGGAGCACGATTATGCATTTGTAGCATAATACGAGTTATCTCGCCAAACAAACTGTTAATAAGTCTGAGTTCTTTTTCTTGTTCAGTTCGTAATCGGTGCAGGATAGCCCTTTGCACCTCTGCTGGTTCGTTAGCCATAGTGATACTTGCGTGTGGAGAAAATGAAGTGTTGTGAAACTGAAGAGTTGTGAGAAAATGAAGTGCTGTGACAAATACTACAATTGTGTGGTATTTATATTTGAATGTAGCCGTTATAGTAGCCGTTGGAGAGTATTTTAAAAATAATATTCAAAGTAAAAGTAAACGTACGAGTATTATTCAAATTCAAACGTAAACTAACAGTACAACATATTAAAAACGATACAGATAACACATCATACAACAATGTTAAACATTTCTCACAACCTCCCACACGTGAACGTACTCGAAGCTTCTCCCACTAAATCATTGTTGAAACATTGTCTTTGCAGTGTTGAGAATCTCACCGTCATTTTCCCCGCCTATGCGCTGCAAATCTAAGTAAATAGCATTGAATTTCTGACATTCACTGCTAAGTCTCGTCCATTTACCTGTGAGCGTCTTCCTGTTACGATATTCCCCGTTAGACATATTGTTGAACATGTCTACAATCAGGTTCCAAAAGGATTTCTCATTGTCGAAGCTTTCATTTTGGGAAACTGCCACCCAAATTTTGGCAAGCAACCTCTCTTCCTCTTTGGACAAATGATTACTCATTTCAAATGATAGTTTGAATAAATATAACAAGTGTGAAAAAAACCAAAGAATGATATGGTATTTATTGTAACACCCCGTGCCCGCTTAGACCAAAAATTAAAATTTTTCACGCGGAAATGCTTAACTTTTACGGACATCTGGTTACTCTTTTGACCATTGACAAAAATCTATAAACTTTCAGACCTTAAGGCTATTTTTAAATGAAACTAGACTCAATTACCTTCAAAACGATAGGTGGCGCGACCCGTGACGACTTATGGATTAAAAGATACGATTTTTCAAAGTTGCCCAAAAATTTGACAGCGGCCTCCATCCTATCGGATAACCAACCATCCGATCGGATGGATGGTTCTGTCCAGTTTTTGCCTTTTCAAAATCCCCGGCCGATAGTCCGACCTCCCGAACTCGAAACTTAACCAAACTTTCCAGATTTCATTACCATATATATAGGCTCATTTCCATCCAAAAACATTTACCATTTGACCACCCGGAAAAGTACTTCAAAATTGACGGGTTATGCATTAAAACCCGTTTTGACCCATTTACACCATAAATCACTTATACCACATCATTTTTCCACCAAACTTGACCAACTTCATTACATTAACATACCAAACGTGTTCCATAAACACTTGACCCGTTTGCGACCCAAAATGGGTACATTCATACATTTGCCAAACACTCCCTTAAACATTGTCCATAACGCATTAAACACACTTTGACACACCAAATGACTACCAAATCATTATGACTTCATTATCATACATTTTGACACTTGACTTTACATTTCAAACCATAAAAAGACTCTCGGGGGTACAACCTTGTCATTAGCTCGGTATTCTACCTAGCTCTACATTCTTACCAAATACTTCTACCATTGCATATCCCAACCTTTGACCTTAATCCAAGCCATAGCGTCACACATGAGCCTACAAAACATTAAACACTTAAACCGTAAGCACGAATGCTTAGTAAGTAAAACGGGTATAACTTAACATTATACCTCATTCAACACATTACATATTATACAACCATTAATCCAATAACATTGAGCATAAACACATACTGTTGATACAAAAGTTGGGCGTTCCTTGTTTGGATTCCTGTTCCCGTATCAATGGGATCTTAATGCTTGGGACCTGCGCACTAAGAGAACAAAAAAACACCGTTAGGCTTATCGTGGGATTGTCTCCCACGATTATCCTCCGGCGTGAGAGTAAGTAATCGGTTTTAGGGTTTTAGTGAAGAGTTAGGGTTATGATATGATACCTTTAATGAGAGCCGAGATGCCCTTTATATACACACGAAATCCTTGTTGGTTTCGTGTTCCTTACTCTTCGGCGTATCCCTCCTTATTCGGTCCATTGATCCTTATCCCGTAAATAAGAGATCCTATATCAAGGCCAATAATAGATTTCGGATTTGGGCCGTTGTAAGCCCAAATCTTTATCGTGATAGCCCACGCGTGATGGGCTTGAGTATTGGTCGGGTTCGTGACCCGAATGCGGACTATACGTCATCATGTCCCCCCAGTCTAGTATGCGCAAGGTGAAACTGCGATACGATGATGCTAGTCTAACAACTGTAGCAAGTAAATCCGAATATCCCTCGTAAATCGTGAGGGGTGGGTGAAAAAGTGTTTCACCTCTTGATCTCCCAGCCACACGATTAGAGCAAGTGGGTTACACATGTCAATCATCCATGAGAGCATGTAACCCTATATAAAGTGTTGTCTCCATTTCACTGTGGCTATCACAGTAAAAACGTCCATTGCCACCATTGTTAAAACCTCTAAACAGCGAACAAGAAATCAACAACTCTTAAGGTAATAGTGCGTGCGCTGCAGAATCCATTGAATTCTAACCATGGTTCTTCAATTAACCGACTTTACATCCGATATAACCGAGGACGAACTTCGTCTGTTCACCTCGGATTATTATATCCCGATCGCGTTGCACCCGGTGGTTCCAGTGGCGACTGCGCCCATAGCGGACTTCCCTGAAGGGAAAGTAGGGGTATACACACGCTTCTTTGAATTCGCTAACCAACGTGTGCCCATTTCTCTATTCTTGTGCGATGTTTTAAACTACTATCGCCTCTATATTTCCCAACTGCACTGTATAGGTGCAGCAAAAATAACAAATTTTGAAGTAAATTGTCGCTTGTTGGCGATTAACCCCACAATCCATCTGTTCCGCGCGTTTTATCACTCGTCGTGGTCAAACGGGTGGGTGTCCTTTTCCAAGCGCGCAGGGCGACTGCAGTGCTATACGGAAAAGTTAGACGCACTTAGGAATTGGAGGGAGAAATTCTTTTGGGTTGATGATGCATTGTTTCCATGGGATTTTGAGTTCTATACCCAAGGGTCATTACCGAAGGATGAGCGCCCCATCCCCGGAGCGTATAACGCGAATGATGCGGAAACGATTAATGCCAATCGCATCCCTATCAACGCTTACCCAGAAGAGTTTTTGGTGCATATGGGCATTAGTCGCAACTACTTCGGAGGTCCTGACGAGGTGCCAACCTTTTTGGATGAGAATAACCGGGGTGGGTGCTTGTCCTTTCTTCTCCTTCGCTCAGTAGTGTAAGCGCTCTTCACTATTGTAGCTTTTGTAACCCTCTTTGTGTTTGTTTGTGGTTTGTTGCGCAGAGATGGATCTATTCAGCGTGGTGCGCTTGACGAGACCCAAACAGGTGACCGTAGGAGTGCGCCCTTTAAGAGAAGGTGAGGAGCCAGTTTTGGAGGCTACCGCGGGGCGCACTATGGAGATCGTACAGGAGGAACCAGAGGATGTCCCCCCAGTTGTTTTAGAGGTGATTCCTATTCGCAGTTTTCCAACTCTTGGGGTACAAGTCCCTGTGGTAGAGCCATCGCACACAAAATCGTCAGAGAGTGTGGGGATTGTCATGGCTGAAAGTGGGCCCGAGGAGGCTAGCCAAGGGGTGAAGCGCAAGAAAACTTCTGGTGATGATGGCGTGGGTACATCTAAAAGAAGGCGCCATGTTATCTCTGGCGGGCAATCATCATCAGAAGAGGATGCGTCGTCAACTAAAACTCCTCCCCCCAAGTAAGTAATGAGACTTGTATCTTTAGATCTTCAGTTCTTTATTCCGCGTTGATACTATAGAGTAACTTTGTTATTTGAGTGCAGTGTTGAAGCTACTGATGATGATGCTGCGCATGTTGGGAATTCACCACCCAAGGCGAGTCCCTCACATACTGATGATCTTGCGCAGAAGAGCCAAGAGACTGAGCCGAATGCATTTGAGGATGTGCCAACGGACCATCTGATAGAGGAGCTAGGTTTGGCTGCTGCGCACCAGGCCTCCTTAGTTGCACAGCTACAATCAAGGTATGCTGGTGAAGGTAGCCGCTGTGTGCAGAAAGATGAGGAGATTGCGCTTCTGAAGGCGCAGTTGGCTGATGCTCAAGCTGAGGTAAAGGCAACAGATGCGTATGCCCAGAAGCTTGCTGAAGAGAAGATGTCATTACTTGCCCAAGTGAGCCAAGAGCGTGCTGGGTTAACAGATTACAAGGCCACTTGTCTTTGGGTCTTGAAGTACATGGAGCTTAACAAGAACGCTCACTTCTCTAGATTGGATGAATTTCGTAAGGCTGTGGAGGGGTCGCTGGAGAAGAGGAAGTTAAGCTGCGCAATCTCAGTATTGAGTATGATGAAGAGTTGTACCCACACCTAGTATCTTCAATTGCTGAGCGCAGGTGGCTTATCAGCCATGGTTTGCGCCTTGCTGCTTTGAGTACTCTGGAGTCTCAAGAGGTGAGGGAGGCCTTTGGGGATGTTGTTGAGCGTGCGTTGGCACGTGGCAAGGCGCAGGCTATAGAGGAGCTTTCCGAGAGCAAGTTATTAACAGTGCCTGCCGCACAAGTACTAGGTTATAATGTTGATGCCTATGATGAGCTTGTCGCTGCTATGGAGAAGATGAAGCTGTTAGATCTTCCTCACATTGCTCAACTGGAGCACGATCAAGATTACCCCATAGGTATTATTATGGAGGGGTTAACCTTGGCTAGGCACGCAGCAGAGGACGCAGAGGCACAACCTGATTACTTTCTTAAGCCATATGTGTCGCAGCTACAGGTACCTATCTTTGCTCGTCCTCGCAACATCTTAAATCCTTTTGCCCTCGAGAAGGAAATCCCGCTGAAGGAATCCTTAGAGGCCCATGCCATGAGGCTTACGAAGAAGCAGGGTGTGAAGGGGAAGGCCATCCTTTGTGGTATTGGTGCTGCACATATTCCAAGATCTGATGGAGTACCTGTTAGTGTACCGACAGTGTCGCCCAAGGATTATGATCTCTTGAAGAAGCTTGAGGAAGCTGGGAGTGCTGCGTACCATGTTAGCAGTTCAGAGCTTAGACGCTCCCACAGCCTTTAGATTGTTTTGACTTGGTGATGTTTTGTAATAGGTTAACATTTTGTTGCACATGTGCATGTTTGATGAAGCGAAAACTGTACCGCTTTTAAGGGGTCATTTAAGCCCTAAATCGTATTTATTTGATCAAATATTGCCCTAAATCGTTCCTTTTGTCATTTTAGGTACTTTTGAGGAGAAATCTGGAAAAGGAGGCATTTTGGACGTTTTTGGAGCATAAAAGTGAAGAAAACGACAAAGTCTCAAAAATCGGCTAAAAGTTACCTTTGACGGCGTCAGATTTTACCCTGGACGGCGTCATGGCTTGGCAAGAAAAGGTGGATGTGAAATTTACTCATGATAAGCCAGTGAAAATTGCATGTGAATTCTGACGGCGTCACGCTTTAACCTGATCAAGGGCGTCACGGCTTAATTCAAAGAGGGACGGCGTCACGTTCAAGGTCTGACGGCGTCAAGCCTTGATAAGCCAGAACGGATTTTTGAGAGCTAAAGAGGGACGGCATCAAGAAGGTCATCCGGGAACCCTAAAAGCGGCGAGGTGACGGCGTCACACTCCATAACGTGACGCCGTCAGATGTAAAAATCTATATATAGTTTTGCAATTCTTTGTCATTAGTGTGGAACTTAGTGTGGAATTTTTGGGAGAAAACCCTAAGACGATTTTAGTATCTTTTTCAAGGCTTTTTGCCTTGAGATCTTCCATGTTACATTGAAGATAAGTTATCAATTAATCATTCAATATGTCTACGTGTTGTTTGATTTTATCTTATTCTTGTCTTTTGATTAACATGTTAGGCTAGATTTATCTTGTGTTTGCTTAGATCTAATGAAACCTAGCTATTGATTATTGGTTATTAGTGTGTTATTAGTTGTATTGGATGATTGTTTATCTATGTTAGGCTTAAGAAAACTGGCTAACTTCCTATTCGGTAACTTGCTTGAACGTCTTAAGAAACATGAACCAAATGCGTACTAAAGGTTTTTATGGTTGTATTTAATGCACAAGCGAATTCTAGTGATCCCATGTTAGGAGCTTCCTAGCCGGCTCGACATAGGAGTGAAGTAGGAGCTTGTAGAGTTGGGGAAGTACGTACGCCACCCCACGAATGGTATTAAGGAATACACCCGTCATCCACGCAACTAATACACACTAATCAACCGGTAAAAGATAGTTAGGGAGTAAGGAAATCTAAGTAAACACATTTCTCTACACATAAGTTTCCACCAAACATTTTCATTTTTGTTATTTTATTTGCATTCGTAGTAATTTGGTTTAGTTGACTAGCAACTAATTCCGCCCACTCCTTCAAACCCGAGATTTTACTTGCTTTCATAAAAAAATATAAAAACATAAAAAGAATCTTCCTCAACCCTTAGACCTAATTAGAGTAGTCTTTCATACCTAACGAACACTATTCCCTGTGGAGAACGATCAATCCCCCGTACTTACCACTACACTATACTACATCGGTCAGGTACACTGCCTGGTGGGGTTGTAAGCCTCTTGAGATCCCTCGAGAGGTAAAACCTGTTGTAAGGTTGCAAAACCACGCAATCAAGTTTTTGGCGCCGCTGCCGGGGAATAGTTATTGTTTAGGTTGAATTTTTATTTCTATTAGGTCTACTCACTAGATTCCTTTCTAGTGAGATTTTTATTTTCTTTTTCTAGGTCTTCTTTAGTCTATCTATTTTCTTCGTGTCTTTGTTCGTAACCATTACCATCCGACATCATGGAAGATGGTAATATCCTTAACCCCAACAACCCACCACCACAACAACCACCACCACCTCCTAGAGCCCGTACTTTAGGAGAGTATTCCCGTCCTAGCCACCATGGCTATCGAAACACCATTGAGCTCACTCAAGGAGCCAATGTCACACCCTTGCGATCCGACACCATCCGGTTGGTGCAAAGCGGATGCGCATTCCATGGACTTCGTTCTGAAGATCCTAATCAACATCTCAAGGACTTTCTTAAAATCGTTGATTCTATAGACCTTGATGTTGCCACTCGAGAGACGACCCGATTGCGTCTCTTCCAATTCTCTCTGCGGGACCAAGCTAGTCAATGGCTAGAGCGTCAACCCGCAGGATCCATTACCTCTTGGGATGATCTCACCACTCGTTTCCTTGCTCAGTTTTTCCCACCGGGAAGAACTACCAAGCTAAGGAATGATATCTTGATGTTCCAACAACGTCAAGGCGAAACCCTCTACGAGGCATGGACTCGATTCAAGGACTTACTCCAAAAAGTCCCTCACCATGGCATAGAACTTTGGCTCCAAGTCCAAATCTTCTATGACCATATCAATCTCTACACGAGGCAAACCATTGACCAATCGGCCGGTGGCAAGCTACGTGATCTAAGTGCGGAACAATCATGGGCTCTCCTAGAGGATCTTGCTCTTTATGACAACGAAAGTTGGAGTGATCCCCGTGATTTGAATAAAACGGTCAAGGCAATATCTTTGCCTTCGAACAATTCAAGCACTTCCGACCGTAGGATCATAGAACTTGAAGACCAAGTCAAGTTTCTCATGAAATCCTACGAGGCTCCTAAACCTTCAAACCAAGTGAACAAAATCACTTCTTCATGTGAATTATGTAGTGGTCCCCACGACACTCGTGATTGCATGGAACTCCCCGAACAAGCTTTTGTGGACTACGCATCCTCGCGTACCGACGGAGCGGGAGACAAGTGGTACACTTTCAAACCCGAGCCAAACCCCTATGGTGATTCATACAACCCCTCATGGAGAAATCACCCGAACCTTAGGTGGAAACAAAACCAAAATGCACAACAAACAAATTCTTCCAACCCACCTAGTCGTTTTCAATCAAGCGGTTCCAACTCGAACCGTACTTTCAACAACAATCCTTCCGGCAATGGTAGTACCAATAACTTTGAGGGATTGATGTCTCAATTTATGGCATCTCAAGAAGCTCGTTTAGCCAAGTTTGAAGCCGATTTCAAACAAAAACAAAGCGAGATGACCAATAAGATTGACACTTTGTTGAAAGCCCTCAATGACCGAGAAATGGGAGCACTCCCTAGTAACACGGTCAAGAACCCGAAACTAAACGTCAACGCAATTTCGTTGGTTTCGTCCCCTAGTTCTTGTCCACAATATTATTCGGTCAATTCCATGAGCACGTGTTTCAAACAAACCCAAGTCGTTCCAAATGACCAAGAAGTTATGACATCCAAATTGGTCAACAACATAGTTGAAACACCTCCCACTCAAAACCTTGACGAAGAATTCAAGGAGCTCCACCTTGAAAGTCTGGTTGTTGATGTGTTGGATGAGAAGAAGCTCAAGTTAGGCGAAAAAGGGACCGCCTTCGTTCAAAACAAACTACCTAAGAAGTTAGATGATCCGGGCTTATTTGTTCTACCTTGCAAGATCGGTAATTCGGAGGCTTATGACACATTAGCCGATCTTGGATCAAGCCTTAACCTACTTCCGTTACCTCTCTACACCTCTCTAAAACTTGGAAAACTTGAAGAAACCGAGGTGATAATAGGTTTAGCGGATGGGAGTGTTGCTTACCCGGTTGGAGTAGTTAAGGACGTGTTAGTACACATTGGAAAACTAACCATTTTAGCCGATTTCCACGTCCTTGATATGGTTAGCGACCCTACATGCCCCTTGTTGATAGGTAGAGGATTTTTGGCGACCGCTAGTGCTATGATTGATTGTAAGGAATCCAAGATAGCGGTAGGAGAAGGAGATACTTGGTCAGTCTATGATGTTAAGAAACATGCCTATGATACTAGTGAGGAACCAACACCACATTGGCTAGAATCAAATAGGAGACCATCTAGATATGGACCTTGGATTGATAGAGACTTCATAGGACCCCAACGCCCATTTTACCTAGAAGAGGACTTTGTTAACCGAACGCATACGGTAGAGCAACTCTTGGCTAGGGACACCGAATTGGATCCATTTGAAGACTCTCTAGTTTTTAGGAAGATGATTGATTTCCTAGGAGTTTTGCCAATTAACCTAGGAATGAATAAGTGGATTTGTGAGGAAGATGATCATAAGTGGAATTGGGATAAACCACCCAAAGATGGAGATGGGTCATGGCATATTAAGATGACATTGTATGACCCGGATGGAGAGAAGTTTGAAAAGATATATCGTACTAAGCGGACCAATAGGAAACTTCAATCCAAGCTTAACCCTAAAGACGTCCTCGATGACGAGCTCACTTATATAGGGTAGGGTGACTTTGAGTCTAGCTACAAGACTCGTTAATAAAGAAAAGCGCTTCTTGGGAGGCAACCCAAGTTTTATTTGCTTTGTGTGTTTATTTATTTGTTTGTTTGATTTTATTTTCCGTATGTGTGTTTAATTTTTATTATTATTGATTCATGTTCAAAAGTAAATTGTGAAAATGCTTTATTTTGTTTTTAACTTCGTCTTAACTACATATAAAGGTATTTTGCAAAAGATAAGTGTAAGGGAAATCTAAATTGGTTTATTAGAACACATATGAACATGAATCATAATAATAATAAATTAACATACATATTAGTATTTGTTTGAGTCAAATGCTTGTATCGAGTCATAATGATGATTTGCAGGATTTCCAGGAAGTAAGGTAAAGGTTTTTCCAGAAATTTTCCGGAAACTTAAAATGAGAATTTTTGTCAGGTCATTTCTGACGGCGTCAGGGGTTATAACCTGACGGCGTCAGATTTAATTTTCAGAAATTTTTGAAAGTTTTGTTTTCATAAAAAGTTTTTATTAAAATCTCCAACTTATAATCTCTAGGAATCTACAAAATTATCATTCCACAAGCATTATATCCTTATATATAGATTTATCCCGCCGATGTTATGCAGGTTTTCGTGTTTGTTTTCTCAGGTTTAACAGGTTATTTTGGACAAGGAAATGTTTTGAATCAAGCTTATGGCGATGCATTAGTCATGGAGCTTCAACATTACCTTGGAAGAAGATCTAACCGTGTAACTTCATTATCCACCGAGCGAATCAGGGGAGTATTTGATTTCATTCTTTTACTTTATGCTTTTACATCTTGTTATTTGAACATTGGGGACAATGTTCATCTTAAGTGTAAGGGGGGGGGGGTAAAAGTACGATTTTAGAGAATGCTATTACGCTTGATTTTTGTTTGTTTAATAGTAGATGTGTAATAAAACTGAGATAAATACCTGTTAGGGTAATTTTAGTGCCAAATTTAAAATTTTTTACAACATTTAGGAGTGAAACTTTGGTCTTAATGAGCGTCTCACGGATAGGAGTTATATGACTAGCACAAAAACCGTACCACTAAAAAATTTTCCACCCCCAAATATGTGAGGTTCGCCCCTAGAATTGGTAGGAAAAGCATTTATGCTATGATGTGTGTACCGGTAGCACTTAGATTCTAGAACTTGCGTTAGGACCATTCCGAGGCCACAAGTGAGACAACATTCGTGTAGTTAGATTTACTACATGATAAGAGGCATTAGGATTAACCCATTGTTTTACACCTGTGTTTTTGTTATAATTACTTTGGCTACATTGGTCAAGTAATTCTCCCACACCCTTTGCGTTGTACTCATTTTTAGTACACGATACCCCTAGTACACCCCTCAGAGCCTATCTTTTCGTTTCGACCTTTAAGCATTTTACTTAAAGGAAGAATTTGTTACACCCCACTAAAATGTACACCCAAATCGCCTTATCCTACCTTGTATGCACTCATTTTTAGTGCATTATTGTTACAACATTTGTTTAAACCCAAGTTAATTATCTAGTTGATTACATGGTTGCTAAGTCGAGTCATATCCTTGTACATATTGTTTTGGGACGATTGGGACTCATGGGTAAAGTACTAGTGTAATGGAGTAATGGGGAAGAACATCATTTATTACCCCCATATGTGCTAAATGTTTTAAAAGTACTCCAAGTTTTTCAATTATCTTAATTCGAGTCATTAGATTAGTATTTGTAAAGTTATGTAAAAGTTCAAGTGTAAGGGGGATGCAATGCCCCTATGATGTATTATTTTGGATGGTAGGGCAAAAGTGTATGCAAAAAAAAAAAAAAAAAAAAAAAAAAAAAAAAAAAATCGAAAAATCAAGAAAAATACAAAAAAATTGAGAAAAAGAAAAATAGAAAAAACATACGGACTACCATCCCGTTTCATTTTATGTTTGTTTTATGTTTTTGTTATTTTGTTATTTCGTTTCTAGCTTAAGATCGAGTCTAGTCTTGGCTTAGCAACATTGTATAGTACATGTAATTGATCAAGATCTTTAACTCGCCACCAGTAAAATATCCTTTATCCAACAAAACCGTGTTTTCCTTTTCCCTACACCTAACGTTATAACCCATTTAAAAGCCCTCTTTGATAGTTTATCTTAGGTACTTACGCCTAGTGGAGGAGGTTTTCGATCCTTTCCCAAGCCTATGGTAATCTATTTGCTATGACAGGTAGTGAGAGATATTATCCATTTTCATTTATGAGATTTATTTTGATGACACTTGAGAGATGTGAGTATCTAAACACTACTTGTGAGGTGCTAGTGTGTAATCTCCGTGCTTATTATGATTGAAGTGGAACGATTATTTGTTGTAATTACTTTTATGTTAGCATTAAATGACCCCTAACTTGTATTTTGATTAGAATAAAAGCACATTTGCTTGAGGACAAGCAAATCTCAAGTGTAAGGGTATTTGATGAAGCGAAAAGTGTACCGCTTTTAAGGGGTCATTTAAGCCCTAAATCGTATTTATTTGATCAAATATTGCCCTAAATCGTTCCTTTTGTCATTTTAGGTACTTTTGAGGAGAAATCTGGAAAAGGAGGCATTTTGGACGTTTTTGGAGCATAAAAGTGAAGAAAACGACAAAGTCTCAAAAATCGGCTAAAAGTTACCTTTGACGGCGTCAGATTTTACCCTGGACGGCGTCATGGCTTGGCAAGAAAAGGTGGATGTGAAATTTACTCATGATAAGCCAGTGAAAATTGCATGTGAATTCTGACGGCGTCACGCTTTAACCTGATCAAGGGCGTCACGGCTTAATTCAAAGAGGGACGGCGTCACGTTCAAGGTCTGACGGCGTCAAGCCTTGATAAGCCAGAACGGATTTTTGAGAGCTAAAGAGGGACGGCGTCAAGAAGGTCATCCGGGAACCCTAAAAGCGGCGAGGTGACGGCGTCACACTCCATAACGTGACGCCGTCAGATGTAAAAATCTATATATAGTTTTGCAATTCTTTGTCATTAGTGTGGAACTTAGTGTGGAATTTTTGGGAGAAAACCCTAAGACGATTTTAGCATCTTTTTCAAGGCTTTTTGCCTTGAGATCTTCCATGTTACATTGAAGATAAGTTATCAATTAATCATTCAATATGTCTATGTGTTGTTTGATTTTATCTTATTCTTGTCTTTTGATTAACATGTTAGGCTAGATTTATCTTGTGTTTGCTTAGATCTAATGAAACCTAGCTATTGATTATTGGTTATTAGTGTGTTATTAGTTGTATTGGATGATTGTTTATCTATGTTAGGCTTAAGAAAACTAGCTAACTTCCTATTCGGTAACTTGCTTGAACGTCTTAAGAAACATGAACCAAATGCGTACTAAAGGTTTTTATGGTTGTATTTAATGCACAAGCGAATTCTAGTGATCCCATGTTAGGAGCTTCCTAGCCGGCTCGACATAGGAGTGAAGTAGGAGCTTGTAGAGTTGGGGAAGTACGTACGCCACCCCACGAATGGTATTAAGGAATACACCCGTCATCCACGCAACTAATACACACTAATCAACCGGTAAAAGATAGTTAGGGAGTAAGGAAATCTAAGTAAACACATTTCTCTACATATAAGTTTCCACCAAACATTTTCATTTTTGTTATTTTATTTGCATTCGTAGTAATTTGGGTTAGTTGACTAGCAACTAATTCCGCCCACTCCTTCAAACCCGAGATTTTACTTGCTTTCATAAAAAAATATAAAAACATAAAAAAGAATCTTCCTCAACCCTTAGACCTAATTAGAGTAGTCTTTCATACCTAACGAACACTATTCCCTGTGGAGAACGATCAATCCCCCGTACTTACCACTACACTATACTACATCGGTCAGGTACACTGCCTGGTGGGGTTGTAAGCCTCTTGATATCCCTCGAGAGGTAAAACCTGTTGTAAGGTTGCAAAACCACGCAATCAATGTTAAATCTATACTTTGTATGAACTCGTAGTCCATAATAAAATGATATTTTGAAAGTGCGATTGTACCCATATTATATGTGATTGTGGTTATGATGTTTGTACTTAGTTATCTGTCTTTTCGTACAAGACATCTATGTTATGTCTAAGAATCAAACCGTTATATAAACGCACTTAAAAAAGATTTCTGGAATCTATAATCACTTATAACATAATCGTGTATGAAATTCATGATTTAATGTCAAGCGCGAATATATATGAAATTCACAAGTGTATGGGCTGACATGCAGCGTACTGCGAATACCATATCAAGGGGTTAAGAGTCTTAACTCCTAATTTGTTAAACGCGCACAGTGTGCATTGTTGTGTATCCGTCGTGGGATGCACAATGAACTTACTCCAACGTCTTGAGAGTAAGGTGTTTAACAAGGATGCGTGATCCGATGTTGATGGGTTTGCAACCCTCTTACTCAACGAGTTATTTAGTAGGTTTACTCATCCTTTACCATCGTGGGTTTTAATAAGTACATGCACGCCATGTAGGCAAAAGGTAATATAACAACAATATTGAGACATAAATAATATGTAAACAACAAAGTAAAGTATGTCGCGGAGTTAGCTAGAAACCGCGACATTTAATTAATACTTGCAAGTTTTTGGAAAAAGAAAGACATTTGCCTAGATGAAACAAAAATGTAAATACACGGATATTTATTGAGCACTTACTAAAGTGTGGAAGTGTCCGTGGGCGGGGTCGTAACCTTTCCTAAAGATAGCATCTCTTGAGATTGCAAATATTCCATGTGCGTTGTAGCTCACGGCCATCCATGTCACGCAGCTTGTACGCGCCTTTTCCTAGTGCTTCAACGACCTCATAGGGTCCTTCCCACTTTGGTCCAAGTTTACCTGTATCTTCTGCGTGGCTCGCATCATTAGCGCGATATACAAAGTCGCCTGGTCTGAATGAGGTGCTTCGAACTTTAGCATCGTAGTATCCCTTCATTTTTGACTTGGCTTTTGCCTCACGTATAGCTGCGCGTTCACGCCTTTCTTCCAATAGGTCCAAGTCTATACGCCGTTCGTCGTCATTGGTTGCGATATTAACTTCCGCGGTACGAATAGTTGGCATCCCAATTTCAGCTGGTATGACAGCTTCTGTCCCATAGACATGAGAAAAGGGAGTGTCTCCATTGCTAACTTTGATTGTCGTGCGGTGCGCCCATAAGACATGCGATAATTCATCCACCCATCTTCCTTTGTGTTTGTCCAGGCGTGCTTTAATTCCTTCGCCCAGACTACGATTTGTGCGCTCAACCAAACCATTGGTTTGTGGGTGTTTAACCGACGCGAAGTGTTGTGTAATATTTAGTTCTGCGCACCAGTCTTTGAACGGGTTATCGCGGAATTGTTTTCCGTTGTCCGAAATGATTTCCCCAGGTAATCCAAAGCGGCATACAATATTTTCCCAAACGAATCGTTTTACTTGATTACCTGTGATTGTCGCCACTGCTTTTGCCTCAATCCACTTAGTGAAGTAGTCTATAGCCACAATAAGAAATTTCAGTCCCCCTGCTGCAACAGGGAAGGGACCCACAATGTCGATACCCCACTTATAGAATGGCCATAGCGAAGTGATAGGCATTAGCTCTTGTTGTGGTTAGCGCGGGATGGGTCTATGAACTTGGCAGTCGCTACATTTCTTTATCACATCACGCGCATCGCGATGCATAGTGGGCCAGTAGTATCCTGATCGCAAGGCTCGTGCTATGACGGACCGTGGTCCTGAATGCATACTGCATGAACCGGCGTGGATCTTTCGGAGTACGTAATCTGCCTGAAGAGGTCCAACGCACCGAAGCCATGGTTGTAGAAATGAGCGCCGATATAGGATACCATCTCGAAGTTCGAACCTCTTCGCTGTGCGCCGTATCCGTCGAGCGTCCTTCTGCTCATGGGGCAATATGCCTTTGCTTATAAATTCGACAATAGGGGTCATCCACGTAGGATTCTGCTCCTCTATTACCGTGGATATATCCATCTCCGAGATGGATTTATTTTTTAGGATCTCCACCAACACTTGTTTTGACAGGTGCGCAAAGCTTGTAGATGCGATCTTGCTTAGCGCATCCGCTTTTTTGTTTTCCCCTCTAGGAACTTGTTTAATGGTAAACCTGTCAAAACCTTGGATTAGTGACTTGGTCTTGTCGAGGTATTGAACCATGTTATCCTCTTTAGCCACATATTCGCCCAACACATGGTTGGCTACTAATCGGGAATCCACATTTGCTTCTAGGTTGCGTACACCCATTCGAGTTGCAATGCGTAATCCAACAATTAGGGCTTCATACTCTGCCTCGTTATTCGTAGCTATGAATTCAAAGCACAGTGCGTAAGTGAATTCCATTCCTTCTGGATTGGTGAGGATAAGGCCTGCGCCCGACCCATCCACGCATGAAGATCCATCCGTGAATAGGACCCATGGTTCTTGTAGTTCTACCTCGCTCCGTGGAGGTGCAGCATCGGTGTCTGGTTTTTCGATGATGAAGTCTGCTAGTATTTTCCCCTTAACCGCAGTGCATGGTCTATAAGAGATGTTATACTCGCCTAGCAATACACTCCACTTTTGTAATCGCCCCGATGCGTCGGGTTTGGAGATAACTTGCTTGATTGGTTGGTCTGTGATCACCGCTATTGGGTGTGCTTGAAAGTACCTGCGCAATCTTTTGGCGGCAAATACTAATGCCAAGACCAACTTTTTCATTGGGCTATAGTTAATCTCTGTCTTCTTGAGCACTTTGCTTACAAAATATACCGGTGTTTGTACGGAGTTCCTATCTGTCAGTAGCACCACGCTGACTGCTCCATGAGTCACAGACAAGTACACAATTAACTCCTCCCCTGGTCGGGGTGCGACTAGCTTGGGAAGCGCTGCTATATGTTGCTTAAGTTGTGTAAAAGCTTCTTCCGCTTCTGTGGTCCAACGAAAGTCTCCCTTTTTTGTACACTTCTTGAGTGTTTTAAAGAGGGGGAGTGACTTATCTGCTGATTTGGACAGGAATCTGTTCAACCCAGCTAGTTTTCCATTCAGAGACTGGACTTCTTTCAACGTGCGTGGTGAAGGGAGTTGGATGACAGCCTCTGTTTTTTCTGGGCATGGTTTAATGCCATCAGGTTCTATCAAGTATCCAAGGAACATGCCTTCTGTAGCGCCAAAAGTGCATTTCTTAGGATTTAACTTCATGTTGATCTTTCGTAGTGTTCTAAATGTTTCTTCAATGTCGCGGACCACTTCATCTTCGGTATGGATTTTTATGACAAGGTCGTCAACATAGACCTCTAGGTTGCGGCCCACTTGCTTTTCAAATGCATTATCTACCAATCGCTGGTAGGTGGCGCACGCATTCTTTAGGCCAAAAGGCATCTTTGTATAACAGTAGACACCTTGGCTTGTGTAGAAGGCTGTTTTTTCCTCATCTTCTTTAGCCATTTGGATTTGGTGGTACCCTTTTATGCGTCTAAAAAACATTTAAAGGGGTATTCGCATAAAGATTCTACCTTCCAGTCTATCTCTGGTAGTGGGTAGCAGTCTTGTGGACATGCTTTGTTGAGATCAGTAAAATCTACGCACATCCGCCAACTACCATCACTCTTCTTGACCATCACTGGATTGGAGAGCCAGTCATGGTAATAGACCTCTCACATGATACCTGCGTCAACAAGTTTGTGTACTTCCTCTAGAATGGCTTTTGCGCGCTCTGGAGCCTGGCCGCGCTTCTTCTGCCGTACTGGGGAGTATCCTTGTCGGATTTTCAACTTGTGTTCTGCAATCGAGCGTGGCACACCAGTCATGTGCTTTGGTTCCCATGTGAAGATATCTAGATTCTTTTGCAAGAGCGCGCACATGGCAGCTCTGCCTTTATCAGACAGCGATCCCCCGATCGATACTTCTTGCTCCGGGTAATCAGGATGAATTGCGACCTTCAGGTTTGATACTTTAGCTGCGCTCTGTTCTGGGGTGTGCGTCATCTCACATGTAATCGTGTTACACTCTCTAGGTGGCACGGCGTTATTGTAGATGGTGACAATGCCGCCTTCTACCGGGAATTTGAGCATCCCATGTGCTGTGGACGGTACTGCGCGTATTGCCGAAATTCCTGGTCTTCCGATAATGCCATTGTATGGCGAAGGAGATCTGATCACCATAAAATTCATCCAGGCTGTCGTGGAGTGTTCCTTATTACCAACAACAACTAGTAGTCGTAGTTGCCCCATGGGCCATATCTTTTCTCCCGTGAAGCCAGTCAACGACGTCGTGGCCGGGCTTAACTGTCTTTGTATCTCAGGTCGCAATCTTTTGAAACAATGCTCATACATTATGTCTGCTGACGCCCCTCCATCAACATACATGTGGTGGATATCATGACCCCCCGTATTTATCTCGATGGTGAGTGGTTCCGCCACTGCGTTGTCCGCAGCCAAGGTGGGGAAAGAGATTTCGCTTCCATAAGAAAATTTCTGGCTGACCTTTTGCCTAGTCTTTCGTTGCCATGATTGTATCATGTAGATTGTGTCAGTCTTGTCCTTAGGTGCTTCTTTCTTGCTCCCGGTCTTCTGTTTGTCTTTCCCATCCTTGATGTTCTTAACTAGATGGTCCAATCTGCCTTCTTTTACTAGCTTATCAATTAGTTGGCGCAATTGGACACACTCATTGGTGGTGTGGCCCTTCTGTCCATGATACTCGCAGTATCTGTTCCCTACGCGCCGATCTTCTGGGGTGCGTATTGGTGGGGGTCTCAGAAAGTTCGCGCCTTCCGTCGCAAATATCTCCCTTGGAGTCTTCATTAGTGGGGTATACTTGTCATTCTCTCGTCCGCCCCCTGACCACGGTAGCTTTTGTTACGGTTGCTACTCTGGTCGTTGGATTGTCTCCTGGGCTGTTCTTGTGACCTATAGTTTGAGTAGCCTTTCTTGCTATCCGGCAGCGGCGGCTTCTCCTTGGATAAAGGACCTCGTGCGCTTCATAAGTTCGTCAAAGGTCTGGGGAACCCTATCGTTTAACCTTTTGATAATTTTTGGGTTATTGATTCCGTTCATAAACCCTGAGATCTTTAGTACTTCGGGGCATGCCTTGACGTGTATGCATTCGTCCTTATAGCGCTCCACATAAGCGCTTGTGGATTCCCCTTGGCGCTGTTTTACCCTAGCAAGCTCGACAGGGTTCTTGGCGCACTTCTTCCTCTGAGTAAAGTTTAAGCGAAACGCCTTCCGCAACTCTTCAAACCCATCGATGCTTCTACGTGGCAACTTACTGAACCAGTTTCGCGCATTCCCTACTAATGTAGAATTAAACATGTGGCACCACACGGGTTGTGGCCAATTTTCGATAGTGGCGGCTGATTCAAAATTTTTTAGGTGGTCGTCAGGATCACCTGTCCCATCATAAGTTTTAACATTAGCGGGCATGCGCCTTCTCTTATCTTCTGAAAAATTACTGATGCGCCGAGTGAATGCGTTGACCTTTTGGTGGCGCCAGTGACGAGACATATCTTTGTCCTCCTGGTCACGGTATCCTCTCCTGGACTTCCAGTGTCCTGTTTCTTCGTCCTCGTTGTCCGGGGAGTCACTTGAGGATGAGCTTACTCTTTTGCGGCGCTTGAGTCGACTGTCCTCGGAATCCGAGCTTGAAGGGCTTTTGCTTGGAGAGCGCCGTCGCCCAAGTCTATCATGGACCCTGCGACTACCAAGCCTGGTGTGAACATTGGTATGCCATCCATCTCCTTCGTGCTCTTCCCGGTACTGTAAGTCAGCTTCTTCATCATCCACAATTTTCTTTCCGATCCTAGTAAACACTGGGGGTCGGCAGCTATCCTTCCCGCGCCTCCCCTTTCGGTAACGTGGTGGAGATGCTTCATACTCAAGGTCAAAGTTGAGTCGGGCTTGCAGGCTCTGACTTGACCTCTTTTTCGCTTCCTCCTCCATAAGGGCAGCCAAGGTTTCATAGTTTTGAGACACAAAATCACTTGGCGCTAGTTCAGGCGCGACTCCTTCTAGCGCGAGGATGTCTATTCCCAAATCAGGACCCTTGTTTCGATTAGGCGCATTTGGCGGCTCAGTGGGGTCTGTTTCTGGCATGGTGAAAGGAGTGCGCTGTAGATCTTCTGCGCTAGTGGTTGTAGTAGCATGGGTAGTCCCTGTGAGCGGTCCTACTGTAGTAAAGACCAGATCTGAGCCTGATCCTTGGTTTCTGGGCGCACTGGTTGTTCCAGAGGCCTGCTTAGGGGCTGAATCACTTTGCTGCTTCTTCCCCTGTAGGTCGCCATGCGTTTTCTTCGCCTGAGGAGTCCGCTGGTTTAGGTTTCCGTGCTTTGTCATTCTAGTTCTTCGTAGAGTTCTTAGTGTCTGGTCCCACGGATGGCGCCACTTGTTGATACAAAAGTTGGGCGTTCCTTGTTTGGATTCCTGTTCCCGTATCAATGGGATCTTAATGCTTGAGACCTGCGCACTAAGAGAACAAAAAAACACCGTTAGGCTTATCGTGGGATTGTCTCCCACGATTATCCTCCGGCGTGAGAGTAAGTAATCGGTTTTTAGGGTTTTAGTGAAGAGTTAGGGTTATGATATGATACCTTTAATGAGAGCCGAGATGCCCTATATATACACACGAAATCCTTGTTGGTTTCGTGTTCCTTACTCTTCGGGGGCGTATCCCGCCTTATTCGGTCCATTGATCCTTATCCCGTAAATAAGAGATCCTATATCAAGGCCAATAATAGATTTCGGATTTGGGCCGTTGTAAGCCCAAATCTTTATCGTGATAGCCCACACGTGATGGGCTTGAGTATTGGTCGGGTTCGTGACCCGAGTGCGGACTATACGTCATCACATACCTTAACCACCTAAGCCTTAACATTTCCTTTTCCTTAATCCACTCATACTAACACATCCACTATCCTTATAATCTCTTACACATAACTACTATTATGCTAACAACCATAACCTTAACATATTAGCCACATAACACATAATGCATAGAAATCATTATAACTTTACATTATACCGGTTTACTAACCTTAATCCAAGCTACATCATAACAAGAACATCATCATCCTCACATTCTTCCATCATCATCATCATCATCTTTCATAATAACCAAAACCTAACAACATAACAATAATTAACATAACAAGGGTTAACCAAACCCATTAAACATACTTATCTTTCATTCCCCATCATCATATGATCATATCTTGATCATATGATGAAAACCCACTTAATCCATAATCTATAACTTCAATAACCTCAAGAACATACATACTTACTTGAAGGGGAATCATAGCTAGGAAGGACCATAACCATGGACCTTCATCTTCTTCATCTACTCTCATTATCTAGCATTCTTCTTCTCATTTCCTTCTCTCTAAGAAAACCGGCCTTTTCATAGGCTCAAGAATAATATGGAATTATCTAGACTTTGCTAGATATAATAGTTAGGTGGTAACTTTTGGCAATTGGCAAGAATGGCCCTTCAAGTCCCATTCTTCTTACTTTGGCCACAATCTAACTTATAACACATGTTTAATACTTGGCAACCTAGGCCCCTTTAGTTACACCTCATATTACATAACTATATTAGTCATGCTTTGACTATTACTTGACCATCGGGTTTGACTAAAACATAATATTCGTTGACTGGCCAATCATATAAGGCCATAATCCATTTTCATCTAGGGTGGGGTCCCAACACCCGGGGAACGGGTCTAACATTTATAATGAAAGGAGGGATATATTTGAAAGTTTCAGATTCAAAATTATAAGCGGGATATATTTTAAAATTCAAATTCAAACTTCTAGGCGGGATATATTTTAAATTTCAAATTCAAAATGGAGGGCGGGATATATTTCAAAGTTTCAGCTTTGTCTACTATAAATAACATGGCTTACAGAACTTGTCTACACAAACACATTCAATAATCACACTTTTCAAATTGAAGATCCACACATCTCAAAATGACTTCCAGAAGAGATTTCGGCCAACAATTTCCAAGCCCACCTCGCCAGAGGGATTTTGGGCAACAATTTCCAAGCCCACCTCGGGAAAATGAAGAATTTCATACTCCGCCTGATCATATCTTCCCGGTTTTCCAACCGGAAAATTTTCCGGTGAATAATCAACCGGAAAATTTTCCGGTGAATAATCAACCGGAAAATTTTCCGGTGCACAATCAAGACCCAAATCCACACGGGTTAACTGAGGAACAACTTCGCCTAATGGACCAGGATATGCAAGTGCTTCTGGAAATGGAATACATTGAAAGAGAAGAAGAAGCTGCTCGTTTGGAGCGTCAAGCAAGGGAGGCTGAAGAACGTAGGCAGCGACATGAAGATGGTATCTTCACACCGGAATTCTCCTCGTCTGAAGAAGGATGGCCAGACTCAGATGACAGTTTTTTTTAATCGTTCGTTGTTTTTATTAATCGTATGTTGTTTAGGTTAATCGTTCGTTGTTTTTGTTAATCGTATGTTATTTAGGTTAATCGTTTGTTGTTTAATATAGTTTCAATTTGATGTTTAATGTAGGTTAATATTAATTTCCTAGTTGATAAAACTTTAAAAGTTTTTGTATAACATTTTACAAGCCATGTTTATAAAAGTATTTACAATACTTAACAAACAAACAAACAAAAAAAAAATAATAATAAAAAAAAAGGCCAACGAAACAAAAAAAAAAAGAAAAAAAACACAACTGTCAGTAACTCACCCCCTCGTGCAGACGAGGAGGCTTTCCTCGGCGAGGGACGAAGAGGAGAGGCGGTGTGGCGGCGAGCCTTGAGCAGCCCTCATGGTGAGCCACGAGGAGACCACACCGGCTGGTCTAAGACTCCCTTATTTTTCTACATCTTAACTAATTATAAAGCAAAAATAGTCAACAAGTCAAGAAGTGAAAAACTGAAATTTATGTAATCCCCATTTTTCCCTTGTATAGAAAAACATGTGTATGAATTAGACAGCCATTTGTTCAAAAAAAATAATTAGACAGCCATTAAATGAACTACATGCGTGCATTAGCTAAAGACAACCATGCGTATGAATTAGACATCCATTAAATGGAAACTCTCCACAAAAATATACACACACTCCCATCTTAAATAAAAACTCTCCACAAAAATCATCACCACTCACACCACAACAACCCTACGCTGCCACCTCCAGACGCCGCCACCAACACACCACCGCCGCTTGCAACCACTTTGAGGTATAATATTTTTTCGTTATATATAGTTTTTATTGATTTTATTTATAGATCTATATATTTTGTTTGTAGATCTATTGTTTCTTTTATAGATCTAACGTTTTTTGTATTTTTTTGTTAGTGCCGCCTCTCGCCGGAAAAGTTTTTGGTCGCCGGAAAAAGTTACCGTCACCGGAAAAAATTTGAGGTATTTTTCGTTAATATTTTTCGTATTTGGTATTTTTTTCGTTAAAATTTGAGGTATTTTTCGTTAATAGTTTCTGCCGGAAATATTTTATTTCTCGTCGGAAAATTTTTATTTTTTCGTTAATAGTTTCTGCCGGAAAATTTTTATTTTTTCGTTATTTATAGATCTATGTGTTTTTTTTTAGATTAGCCGCCCGGAAAATTTACAGCCGCGCCGGAAAATTTGCTGCGTCGCCGGAAAATTTGCTGCCTCGCCGGGAAAACTTCTGCCGCGCCGGAATTTGTTGCTATCGCCCAATAACAAGTTATAAACTTGAAGCCAACAAGAAAATTTATTGTTGGATCTGCTGTTATATGGTTATGTTTCAATTAATTATTTGAAAATTTAAGTTTCATCTTGGAAATTTTATTATAGTGGCTGTATTTTTTTAGATCTGTTGGTATTTAACTTAAGGTGGTGTTTGGTTTTGTGTTTTAAGTTGAGTATCATTTTTTGGAATAAGCTACTTTGGAACTGATTACCTAATAATTAGATTGTGAGTGTAAGCTGAAGTATGGTTATGTTTTTGGCTTATTGCTTAGGAAGCTATTAATGTCAGTGTGATTTGTTATGTTTCATAGTTTTTAGATTGCTTCTTTAACATGGTAAAAGAGTCGTTCTTTAGTTGCTATTAGTTTTCCCATGTTCCATGTATGATAAACAACGAAGTAAACAATTTATGTGAGGTTTATCGAATGGTTTCATTTATGGGGTGTTTGTTACTATTGCGGATTGTGTATTGGTACATCGATTGTTAAGAAGTTTGGTGTGGTTGGATCGATATGTGCACATTGCATATCTTAACTCCTTTATAAAGATTATGTAACCTGTTGAAAATGTTAGAAAAAAAAGAGTTGTGAAATGTCGAAAATACCCTTTATTCTAATTATCTTAACTACACACTAACTCATTATACCATCCATTTTCTCTCTCTCTAATACGTAAAACACACACAAATGCTCTCACTTCTCTCTAACCATCCCTCTTCTGCCATCATAGCTACCATCGGCACCACAGCCCAACCACCGGACGCCACCACCATCCGATGACACTAGTGAGCACAACCACCGACGATACCTCCATTTTGAGGTATTTTGATAGATTTATAAGTTTTGAAGATTTTTTTTTGTAGATCTATAGATTTTTTATACATCTATACATTTTTTTTGTAGATCTAATGTTTTTGTTTTTTTTTTGTTAGTGTCGCTGCTTGCATCCACTTGCCGCTGCTGTAGCCGCGGCTCTCACGCCGGATAAAATTGCATCAGTCGCCGGAAACTTTGTAACGCTGCCGGAAATCGCTGGTAGTGTACTTTTAGATCTAAATATTCAATATCCTTTTTTTTTGCAGTATCATTTGCTACCTGCTAGGAATTTTAAAGTATACTTTTAACTTTAAAACTTTGTGGATCTGTTGTGTTTGTTGTAGACAGAATGCTATTTTTACACCCGAAACCTATCATCGCCGACCACACCACGAAATAAGTTTAATTTGTATAGATCTATTGTTTTTTTTATAAATCTCTATATTTTGTTTGTAGGTCTATTGTTTCTTTTATAGATCTAACGTTTTTTGTATTTTTTTGTAGATCTATTGGTCGCCGGAAAAAGTTACCGCCACCGGAAAAAAATTGAGGTATTTTTCGTTAATATTTTTCGTATTTGGTATATTTCGTTTTGGTATTTTTTTCGTTAATAGTTTCTCGCCGGAATTTTTTTTCGTTAATGTTTCTCGCCGGAAAATATTTATTTTTCGTTAATATTTCTCGTCGGAAAATATTTAATTTGTGTTAATATTTATTTATGTTTTTTCGATAATATATTTTTTATTTATTTATAGAAAGCCGGAAACTTTGCTGCCTCGCCGGAAACTTTGCTGCCTCGCCGGATTTTGTTGCCATCGCTGGAAATAGTATGCTTATTTTTAAAATTGTTGTTAATATTTGATATGGTGGGTGTTAATATTTATTATATGAATTGTTAATATTTGTTACGTAAATTATGTTATAATAAAGTGGTAGTGTGGGTTTCTTTTGACTAAACCAAATGAATCCAAAAGGAAAAAAAAAAGTGGTAGTGTCATTGTCAGTTTCTTTTGACTAAACTTTTGACTAAACCAAATGAATCCAAAAAAAAAAAAAAAAAAAAAAAAAAAAAAAAAAAAAAAAAAAAAAAGTGGTAGTATCGGTGTCAGTTTCTTTTGACAAGGAGTTCCCTGTGGGAGCAGCCCGGTTGGGTGACCAACCAGGAAGTTCTCACATGGGAGCGGGCCACATGCGCTGTTGTTATTAGGCAATGAAGAGGAGAGTCTTTGAGCCGTTGTTGCGGAGACTTGAATCCGAGCCGGCCCCGGTTTTCATCCGGCTGTTACTCCAGCGAGTATTCTCGTGTGGAGGCAGTACGGTTTTCGGGCGGAAGTCGTTGAATCCCCACTACGCCAGCGTGGGCCCGGTTAAGACAACATAGTCTGGGTATGTGGTGGATGAGGGCCTGCCTTGTGGCAGGTGTGACTCTCTAAACCAAAAATTGAAAGTCACCTTCCAAAAAAAAAAACAAAAGGAAAAAAAAAAGAACGAGAGTTACCATGACAGACGGTTTTAAGAATTTGAAATATTTAAATTTTTTTGAATTGTTTGACTTTCGAATTTGTTTCTTTTTTTTATTTTTTTTATTTTTGAATTGTTTGTCTTTGGAATTGTTTGACTTCTGCTCGAGTTTATAGATCTGCTGCCATCATCGGACTCTGCTGCCCAAGATATATAGGTTCTTCAAAAGAATTGTTAAAGTTTGTTTGTATAAAGAATTTGTAAATTTCGATTAGTTTTACACGTACAAAAACAAACCGTTTATGGATTGTGTTGTTTTCAACGATAGTACTACTAATTATGGGTTGGAACGTCAATTTATTCGTCGACAATATTATCATTTGAAGCATGTGCCATGGTATCCGCCGCAATGCGCGGGTACCATGCTAGTGATTATCTACTTATTTGAAGGGTAAAATAAGCAGTTTGGTGGTGCTTAGTAAACCTACTTGACTGGTCAGCTTCTGTGTATTTCAATAGCTTTAGCACTTTCAATTTCTAAAAAAGCATTCCCAAACATTCCCTTAGCAACAGCAAAATGTTTTGCTGCTGCCCAAATGTTCGTATTAATTTTGCTATTTGTTTGCCTAGACATCAAGCTGCTTCCATCATCTTCTTATTGTGTTTCGACTCTGTGAGTTATTTGTCAATCTTTGCTTATAACTCGTACTTAATCTTATTGGGGCTTATGTTGTAACTTGTTGATTTCAGTGCAAGGTCTGCATGCAAACTTTCATCTGCACGACTTCGGAGGTGAAATGCAGGGAACATGCTGAAGCAAAGCATCCGAAATCTGATGTGCTAACTTGTTTCCCTCATTTGAAGAAATGACAACCAGATGTTTGCGAAGCCTTTATGTTTGGTTTACTGTTGAATTGTGCGTGAAACAATATGTTTATAATATCAACTTCTCGTATCGCTTGTTATCATTGTCTGTTTTAAGATATTAGTAAAAAGGACCACCTGGTTCCAATGTTTAAACTAATGCATATATCTAGAACTATCGCTAAAATATAATAATCTAAACAATTGGAGCTAAAGTGGTGCACTATAGATTTATGGTGACAGTATAAAATAGTACTGTAGTTGTTTTGGTTGACAGTGACAACCCATAAGAGCATGTGGTAAGGTGACGGTGAGTTAAGACTTAACTCACTGCCACCTCAGCGCCACGTCAGCTTTTTCCTTTTAACCTTAACTCTTGACTTTCCACCCCGGTAAGGTAACTCACCTATAACTCACCTTAACCCCAAATATTTTCAATTTCAACCCCAATTTTTAACAAATACTTCATTTAAATAAAACATACACATTTATAAAACACAAATTACATAAAACATCTTAATTAAACTACGATAATTAAACATAAAAACATCTTAATTAAACTACAATTATTAAACATAAAACATCTTAACTAAAACTACGATTAATTAATTAAAACATCAAACAACGAAACGAAACGAAAATTAAAAGCCCTAAACAACGATACGACAATGATAATAAAACTACGATTCAGCTAAAACGAATTATCCGAGACCCAGCCCTCGTCACTCGAAGCACTCGAATCGTCGTCACTTGTTGACACACGGGGCAATCCATGTTGGATTCGCCATGCACAACGAGCGTTTCTCCGATCCTGTTTTTCTCGTAAGTACTCCTCACGAGCTCGTGCTTCTTCCTCTTCCACTGCTTGAACCCTTAACAATTCTTGCATATCCTGTGCAAACAGTTCTTCATCGGACAATGGACGTGGTTGGTTTTGTGGTGGATAGGGTGCCGGTGGGTTGTAGTGGGGTGCCGGTGGGTTGTAGTGGGGTGCCGGTGGAGTGTTTAGAGGTGGAAACAGAATTTCCGGTGGTGTATTGTTGGATTGGTGATTGTAGTTTGGGAATACGGGGAAAAGATCTTCTGGGGGGGTGTTGTATACTGACGAGTTATCTGATGAATTGTTGTTAGACATTTGAGAGAATTTGTATGATTTGTGTGTGATTTGTGTGTGTTTCGTGAGTATGTGGGAATGGCTATTTATAGGACCGTTTGTATGATTTGAAATTTAAACGTTAACCGCCTTTTTGTTTGAATTTAAATTTTGAATTTATCCCGATCAGGTTCTGTACGTTTGAATATTAAATGTTTATTGCACACGTTTTTTTGTTTTTTGAACAAGAAAATGAATTTTAAGTTGTGATTTGATTTTTAAATCGTAGGGGTTGAATTTGTAATTTTTTCATTTTGGTATTCAAAAAAGGAACTAATATTACAAGGGCCAAAAGTGTAATTTTTTTTATACGTACTGCTTAACGCACGTTAAGCACTTAACGTGCCAAGTTAACTTGCCCTTGCCTTTCTGTCGCGGTAAGGTAACTCGGTCCAAAGTCAAGGTGCGTTAAGTCTTAACGTGGGTAAGAAAGGCACCTTACCGAGTGGTCTAAGTGAGATAGAAAGTTTATGACAGTTTTGTTCCCCAATGCTTTGACTAAAAAAAAGGTAACACGTAAAAGCATGAAAAGTTTGTTAAACCCATAGGTGAAAAAACATGTAGAAAAGCATTAAAAACAAAAGTCGTATGAATTTGTAAAAAAAATCCACAAGGAAAAGACGTATGAATTTGAAACAGTTTTTAGCTTCCATTAATTAACAAGTATTGTATAACACGAAAAAATAAATAATTAAGATTAAAGTTGCAAAAAAATATCAAACTAGTTTTTATATTTTGGTACGGAGGAAGTAATATCTTTTTATAGCTTGAAGTAAGAATGAACAAATAATGACAATATGACAAGTATTAGAACATTGCCTAAATGAATGAGTTAGTTATTGTTTTTTCCTCTAAGAAATACGAGAGGACAACCAAGACATTGGCAGAACGGAATGGAAAAAACAAAATAAACAAACACACGAATTGACCTTGCAATATTTTGAAAAATTTATAAACCGTCGTCGCTTTGCGCGAATACTTGACTATAAAATTAAATGCACATAAACAAATACACAACACAAAGAAATCACTGCCACCATATTTTGTCGAAAACTATACAACGTTGCCGCTAGACCTGAGTACTCGGCTATACAAAGCTGCCGCTAAGCGTGGGTACTCGGCATTAATGATATGTTGATTGAAAGATTTACTGGCGAAGAGAAGGTTTACTATAGTTTTGATGAAGCAGAAGACACCCACAACTTCTATCCTTTGGAATTCTTAAACTCGCTCAACGTGAGCGGGTTGCCCCCTCATTGCCTGCGTTTGAAAATAGGATGCCCGATTATTCTTTTAAGGAATCTCGATCCGGCAAATGGATTATGTAATGACACGAGGTTGATATGTAAACGTTTTGACCCAAATGTCATCAATGCTGAGATTGTTGTCGGACAACACACTGGAGTTAGAGTGCTCTTGCCAAGAATTCCTCTTGCTCCATCTGAAGAAGACATGTTCCCTTTTAAACTTAAGAGAACATAATTCCCTATTCGCCTTAGCTTTGCGATGACTATTAATAAAGCTCAAGGCCAAACAATTCCAAATGTGGGTGTCTATTTGCCCGACTCTGTTTTCTCGCACGGCTAGCTTTATGTGGCATTGTCTAGAGGGATATCCCGTAGAACAACAAAGGTATTGGTTAAACCAGTTAAAGAGTTCCGTCAAGCAGGAATCTACACCTCAAATGTCGTTTATCAAGAAGTTTTACGCGAAGAGTAATGTGTGTTGTTAGTTTTTACCTCATAAATAATGTAATGTTTTACTTTCAGTTTCATTAAATGTTTTTATATGTTGTTTGATAGATGTTAAGAATTTTTTCTAGACTTTAGTTATCGTGTAGTACAACTGTTTGCAATTACATTCTGATCGGTTCACGTTCTATTTTGAACGCTTCACAAAACACTCACCACAATATCACAAATCGTTAATTATTTGCCGCTACGAATTCCGTTGCTATGTACGGGTACTCGCCTAGTTAGTTTTAATAGACTTAAGGGGTGCTTGGCTAAGTTTATGACGTTAGTAAAAAGCCATTTCTACATAAAGCCCTTTCTGTAGTTAAAAGCTAATGAGCACAATGTTACAACTTACAAATAACATCCAATTTTTTACAAATTCTGAATAAAATTTTCTCCATTTCTGAATGCATCTCCTATGAGTCTACCGTTAACTTGTTCTATATTCATCAACCAAAATGCAAACTTTAAATGAGTCAAGGCCATCATAAGCTACTCGAGATCAACCCCAGTTAAAGCTCAAAATGAGCTAAGTCTAATTTGGGGCTCAACTGCGGATTTAACCCCCAAACTAGTTTGCTAAATTGGCCATCTAGTTTGGTCTTTCTTCTTACGGGACCATGGTTCTGACTAGTGACCTTTAACCCTCAAACTATTCGTGTTGATAAAAGATTTGATCATCATTCCTAACTGTAGTGATCTCTTACGAGGATCAACCGATAATTTTGCTTAAGTTGTAGTATAGTAAGGAAACATGCAACTGTTATAGGTTCAAGACTAGATTTCCGTTTAACATAGTGGTCGGCATCTTTGCCTAGTAATTCTTGACTTGCACTTCGAAACCGTATGTTTCTTTCATCATTCAAAAACTTGTAGTTATAAAGCATGAGTTACTTCAATACTTGTTAGTTGTCCAAAAAAAAAAAAAAAAAAAAGACTAGTCACGTATTAAGTTTTTATAGTGTGTGACATTTTGAGGTTATTATAAAGGGTCATACTAACCGAACCCTCCCTTTTGTCCCCTTGTCCCCCACTTGTTCCCCATTATTTACAGTGCAGTACAGTTTTTTTTTTCAGTTTTTGTTCCGTATTTTTGACAGTTTTATAGTTTTTGTCAGTTTCTGTTCTGCACTTTCAGGTTTATAGCTTTTTGATATAAACAAAATTATAAAAATAAAAACAAATTAAAAAAAAATGGGGGGGGGGGGGGGGTCCGGTTAAGGTTTTTTGGGAGGGTCAGTATATCACCTGCCTATTATAAAAGCTTTTTTAATATAATTTGAAAGTTATATCTTTTTAAACCACCACTATCCGCACAAAACCCGGCTATATCCGGCCAAGAACCGACTAAACCCGGTCATATCCGGCCAAGACATGGCTTTATCCGGTTAGACCCGGCCAAAACCCGGCCATGTCCGGCCAAGACCCGGGGCCATCCGGCTAAACCCGGTCATGTCCAGCCAAGACCCGGCTAAACCCGGTCATGTACAGCCAAAACCCGGCTAAACTTGGTCATGTCCGACCAAGACCCAGATATATCCGGCCATCCGGCTAAACCCGGTCATGTCCAGCCAAGACCCGGCTAAATCCGGCCATCCGGCCAAAACCCGGCTAAACTCGGTCATGTCCGGCCAAGACCCGGCTATATCCGGTTAGACCCGGCTATAGTTTCTATAAAACACTAATGTATATTGACTAAAAAATACTCTTTTACGCCCAAGCAAAAAGTTGAAATTATAAAATTCAAAGGCTTCCAAGTGGCCGGGTCAGTCCATGCATGTAGATTTTTAAAGCATAAAGTTTGACCAAATCATTAAAAAAAAAAAAAAAAAAAAAAAAAAAAAAAAAAAAAAAGATAGTGTAAATAAACATTGAAATTTTACCTGGGTTTTTTTCTTCTCAAGACTAATCTAAGATCCCTTGATTTTAATCCCTTTATTTTAAGCCCTAGTAGGGATTGAAAAGCTAGTAGGCTAGAAACTAGTTATGTGGCAACAAAAGTTAACCTCTCACAATTAGTTTTTGGTTTGTATTTTCTTTTTTTTTTTTTTTTTTTTTTTTTTTTTTTTGTAGTTATTCATATTTTTATGTATTTATTTATATATTTTTTTTATGTAATTTGTATTCTTATTTGAATTAATGAAAAATTGGTTTGTTTGAAAAAGTAGAAAAAAAAATGGTGGGCTCAAAAACTGCGAAACGGCACGCAAACGGCTCAAGCCGGTAGAGGGGGTATTTTTGGTATGTGAATGTGAAATGTGAAATGTGAAATGCTGAGGTGGCGTTGATTTGGCAAAAATGGCACCCAAACGGCATGCCATGGTACCCCTCCCTCTAAGCTGAGCAAAATGCCGAAACCACTTGGACTCATAACTTGCTTCAGGAGCTTCGTACCCTCTATTTTCCGCTGCTTTGGTTTATTGTAATAAGGTTAGTGCAATGTACATGTCCTCTAATCGTGTGCACATAAGAACTAAGCACAATTAGATTGACATTGTGTGCGTGATTTGATTGCTAGTTGGCATGTTCGCTTTTTTCATGTTCTTTCATATTATCAGTATATTCACATCTTCACCAAAGGCCCTCCGACTTCATTGTTTAAAGAGTTCTTGTCCGAGTGTTTATCCACTCAAACTTTGTGGGTGTATTTAGGGGTGAGCGCGGTTCCGGAACCGCAAAGAACCGAACCGGAACCGCGAGAACCGAGAACCGCAAAATACATATATTAGGAACCGAGAACCGGACCGAAGAGCGTGGTTCGGTTCCGGTTCGGTTCCGGTTCCGGTTCGGGTATTTCGGTTCTACCCGATTGGAACCGAATTTTTTTAAAAAGTAGCCAAAAATTCAACATTTTTTTTATGTTTGCACGCATTTGCGTCTAAAGCGTAAATAGTATTGAACGATTAAAGTATATAGCCGAATATATTTTGAAAAACACGTTGTCGTTAAATGCCTTTAACCCATTTACGAATGATAAATTTATTTGTGCCTTTAACACACAATATTGCCATTGCTAAAATTGCTTCTTTAAACTGAAACAGAGTTGTAGATACTTCACTTAATGTTAAAAACAAGTAGAGCCACATCTAATGCAAGCAAAGACTTGAAAGGTTCTAGATAAGTATAGGCAAATGAGCAATGAGCATAGGATAGAGGACTGAAGTCGTGATAAAGTAAAGCTGTTGGTATTATTTCGTTTTTTCCTTTGGCATCAAACTCAAGATCAACAGATAGATGTTCATTAACTACATTTTAGTTTTTTTTCATCTCAATATTAATTAAAATATAACAACCCCACTACGTCACAAATACAAAATGCAATGATTAGTTGGAGAACTGAAAGTAGATATACATTGTAATATTGGGCGGTTCTTCGGTTCCGGAACCGAAACCCGCGGTTCCGGACCGAACCGAACCGAGAACCGAAATTTGAAATATCCAAGAACCGAGAACCGGACCGCGGTTCTAAAATGCGGTTCGGGTTGGGTCGGTTCCGGTTCGGTTCTCGGTTCCGGTTCGGTTCTCGGTCCATTTGCTCACCCCTAGGTGTATTAACGTGGCTTATTATCTCATGATCATTAGTTATTAGCCCATGTTTATGTATATGCTTAGCCCATCGTTAGCTAGCTTACCCTTCAAGCTACATAACTCTTATACATTGGGTATGTTTTGCAAAATTAGCTCGAGCTAGAACTTGAGTTGGAGCTTATATCATAAGCTGCAAGCCGAGTTTTTGTTTTCATGGAAGTATTTGATGAATTAGTTGTAACCAGAGCTTATTGTTGTAAAATGACATAAAAATAAATCAAATTAAATTCAAATATATATTTCAAACTTATACGTGTTCATCCCTTATATTTTTCAATGGTATTTGATTAATTTAACTGACTTGAAGCTCTACTCATTTTTAAAAGCTCATTTCAGTTACCTTTAAGCCAATTTCACCAGGACCTAATATAGTAATATCAATGCATTTGTCTTTGCCATGGTTAATTAACATGTTGACATGTAACATCGAACATGATTCTTGCATTCATATTATATCTATAATTAAATTACCCATACACATATAAGTTCAGGTTAGTTTGCTTTCATGACATCTAGTAAAAATGAACGGTTTTTCAACTTTTAATTTAATAATATAAGACAGCATGGCCCGTGCGATGCACGAGCTTTGTTCATTATAAAAAAATCCAGAGTTTTGTAATGGTTATCTGTATTTAGTTAATATGCTTAGTTTTGATTGGGTATCGAATGAATAAATGAAGTTCTTTTAAGTACCTTTTTGTGAATAGAATTGTTTCATGAAAAATGTATCAAATCCATGAGTGTGTTTCATCATCGTAACGCATAACATGTTATTTCAAAGCTAATAAGAATAACACTATTTCAAAAGATAAACAAACAGTTTATAGTACACATAACTTAAGCGTTTTTTTTTTATCTAATTGTTGTTCAACGTACATATTGTCACGTGGGGCTAATAACAGAGTTAATGTTATGCATTTCAGACCCGTGCTACGCACATCGGTTTGATCTAATTGCTGTTATCGTAATTTGCGGTAGTAATTTTTTGAAAATGTTAAAATCGGGATGTTGAGTTAAAGCGTTGGTCACATGTTTGAACGTTCATATTTTCACGCGGGGTTAATAACAGAGTTAATGTTATGCATTGTCTACTTGAAGGGCCTTTTATGGAAAAATTATAAATTTGAGGGTTTGTATATATATTTTCTTATTTAGTATTATGGTGTAGTATGTTAATGTTATGTATTGTATTACATATGATCTAATTGTTGTTCTGGTAATTTACAACACTACTGAAAAAGTTTATCTGTTTGTTTTCCTTTAAAGATTTGAGACAAATGAGTTTGATTAAAACTTTTGCAAATGGGTTTAGAACAAACGAGTCTGGTTTATGTTGACTTGTTGGTTTATTTCAATATATAAGATGTGTTTGAGTTTGGACGATAGAAGTAAAAAAATATTGTCTTAAAACTCCTTACCTGACTTTACTCTTTTAATTTATTTTTCGTATCTTGAAATATTAATATTAATATTTCATTTAAAAATCAGAATTAAATAAATTTATTGTGACAAACGGTAATTTTCTCACTAATATTTAAATAATGACTGGCAACTTATTGTGACTAAACCACTAAACTAGGCATTTACATGATTACATAACTATCACGGGAAAACAAACCCGCACACTGTGTCACACAGTAACTCACCAATACTATTAAATCTCATCAGGAACAGTGAATTTTTCCTATTCTCACATTTACAAACTATAATATAGTGAAAACGGGAGGTTATCTCACTTTTACTCAAAAACGAAACCACACGCGTACCGACATCACATCAGTAACAAATTAAAACTCAGAATTTATTTTGAGTTAACAAACTCTGAATTCATATAAGTTTTATAAAAACGTTCCTAAAAATTCATTTCCCATATTCATATAAATTCCGGTAAAACCCGAATTCAACTCAGCTCAGCGGGACGCGGGGTATAATTTACTCACTCCTCAAATAAATTCATCCAGTATTATACTTATTAGATTCTCCCACCCACATATATTCCCACACCCTTATCTCTTTTCTTCTTTCCCTTGTCCGCCGCACCACAAACCCAGAAAGGATAAATCGATCCATCTCTATCTCTCTTGGCAGTGTATGCCTTCCTTTCGATCTAGGTACTAGCCGTCACTTTCAAAGGGTCAGTTCCCCAAAGGTCAACTTATAGAAAACTGTATATGAAGAAGAGGTTATACTCGAATGGAAGGTTTCTATACCCCAAATCCGAAAGAACAAATAGAGCTACTCCCAAGCTCTCCCCTTTTAAACGGCTATCTCAGGCTCAATCGACCACACCACCACTTACAATCACTCAAAGGTTCTGAGAAGGAAAGGATACTCGAAGGGCAACAAGGTGACTTGGAGTGGTTTTGGCTGAGGTTCGATTAGGATAGCTAGGGTTTCTGATTGGGATTTGTTCGAGTTCTTCTGGGTTCAAAAGCCTTTCATTCGATTCATCATAAGGGTATAAGCCTCTTGTGTCCAACTCTTTCATATTTAATCCTGTCATTCGAGTTACTCTTAAATGATTTTGTTGATTTTTAGATCGAATGATAAGTTATTTAAGTTTTTGGATTTATGTTGCTATCAAATTTTTGTTGTTGATGTTGTTGTCATTGTGGCATAAAAGCTTAAGAAAGCTAGAAGTTGTCAATAAGTTAGATTATCGTTGGTCAATGTGGTTTTTGAATCCGTTAATTAGGTCCAATGATTCGAAAGTCTTTAGGCTAGAAGTATCGGATTGAGCCCGAAATTATGGTTATGGTTGGGATTTTGCGTCAAAACCCTTTCGAATGACCAGCCGTTTAGGTCTAGAAACCTTGTCCATGCCAAGAGGAAACTTGGTCATCTTGATTCGAATAGAAATCACCCTCGTAAGGGTGTGTTGAGGTCATTTAAATCTTGTTGGAACGCCCCCACAAGGGTGGGAAGGGCTGTACGTTTGGTTCAGTTGAGCCTCACCCCACAGCCACCCAAATAGGGTGTGTTGTGGTGTTCATTGGCTGAGGAAAACCACCCCAACAAGGGAGGATTATGGTCGAATCCCTGGCCAATCAAACTCACACCAGGCAGCCACCATGGTGGGTGTGCTAGCCATGGTTTAGACCTCATACGATCAAATGGCTTAGCCTCACAACTCACTCATTTACCACATAAGTTATGGTCCAATGTGAATTGGGAAGGATTGGTCGAATGCCCTTAGTTCACGTTTAGGAATCATTTTGGTTTAGTTTAACCCCAAAGGGGTGAAATCCTGCTCTTGAACCCACAATGGGTGTCAAATACGAACCTCCACACAAACACCAATAGAGTGACTGTGGTTGCCTAGTATTCGGCCAGACCACAAAGATGTATTAAGTATATATTTTTTTCCTAAGGTCGATCCTCACACTCACATTCAGTCATTCATGCTGGATATGGGGATAGTAGGTGTCAAACCAAAAGCCCCGCATGACACTTGAGACTCCCATGTCAAGAAGTCGGGTAGTACTCGACCTCAACGTGAACCGAATCTTGACATTTCAAGTCTATTTGATGTTGAGAAAACTGCCAGTAGACACACAAAGTATAACACCCCAACCCGACAAGGGTCAAAATGTCACATTATGGTGTTAATCAGAACATAATAAACGCAAGCGGAAGACTCAAATACAAGTCATGAAACAAAATGACTTTCAAAGAAATACAAATCAAATCCAACTCTAAAATGAAATAAATAACCAAGACATAAGTCATAAACTAAGGTTGGGTTGGTCTTCTAAAAGCTCCTACTCTCATCACTCAAATCCCAGCATCCCGCTTGAATACCTGCCGCAGGGAAAAGAAATGCGGCTGAGCTTAAAAAGCCCAGTGAACGGATATAAACGAATATGGAACTGAATATAATAAATAAGTATATGCAATGAAATAAAAAAGAATGTGCCGACCAGGATATCATAGGTCATGAGAATCAAATGAATAATAAATTAAGTGAAAGGTAATGAAGGCAACGAAACATAAAATTTATCCACGAGCTCAGAAAGCAGCCACCTGCTTAATCACACAATCATATATCATAACATAACAAATGGAGACATGACCTCCCAAAAGTGACATGGGGTGTATGGTACACACCACCATTTACTACAAAGCCATAACATAATCATATCACAAAACAAACCTAGGATGCATCCATACGCTCCTGCAAAACAAAGTTATGTACACCACCATACACCTGTACTCAGAAAAATATATTGGCGTACCAAAATGGCAATAAGCGCGCGAGCTCAATAATAATATACATATCAAAATGGAACGCCGTGGACCAATCACACCGCCACAGATAGTGTCATGCCACTGGTGCCTCAATGACATGGCCATGGTACCTCCATGACTAGTTAGCTCGGGTAACAGAATAAACAAGATATCACATCATAACGAATTAATCATGGTATATTTAAACAAAAGAATATTAACTAAAATGAATGCCATATTAAATGACATAGAACTGATATCATATCATAAGGAATCATATCAAACGGAAATCACCAACGAATATCATAACGAATGAAATAAAGTCAAGAATCGAAGAGTTAATGCGAAACCCTTACTGAGAAAGGGTAGAATATCCGTACCTTAGCAAATGAAATGAAAGCAAATGGAAAAGTGAACACAAGGAAACGCCTTCTTCAACAAATCTACACGGATTAATCATAAATTATTTATACGCCCATTTATAGTTCATTTAATGTCATAACGGATTTTAAATACTTGTTGTTAATCACCTTCTCATATTTAGGTTTTCTTACGTTAAATGTTCAAAACATAGGTTTAGGGTTCCATAAATTAATGCATAACTTAATTAGGTTATAAATTACCAATTAGATTTAGTCGAATATATAATTAGGGTTCAACCGAACAAGACAAAATTAGACCAAAGGGACCAAAACGAAACTCGGAGAATACACACAAAACCTTAAATGAGACGCAACTCTAATTCGGTACAAACACACACACTCTAACACTCTCGTTAATTAAATACAGAGAAACCCCTTTTTACCCCAAAACCGCAACACCATTTATAAAGCATGTCGAGACACACCATAAAACACTACACGATACAATTACACAATCAATTGCATCCCACATAAAGTCATGAACTTATATCCCTTTATATACCACAATCACGTGCATGGCTAGTAATGCACTTCTACCCATCATGTTTGACCCATGCTTAATAATATCTCTAATATGTAGTATGTGCACATGTTTATGTCGGGTTTTCAACACACACACACATATATTTAAACACCCCAAGCCACATGATATGATGACCCCATGTTTTATTTATATTCAATGAGTATCATATCTCAATAATGTGTGTATGAATATAACCTGGTTTTTAGATACAAGTCGACCCCAACATCTGAAATGTGTCTGGTATAACGATATAATCTGACTGGTTGGATTTCATTATCTGTTTACTAGCGTCAGTTAAATGTCTTATCATCATCTCTTGTACTTTTCACATTAACTTACTTTTTCTCCTAAATGATCATAAACAACTGTTTGGATTGAAGTCCATTAACTTTTGAAGTTAAAGAACGGAAGGTACATTCTGGTGTAAATCATGTAATCAACTCATAATATATTTGAACCTTTTGAGTGGATACTTTAAGCCCTTGGATTGGAAATTTTTCCCTACGTACCCACATGCAAAATACAACACTAAGCCAAACCCTTCACACTCATGCACACCCACGTTACCTCAACAGCCCCCACCCTTATTTCTCATTTTTTTTCTACATCAGATTGCAACATACAAAATGTAGTTTTTAGATAAAACTCGACACACTCTCAATAGCAGTCAACACGACACTCACACAACACCTTTTGCATCAGTTCTTGACACCCGTTTAACACATACACCAGCGCACACATGGTATCAAGCTAACGAGCAACTATAGGTTATAACGAGACCAACCAATGCCCTATGTCTAACCCCTTTTAAAATCAGATTGCAAACACAGTTTCATAGGTTTATTTACTTGATGTATATTGTACACAGCCCCACACAAATCAAACACACTCACACATAAAATCACGACACCAAACTGAGTACACCAGCCCTTATATCGACATAACAGCACACGCGAACATCGTCACAAACACCATAGCATACGAGACACACAAACATGCGATAACCCACAAAAAATCATAAAACTACACATGAAATCACAAGTGGTAAAACCCTAGTTCCTCTTGTTAATAAATGCATAGGGTTTCCAGATTAGTAAGGTTCATCATGCGTGCATTAAGTGGTTCAAATAGGGCTGAAAGATCAGCTTAGGGTCGAGTAAAGATGGGTCAAACAATCAGTAACATGGGTCGATCAAACAGAAAAGAAGCAAGGGTCGAATGCACCAGTTTTGGCATGGTTATAACATGATTTCATGTGGCGTTTTCCTATGTTTATAGATGGCCCAAGCAGTGACAAAACAAACATATACACGAGTAGATTAGCATATTTAAGTTCTGGTTAGTATACGTATATTGTGTATTAAAACCATAAGTGTATATAATATCTTAGTTATAAGAGCATGAGTGACGTATGACATGTATATGTATTCGAAACATACCTCTAGACGAAACGGCGGATCGGAACAGAAAACACGAACACGACACACAATGATCTTTGCTACGAGACTAAGACCCAAACACCAACCTAAACCTCCACCTTCGAATGGAGAGGAAAAATAATTTCCTGGACTTTGCTAAGTTTTCTGATTTGAATGGCGCATGGGGAGGATGAGAGAACCGAATATTATAGGAGTGTATTAAGAAAGGAAAACCGTGTATTTGGCTACTAATCAGGAACAATCATATCTCCTATTTTAGCAAAATATTTTGCAAAATATTTGGTGCTTATCTCCCTTTTAAAACGTGTGATAGATAGTAGACAAAGAGAATTTCGGTCTTAAATTTGTTGCTTACTTCTGAAGGTGATAAATCTTAGGTAATCACTATCATATCCTATAAAATAAAATGATTCTAATTAAAATATTACTTAATCTATTAATTAATTAATTTCCAGTAACGTCACCAAGTGAACATGTATTCGAACTTTATTTTTTTTGTAGGTCCATGGTATGATATATATATATATATATATATATTATATATATATATATATATATATATATATATATAAGTGAGACTTTCTTGCGAGAACCATTTTATCTGCGAGAACTGAGAGAACCACAAAAAACATACATGCACGCCTTCAATCATGTTATAACCATGCCAAATATAATATATATATATATATATATATATATATATATATATATATATATATATATATATAATTATTATTATTATTATAACCAACACTTTATTATTATTATTATTATTATTATTATTATTATTATTATTACTATTATTATTATTATTATTATTATTATTATCAAACTTACGTTAAATGTTCGAATATTTAGATAATCATGATTACGACAAAGTCCACATGGACTTGTGTTTGCATTCGTATAACACCAGGAAAATCCAACTCGCCTCATTTGAAAGCCCAACCTAAAATTTGCACCTTAAAACCCAATCCGTGTAGGGTGCTTGAATGGTGACTAATCTGAGCCCACCAGGCCCAATGTGGCATTCGGTGGTGAATCCTTAGTCCGGCCCAATGCTAAAACCCCCCTCCTTTGACTCAGTTGGGTCACAGCCCAACAAGAGTAATTGTATACAAGTTGTAATGCATATATATATTAACCGTGTGTCAAATTACTAAAAGCCGAACACATAAGTTTTTGTATCATAACCATCGCATGAAACCTGTATCATTAACTAATCTCGACTTAAAATCTGTCATGTAACATCGTCATCTACTCATGTATAAATTGCAAAAACATTAACAATCAACACAAAAGATGGGAACAAAGATATATATATATATATATATATATATATATATATATATATATATATATAATATATATATAATATATATATATATATATATAACTATCGGCAATATTTGAACCTATTATACAAATTATTATCTAATTCTATCGATTATAAAATGAAGCACATATAAAGAGTTACACGTTTTATCACTTATAAACGTAGTTTTGAAATTAGAACCAATAAATATCCATGTAGTTAACAAGAGTTAGAAAATATAATTTTAGTAAAACCTTACTTGACCTATTATAGCAAAATTAAAGGTTTTCTAAATATATAATTGTGAAACCAATTTACAAACACGAGTCATAACTGGTCTTTATTAATTAGATGAACTTGGTTGATTTTATTTAAACGAAGTAAACAAAACCTTTATTATACAAACGTTATGCAATATTTTCTCGAGGCAATAAATATTTGGATACTAAACGTCATTTACACGTAATTTTATTTCAAAACCTATATAACTAATCATATATTTCTAACAACTAAACTACACGTCCTTAATATTCCATATCTCGATAAAATCTATTCTTGCTCTCAATTCATTCCTCATCTTCCGAATTCCCTCCCTCAAAATCCTATAAGACTCCCATATCTTCGCTGCCGTACATTTAAGCATTTCTTAGAACAATACCTACAAATACTTAGGAATCTATTCATAACCTCACTTGCTGCCACAAAAGCGACAACGGCATAAACACTTTAAAAACATTTGAATCAAATTCTGTAGAAACTTACTTTAGTACTTGAAACTAAAACATGATTTATTAATCTAGGTTGCGTGTTGGTGCTGTACATTCCCTAAATTCACAGCATTCACTGTTCAGACTATTAAAGGTGAGTTTATAGCCACACTTTACTTATACTTATTTTTCAAATATGGGGTGAGAAACATGCAAATTATTTTACGAACCACAATACTACTAAATTTTCTCAAAAACTATTGCGTAGTTAGCCTAAGCCCTAGAACCCACTATCATGCCCATTTTCAAGAGCCATTAGTTCCTTTTGGAAAGCACGATTGCTTAAGATAGATCTATTGAGGTGACTCCCCCGTTCGGTTGGCCAGACAAGTCAATGCGAGCGTATAGCAAGTCGGACTACGAGTGTATTGGGTTAAACACTCACTAAGGTCCCCTTGACTATTATTTATGTGCTATAGACTAGCGCACTAAACTGTCGAGCTTCGGTTGCATGAACTTAGAGTGTAACACCCCAACCCGGCAAGGGTAGAAGTATCACATTAATGGTTTCACATCAGGTCAAAACAAAGCATACATTCAATAGTAATACAAGGATTCTCAAAGGTTACAAATGAAATACTGAATACACAAGGCTACAAAGGAAACAAAAGCTAAATAACTTCTACTTCAGAATAACTATCAAGGTCTTCTAAGTCCAAAAGTCTCTTCACTCATACCCAGCTTCCAACTAAAAACCTGCCGCGGGAAAAGAAACGTGGCTGAGCTTAAAAAGCCCAGTGAACAGATATATAATAAACGAAAAAGAAAACAAATGAAACGAACATGTATAGTTTAGTGCATGGAATGTATATAAGTTATAGGCAAAGAATATAAGTGAGAAAGAAATGAAAAGAAAAGGAAATAAAAGGATCAGTAATCCTCCATGAGCCCGAACAAATCAAATATAGTAACCATGTCTTCATAATCATATAGAGGGGAGACCTCTTATATAACCAGATACTATGAGGGGTGTCCTCATTCTTCCAATTGGAGTAGCTAACTCCCGAACTTGTGAAAGACGTGGATTGCACCCAGCATCAGTCACCGAACAATATATAACATCAAATCATGTTAAATCCACTAATACGAACACGAACCTAGGATGCATCCATACGCCCCCAGAAACAATATTAAAATAAATAATAAATATAATGTGCGCGTTACGAACAATGGGGACGGTGTGGAACATCACTCAACCACACTAAAGTCATGCCAGCGGTACATCACAGACATGGCCATGTTACCTTCATGGCTAGGAAACGAACTTGGCTCGGGTATCAAACTGAAAGGTCAAAGGTCAAAGGTCCAAATCAAAGCAAAGCTTCAAATAGTCTAAGTCATCGAATCATGGTCAAAGTCCAAACATCAAAGGTTCATGGCAAAGGTTCATCATCGGAGGTTCATAATCAAATGGTTCATTTAAAGTAATCTTTATCAAATGATTTTCGTAAAAATGACCTTTAATAACAGTTTTCACAAAAGCTTAGTCTTGAAAAGTGGTTTCCACAAAAGCTTAGTCAAATTCTAAATAAAAGTGGTATCGCATATTTCATAAACATCATTTTTAAAATATTTTTTCTCAAAACATTTCCATAATGTAATTGAAAAGGTTTTCACATCTAATTACCAAAATCAAATGAACCCTCGAAGTATTAAGTGATTCGAATACTAATATCATAAGGTAACGAACGAATATCAAAGGAATCATTATAGAAGCTCAAAGCAAAAGGGTCATATCGAACATCAAAGTCCACAATGAATCAAACAAACGAACCAAAGTGTAGGGGAACATAGCAATGGCTTGGGAAATCCTAACGAGTCGAAATCAGAAGTCAAGAGAACGAAAGCACCTTACTGAGAAGGGCAGAATATCTGTACCTTATTAGCAGAACACAAATGACAAGGATCAAATTACTCCTTCCTCGAACTTAAGGGAGTAGAAGACAGAATAACAAGTGGCTTTTAGTTATCTTTCCATTTTAAGTAACTTTCTATTTTTAGTAACTTCCTTGTTAGGTAACTTTCCTTATTTAACAGGTTTCCCGAATTGGCAAGTTTCCATAATTAGCAGATTTCCATAATTAGAAAGATTATAATATCACCAATTTAGGTTAAGTCATTAATCAAGCCTTATTATGGGATTAAGGTATATTTTAGCAAGTTACAAAAGTCTAGGGTTATTTATGACAAATTTTCATAGTTTAGGGTTTTAATTGTAAATTCACCAAATTCAAAGGTCTAATCATGAAAATACTTTAAGTTACTGATTTAAATACCCATGTCATTCAGAATGACATTTTAATCCCTTAAGTTTCACAATTTACAAGTTACATCCCTCTAGTTTCATTAATAACAAATAAACCCTATATTTACATAATTTACAATTTGACCCTTACAATTATTATATTTACACCTCAAGCACCTTATTTTACCAAATTACAGAATATACCCTTACAATTAACATATGGTACGAATTAACCCCCATGTTTCACATAATTACACATTTAGTCCTTTTAATTTACAAAACTTATAATTAAACTCACAAATTATCAATAATTACATATTAAGCCCACGAATATCCAAAATTACCTATTACATCCCTAATAACATTATTTACACAGAATAACCATGAGTTTCCAAAATTTTCACTTTTGGTCCCTCTATTTTAAATAAATACAAATCGTACCCTATAAATACAAATTAATTCTTTTCTTGTAATATTTACTCTTAGGACCCTTATGTTATATTTTTCCTACATTCCCACAGACCTAATCAATATTACAAAAATATCCCACAAGTTTCAAAGTTGGCAAAACATACCCTTTTTATTTTATTTCCCAATCGGTAACCCTTTTAAATTACAAAAACTAAACCCTAGCCCATCTAATCATCAAAAAATCATTACTACATCATCATAGTGCATTAATTAACCAGATTCCATTATATAATCCCTAACCCTAATTCGTTCCTAGGGTTTCCTATTTTTTTTCCTTTATTTTTCTTTAAATTCGATTACAACAAAAATTAACCACGACTTATCTAGGCTTCTATAATTCATTCCAACATTTTTCCCAGGTCATATTATTTATATAAGGTCCAAATAAAATAAACATAGCATCCAGAAAAATCGTATAAGCAGATTTGGAATTTTTATACGTTTTTGCTTTCAAAAATTATTTCGATCTATATATCATGCATGGTTCGTGTTATATATATTTTATTTAGGTCTTATAGGGTACTAAGAACATAAGAAAAATATAATATGAACATTTGAACGATCAAAAAGGATAATTGGAATTTTTGTACCTCTCGGATCCACTAATTCGACAAACAAAAACTCTAGCGATCAAACGAACGACTCCACAACCTTCCAAACAATTTTCCTAGCTTCCTTAGATGTTGTAGAATACCAGAAAGATAACCCACGAATTTTCCCCAGCTCGAATGAGGCAGAACGAATTTTTGTTTAGGGTTTTAAGGTTTTCGGTATATAAATAAAAGGAAGAATAATAAGGCCGAATATATTAGGGATAGGAGAGCAAGAATTTCGGTCCAAGCAAGGTAATTAGGATCAATACTGATTTGGAAGATTTCCTGATTTTATTGGTATTTATCTTGCATTTTATTTAATTTAAATTGAATTTACAAATAATAATAACATACATTTAATTATAATTCGGCATATATATGTATTTATATATATTCATAAATTTTTCTACATTCCAAAATGTTAAATTGTAGACATAAAAATTACTTCGCTTCATATCTTGCTCATTCCCGAAGGTTTGGGATTTATTTGGTACTTTAAATGCTTATTAATCAAATTTTAAAATTATAGGGGCAAATTGGTCTTTTTACATGTTTTAGATTTTTGGGTTTTACAACTTCTTCCCCTCTAAAAGAAAATTCCATCCTCGAAATTTGAAGTCGCAAAGTGAAACGAAGTCGTAGCGAGTTGCAAAAGATCATCACGAACATTCTCATGCCCGAGGAGGTTCTTTCAAAAAGATCTTCAGACCAAATAGTTTCTCATGACTCGAATCAAAACGAAGTGGGTTCAAATTTCCTCAGAAAGAGACAAATTAGGTTGTTTCCGATCAAAAGACCATGCAACAAAAATGGAGGATAGGTGAATCTCCCGGAAGCTCATATGGAATACGAACAAGATTTTAGATCAAATTAATTGTATCGACAGTAAAGAGTTTTACAAGAATTCAAGATTTATAACCGAGGTCAACAGTATAAAACGAGAGTCCAAACTCATCCAGATATTTAACGAACGAAGGTAGAGTATACGCATAGGTAGAATGAACTTAAAGTCTCACTAATCACGGATAATCCAACGGAGATTCAAATTCTAAACTTCTTAGGTACTCCCCAAGATATCCTAAGCCCACAACAAGTGCACGTTATATGATGTAAGTATTATCACGTTGGCCAGACGTCATAATACTGGCATCATATAAATATGCCCTTATAATGGTCATACTTTATCTCAAGTCGTAATCAAAACCACCTATCTTAATCCACCTAGTACTTCTACTGTCTCGAGGTCAACAAAATCGAATGCCCTAGTCAAGAGGGAAAAACAAAACTATTCGCAAGAGTATCAAAATCTCAGATTGCCTAGCAAAATGAGGTACGCCGTCACAAGCATCATATCTTTCACAATTCGCCAAAATCTCTAAAAACAAAGCCATCACCGAACATACGAAAATAAACACGAAACTGAAATGCTTCTAGGGAACTTAAATCATGAGAGGATCTTATTACTATATAACGAAGCTTAAGTGAGTCAATGGAAGTGAAAGTTAGTCGTCAAAATCTTCGGTCTTCCCAGAATCAATTCTTCCAAACATAAAGGGTCTGTTTCTAAACTCCGTCCATTCAACACATCCAATCTCCTCAAGTCCGGTTAATTTGTCATCATCTGTCCATCAATCGGAAAGTGAAACCAAAATCGAGAACTTGTGTCTGGTTCGTCGAGCCTCCTGCAATTCTCCTTGGAGTGTGATGGAGTAATGTGGATTTCTGGCACGATCTTTGAATCTCTTCATCATCCAGTCTGCTTTCGCTCTCAATTCATCTTAGTACAACCAAGATGAATAGGGAAATTAGACTGCATGTCTTCATCAGCTCCAGGTTCGCCATCTTGACTAAATTTCTTCTTCTGCATCGCCAACACTTCTGCCTTGTAAGGAATGTCTTCACTCTTCAGGGTAGCCACGGTCGTTGTCAATTCCAGGTCATGCAGTGAAATAATTCTTCTGATATGTCTCAAGTTGTCCTAATGTATACGAAAACCTTCTGTGCTGTAAGGGAGTATAACCGAGTCTCTTTCTGATTTATCCCAAAGATTGTCCCGCCCGAGGGTATGGAAGCTAACTTCTATCTCAACTTTTCCAAAACTCCATTCTAAATCAAACTAAGCTGTTTCTCTATGTTCACGAAATTCCTCAATGGTATCCTAAGTTGCAAACATCTTCCAGAATTCTTCTGCAAAGTTCAAAAGGTTTCAGTTCTCCTTTCTGTTATCGGTCTTGACCACTTGGTGATAGTCTTCAAAGTTCGCGGGATTTAAAGAGGCATCCTCAATTAAGAACATCGTTGTCTCAACAAATATCAATCTCTCAGAATGTACAAATGATCAACGAATTTCCTAACAAAGTGCAAAGATGATTTTCATGCTCTTCCTCGTCTCCGAACGTACTTTTAAGTCATACAATGACCATTGTTCAAGTGCTCACGAGAAAAACATTATTTATCAAATTCGCAAAACAATCAGAGCTTTAGCTAATACTATTAGCGTCACTAATCGTCATAGAGTCGTTTATGAATACGGAAGGCGATTCCAAGAATAAAATCAATTCATCAGGAGGAACTTCGCGCTCTGAAATTAAACAAACACGTAGTCGTTTCAGGGAGGATGAATATTGGCTCCTAACAGTAATATGGTTCAGCTATCTCCAGTCACTATCCTTCTTCATCGCGAACGAAAACTAAAACACGCCCAGAAGATACACTTAAGCAAACTCACTTCCAGGCCTTCGGTTGCTACTCTTCCCGGTTGCTCAAATCAACTGGTATGATTCCGGACACATCTGAAAGACATCTTCGCTAGGTGACTAGACAATCTCTCGGTATCAAGTCAAATCCTACCTCACACTCCGATGGAAAATTTTGGTGGTTCGACCAGGAATCATATTCAGAAAACGCAGGGTGCCAAGTAACTCTCAAGATAAGGTTCATTCATTGGTGTATGAAATGGTTTCTAGGAAAACTTCATAACCGCGAAGTAACACACGAGTCTCTAGAGTAATAGTGATAACAGAGGGTCTAACAATCGGTAATCATGGTAGGGAGTTCAAAATTGTTGCAAACGTCAAAGGTGAGACATAGGAGGGATAGTTATCAATATTTGAATGTTCAATCGACCAATTCCTTGTCAGAATAAAATCGAAGTTAACTATCCAAAGAAAGACGGATCACAAATCAAATCTTTATCATTCAAAAGTGAGAGGAAAGATTTTTATACTTGTGGTTACACACCACAAGACCTCTCTTAGGAATAGAGATGGGTGAAACGAAATCAAATAGTGTCGGAAGATTTATAGATACTTATCAAAAGCAAGAGACAAAAAGAGAATACATCAAGTACGTCATCGCCATGGAGATTCTCAGAATGACCGAAGAGGCATCAAAATGATTGACGAAAGGATCAGAGGTCAGAGTCAAAATCCGAAGATAAGGATCAAATAGTGTCAGGCAATTATTGTGCGATTCTCAATGCCTTCAAGATTCAATCAGGTTCAAATCTTAGGTGGTGCGAGGTATAAGCTTTCGATTTTCAAAAGTGATATCAACAGGATCTAACCAAAAGCAAGGCACGAATCAGAGTGATGCGGAAGCAAATGATACCTAAACAAACGCCTTATAGTCTACCCATTCCTCACTGGTCAAAACTTACGTTCCTATAGGGAAATCTTAAAGCAAATTTTCAAAGGTTGTCTTACGAGCGCCTACAGGGAAAACTTAGTGGTCCTAACTTACACAGGCCAAGGGTAAATGTATTACGAATCGCAGCCTGTCGCTCTGATACCATAATTGTAACACCCCAACCCGGCAAGGGTAGAAGTATCACATTAATGGTTTCACATCAGATCAAAACAAAGCATACATTCAATAGTAATACAAGGATTCTCAAAGGTTACAAATGAAATACTGAATACACAAGGCTACAAAGGAAACAAAAGCTAAATACTAAGTCTGCAAATGCAAATCCTTCTAATAACTTCTACTTCAGAATAACTATCAAGGTCTTCTAAGTCCAAAAGTCTCTTCACTCATACCCAGCTTCCAACTAAAAACCTGCCGCGGGAAAAGAAACGCGGCTGAGCTTAAAAAGCCCAGTGAACAAATATATAATAAACGAAAACGAAAACAAATGAAACGAACATGTATAGTTTAGTGCATGGAATGTATATAAGTTATAGGCAAAGAATATAAGTGAGAAAGAAATGAAAAGAAAAGGAAATAAAAGGATCAGTAATCCTCCACGAGCCCGAACAAATCAAATATAGTAACCATGTATTCATAATCATATAGAGGGGAGACCTCTTATATAACCAGATACTATGAGGGGTGTCCTCATTCTTCCAATTGGAGTAGCTAACTCCCGAACTTGTGAAAGACGTGAATTGCACCCAGCATCAGTCACCGAACAATATATAACATCAAATCATGTTAAATCACTAATACGAACACGAACCTAGGATGCATCCATACGCCCCCCGAACAATAATATAATAAATAATAAATATAATGTGCATGTTACGAACAATGGGGACGGTGTGGAACATCACTCAACCACACTAAAGTCATGCCAGCGGTGCATCACAGACATGGCCATGTTACCTTCATGGCTAGGAAATGAACTTGGCTCGGGTATCAAACTGAAAGGTCAAAGGTCAAAGGTCCAAATCAAAGCAAAGCTTCAAATAGTCTAAGTCATCGAATCATGGTCAAAGTCCAAACATCAAAGGTTCATGGCAAAGGTTCGTCATCGGAGGTTCATAATCAAATGGTTCATTTAAAGTAATCTTTATCAAATGATTTTCGTAAAAAGGACCTTTAATAACAGTTTTCACAAAAGCTTAGTCTTGAAAAGTGGTTTCCACAAAAGCTTAGTCAAATTCTAAATAAAAGTGGTATCACATATTTCATAAACATCATTTTTAAAATAATTTTCCTCAAAACATTTCCATAATGTAATTGAAAAGGTTTTCACATCTAATTACCAAAATCAAATGAACCCTTGAAGTATCAAGTGATTCGAATACTAATATCACAAGGTAACGAACGAATATCAAAGGAATCATTATAGAAGCTCAAAGCAAAAGGGTCATATCGAACATCAAAGTCCACAATGAATCAAACAAACGAACCAAAGTGTAGGGGAACATAGCAATGGCTTGGGAATTCCTAACGAGTCAAAATCAGAAGTCAAAAGAACGAAGCCACCTTACTGAGAAGGGCAGAATATATGTACCTTATTAGCAGAACACAAGGATAGCAAATGACAAGGATCAAATTACTCCTTCCTCGAACCTAAGGGAGTAGAAGACAGAATGACAAGTGGTTTTTAGTTATCTTTCCATTTTAAGTAACTTTCTATTTTTAGTAACTTCCTTGTTAGGTAACTTTCCTTATTTAACAGGTTTCCCGAATTGGCAAGTTTCCATAATTAGCAGATTTCCATAATTAGAAAGATTATAATATCACCAATTTAGGTTAAGTCATTAATCAAGCCTTATTATGGGATTAAGGTATATTTTAGCAAGTTACAAAAGTCTAGGGTTATTTATGACAAGTTTTCATAGTTTAGGGTTTTAATTGTAAATTCACCAAATTCAAAGGTCTAATCATGAAAATACTTTAAGTTACTGATTTAAATACCCATGTTTTCAGAATGACATTTTAATCCCTTAAGTTTCACAATTTACAAGTTACATCCCTCTAGTTTCATTAATTACAAATAAACCCTATATTTACATAATTTACAATTTGACCCTTACAATTATTATATTTACACCTCAAGCACCTTATTTTACCAAATTACAGAATATACCCTTACAATTAACATATGGTACGAATTAACCCCCATGTTTCATATAATTACACATTTAGTCCTTTTAATTTACAAAACTTATAATTAAACTCACAAATTATCAATAATTACATATTAAGCCCACGAATATCCAAAATTACCTATTACATCCCTAATAACATTATTTACACAGAATAACCATGAGTTTCCAAAATTTTCACTTTTGGTCCCTCTATTTTAAATAAATACAAATCGTACCCTATAAATACGAATTAATTCTTTCCTTGCAATATTTACTCTTAGGACCCTTATGTTATATTTTTCCTACATTCCCACAGACCTAATTAATATTACAAAAATATCCCACAAGTTTCAAAGTTGGCAAAACATACCCTTTTTATTTTATTTCCCAATCGGTAACCCTTTTAAATTACAAAAACTAAACCCTAGCCCATCCAATCATCAAAAAATCATTACTACATCATCATAGTGCATTAATTAACCAGATTCCATTATATAATCCCTAACCCTAATTCGTTCCTAGGGTTTCCTATTTTTTTTCCTTTATTTTTCTTTAAATTTGATTACAACAAAAATTAACCACGACTTATCTAGGCTTCTATAATTCGTTCCAACATTTTTCCTAGGTCATATTATTCATATAAGGTCCAAATAAAATAAACATAGCATCCAAAAAAATCGTATAAGCAGATTTGGAATTTTTATACGTTTTTGCTTTCAAAAATTATTTCGATCTATATATCATGCATGGTTCGTGTTATATATATTTTATTTAGGTCTTATAGGGTACTAAGAACATAAGAAAAATATAATATGAACATTTGAACGATCGAAAGGGATAATTGGAATTTTTGTACCTCTCGGATCCACTAATTCGACAAACAAAAACTCTAGCGATCAAACGAACGACTCCACAACCCTCCAAACAATTTTACTAGCTTCCTTAGATGTTGTAGAATACCAGAAAGATAACCCACGAATTTTCCCCAGCTCGAATGAGGCAGAACGAATTTTTGTTTAGGGTTTTAAGGTTTTCGGTATATAAATAAAAGGAAGAATAATAAGGCCGAATATATTAGGGATAGGAGAGCAAGAATTTTGGTCCAAGCGAGGTAATTAGGATCAAATACTGATTTGGAAGATTTCCTGATTTTATTGGTATTTATCTTGCATTTTATTTAATTTAAATTGAATTTACAAATAATAATAACATACATTTAATTATAATTCGGCATATATATGTATTTATATATATTCATAAATTTTTGTACATTCCAAAATGTTAAATTGTAGACATAAAAATTACTTCGCTTCATATCTTGCTCATTCCCGAAGGTTTGGGATTTATTTGGTACTTTAAATGCTTATTAATCAAATTTTAAAATTATAGGGGCAAATTGGTCTTTTTGCATGTTTTAGATTTTTGGGTATTACATAGAACTAGCGCGATAGACTATTTTGTATGACGTTATATGCGTTGTAATGATCGTACACAAAACTATTGGTCCAAATTTATTATTTACACTTTAACTTAAACATATGAACTCACCAGCTTTTTGCTGACTTTTAGCATGTTTTTCTCAGGTGTGTAATTTGATTGTTTATGGCAAGGATTCGGCAATGCAAGGGTCATAGCCCTTTTTCAGAAGAATTGGCAGACATAATTAAGACTTGTTTTTATATGGGACCACTGAAACTAATGGGTCTACTTTTCTAAACAATGAATGATTTTTTGTAAACTCTAAATGTTAATTTATTTAAAACGGAGTATGTATTCCATTCTTTGTTTACCTTGTGTTGTGATTTCCAATCCACAAGTAGCACCCTCAATGTTTCGTATGCTTCCGCGACTGTTAAATTTTGGGGGTGTTACAGATTGGCATCAGAGCCTAGGTTATAGAGAACTAGGTACATATAAACCCTAAACTATAACCGTTTTTCATAAAAACAAGTCCCTATGACCGCCACTTGCCTTGCTTGCCACTTTACTTGTTGTTTAATTATCTTGACTGCATGCTATGATTTATGATTCATTAATTTTACATAATTACATGTACTATAAGTATCATATGTATATATTTATATACACTTAACCTACATTATTTACTACGAGTATTTTCGATATACTTACACACATATACCGTTTTTGTCACAGACTATGTCTTCCCATCACATTTCTCTGATCTCGCCAGACTCAGACGATCCATACATGCAAGTATTGCAGGCTTTCAATGCACCAGACCCCGACTTACTTGAACCTACACTCACTACAGCATTACCTACACCTGCTATCGACCATACTTCCATCCAGCCTATCCCCACTACTGATCCTACTACACAGCATACTCCATGTTCGCCGTACTACCCGCATGCGTGTCCCTGGATATCGGATGCGATACTCAGATTTACTACCATCACCTCAGAAGAGAGCCCGAGTTATCTATACGGGTACCTCTACCACTCCCTTATCCCTTTCACCTACCACATCCCCAGATCCGTCACCACCCCGTCAGAGGCTCAGGAGGGCCAATGACTCATACTCAGCTGAGGAAGAAGAATAATCAGAAGAGGATCCGGAGGAAGACCCAGAGGAGGATCCTGAAGAGGAGCCAATGGAAGATCCTATTCCATAAGAGATTATACCAGCTGAGCCACGAAATGGAAAAGGAATTATGGAGGTGATGCCAAGCACGTTTGAGATAGGGCAGAGCTCTAGGGTTACTCAGATTGTGGGAGGTGACATGGATATGTGGTATGTGTTAAATTACACATACCTTTTACCTAATTTATCGTACTTAATAGACCAAAAACTAACCAAATGTGCCAAATATGTTGTGTTTTGGTGTTTATGCATGTGCAGGTACGAATATTATGAAAAAGGACAAAAATCAAGAGAAAACGACAAAAACGGGCACGAGATTTAGACAAGAGCTCAAAAGCCGAGGCCGGGGAAGAGATTTCAAGTTTGGATCTCTATTATCCTTGAAGATTCATCATAAGTCAAGAATAGCCCTTGGAATAATTTTTCATAAATGGTCCTTGAAATTTACATATTGGCAACATTAGTCCTTAATCCTAAATTCTAATTCTAAAAGCAAAACCGGATCTTATTTAAACAACAAATCCAACCCCATCAACCCAATTCCATTGCAAGCCCAACACCAGCCCAATCCTTAATAAACCCAACCCGTATCCCATATTCCCGACCCCATCTAATTAAACCCAGGTCAAAGATAGCTAAACCAAGGTCAAACAACTGAAAAAAACGCGCCTTTTTACTATTCACCCATCCTCTCCAAATTTACCCTGCTTCCACCTTTTACCCGTACTTAAAGGACTTCTAGAAGACCTCTGACACACGGGAATGACAGAGTGGACAAATGGAGTGATTTGATTGGTGGCTACACATCACCAACATGATCCAACGACTGCTATTGAAGGATTGGTGATCAAGGGCTCTAATTGATGATCTGGATGCTTCTCAGAAACCCCAAGACTCTCTCCTGAAGGCTATATAAAGACCCTCTCATCACACATAGAAGGCTGTCCAATTTTTGATTAAATTGAGTCCATTTTAGCTTATTGTTTTCTTTACAGCTTATTTAGTTACTTGTCTTTAAATTGTATTTCAAATTTCAGTATTGTAATTTCCCTTTTATTAATACAATTTAAGTTTTATCTTTAAATTTCCTTGTCTCAATTTACTTTTAACTTTCATTTATTGTTATTCAATCTGTTTTAAGCTTCTATTTCTGTTCCATAAGCTTATTAATAGCTTTTGTGAGTTTATTTTTGCTTAATTCCTGTTTTAATCTAAAAAATTCAAAAAAATCAATAAAAGTCAACAAAAGTCAAAATAAGCTGTTGTGGATGATAAGCCAGACCTGGAAGGGCTTATTGCTGTTACTAGCTTGTCTTTTGACAAGCTAGAGCTTGTAGAGTAGCTCCTCGAGCATAATTTGCCCTGTTTGTGCATGGGCTTTTGTAAGTTTCAAGAATTTTCAAGTTTTCAAGTTCAATTAGCTTATTTCTGTTCATTTAAGTGCTTATTTGATTAATTTCTGCTCATTTGTTATAGTTGTTGCTATTTTATGCTTAATTGATAGTTTTCATTTAGTTTTTCTTGTTTTTACTTAAAAATCACAAAAAGATCAAAAATAGCTCAATATAGACTTAGCTTATTTCAGTGCTTATTCTTAGTTGAGAATTGTTCATTAGTGCTTAATAAACCTAGCTAACCATCTGTGTTTCATAGTTATAGCTTATTTTGGTCCTTATAAGCCTTAAATATTAAAACAGTCAACAGAAGGGGTGTTTGGCATAAGCTTATAAATGGGTCAAAATTGGTTTTTATTGATCAAAAGTTTTTAAACCAACTTCAATCTGATCTAAATAAGTCATGTTAGCTGTTTTCTAGTTGATTTGAGCTTTTCTAAGTTGTTTTAGGAAATTTGGTTTGATTTTCCAAATTTTGAGTTTAACACAGTCATGCTAGCTTATTAGTTAGGAATTAGTGATTAGGTCTTGTTTATGCAATTTAGGTATTCATTCTATGTTATAAGTTGATGTGCAAGAACTGGTTTCATATCATATTGATTTGGGGTCATTTGTGTTCAATTTAGTCCAATCTTCACATTAGTAGCCAAAATTCACATGCAGTCTAAGTAGCCACTTTTATGATTCAATTTTAGTGCTAATTTGTAGTTTATGGTGTCTGATTTTCAGATTTCTAGTTGTTTGCTAGTTGTAGAGTGTTTTTTCATAGTTTTCAGACTTGTCCTCAGCTTATTAGTGATTAATCAAAAGCTTAAAAGTTGCTCTTCTGGACTGTTTTGCCCTGCATCAGCCTATATCTGTCTAAGTGCCCAACTGTTCAGCTTAGTATCTGCTTATCTACTAGAGCTTATTGTCTGTTTTTGGGTTTCTAGATAGCCTTTAGTATAAGCTTTGACTATTTGCAGCTTTTAGTGAATTAGCTTTAGGTTTGATAGCTTTTTCTTGAGCTTAAAGTGCCTCATTAGGGCTGTTTGGATTTACAAGTTTTTTATTTAGCTTATTTGAATTCAGTGCTTATTTATGTTTGTGGATTGCTTATTCTGATTTCATGGCTTATTTAGGATTTGCTTTCAGATTATTTTAGCTTATTTAAGTTTCACTTAAGGTTTTAGAAGCTTATTAGCTTATTTCACAGTAGCCTTAGCTTAATTTCTTTCCATTTTCAGTCTGTCACCTCTTTCTGCTTATTCTGTGCTTAATATTGAGTTTCACCAAAAGTTATTTTTAATAAAAAAGCCTTAATTTCATCTGCTTAATTAGTTTTTAAAAGAAAATTTCAAAAATAAAATATAAGAAAAAATAAAAAGGTGCCAGGGTTCGCTTATTTATCTTTGTGGATTGCTTATTCTGATTTCATGGCTTATTTAGGATTGCTTTCAGATTATTTTAACTTATTTAAGTTTCACTTAAGCTTTTAGAAGCTTATTAGCTTATTTCACAGTAGTCTTAGCTTAATTTCTTTCCATTTTCTGTCTGTCACCTCTTTCTGCTTATTCTGTGTTTAATATTGAGTTTCACCAAAAGTTGTTTTTAATAAAAAGCCTTAATTTCATCTGCTTAATTAGTTTTTAAAAGAAAATTTTAAAAATAAAATATAAGAAAAAATAAAAAGGTGCCAGGGTTCGAACCTTGGACCTCCTGCATACCAAACCTCACACAAACACACCTGAACCATAATCTCCCTTGGGACTTTTCTGTTATCCCCTGCAACCTTAATTTATTTGAGCTTTAATTTTCTGTTTTGCTTATTTTTAAACTTTGCTTATAACACATTGTATGCAAATCACAAAGAACGTGTAATTTTTACCTACAGTTTAACTTAGTTTTGCTCGAACCCTTGATTTAACTCTGTCGTTTTTTTCTCTATCCTTTACACTCTGTTCTCAAGTTTGTAAATGGAAGTAAATAAAGGATCACAAAAAAAAATCATGTTCTCAAGTTTTTGGAAATAAGTAAATGGAAGTAAAACACATGAAAATGACATTTGTCTCTTTGTTTTTTTCACTCCACACTTTCATCCCATATATGGGATGGAAAGGAAGTAAAGTGAATAAGACAAAAATGAAAAGACTTTAATGTCAAAAATACCATTTGTCTTTAGTGTGTATTTATTATTGAGCAAGGTTATAATAGTAATTTCACAAATATAAAAAGTATAAAATGGGACCACCTACTTTCATTTACTTTACTTTACTATAAACTCAAGAACATGAAAATCTATAAACTTTACTTCCACTCTTCCCTATTTCTTTACATTGCATTACTTTACTTTACTTCCCTCTTAAAAAAAAACTCTATAACAGAGTGTTAAACCTAATTAATTTTCTTCCAAGTTTCATACAGGCCTATGATATTAAATTTTAGTGGCCCATCCTTTAAAAAGGCCCAGTGAAGTAGCATTCATAAAGGCTTCAAAACGGTACTCACAAGTTTAAGATGACTAAGTTTAAGGATGTATAGTGCAAATTTAATCGGGTTACTAAAAAATTTGAGATGTTGTCGGGTTAGTTTTACTAAGAGTAAATTGCAAAAATCGTCCTTCTCGTTTCGCTAAATTGCAGATTTCGTCATTACGGTTTCGAAATGGTGAAATTACTCTATATTTGCATACATGAAAATTGACATGATCATTACATCTTAATCATGTTAGAATTCTTTTTAGTGCCTTTTGTCTCTATCGGCCCAAAATGTATCACATAAATTAGTAATAGTAAAACCTGCATATCAAAAGCTACACACAAACAGACTTAGTAATAAACTAATACATAAATCAATGACCAAGAGTCATTTATACTTATGATTTTCTTTTACTGGTTAACTAGACGATGTATGCACAAATGACACCCAAAACTCACATGACAAAATATCATCTACTAGAAACTCAGTAAGTCTTGAAGGAGGTTATAAAATGATCTGGCTTAACATATTATAACATACAAAATAAGATCATTTTGAACATCAGAAGCAAAAGCTCGTAAGTTTGAATACGTTAATACACTTTGACAAATTTCAGGTTTTAGTAATAGTGATTGATGTTCTCTGGCCTGTGGATAATTCCTCTGCAGACTAGAAGGATCCCATCAACATTCAGATTGAAGCAAACCTCGATACGCGAAGTCCCATCGGTACCTGGTGTAAGGCCTTTGAAGCTGAAGTCGCCAAGTAATAAGTTGTCCTTAACTTTGGCCCCCTCACCTTCATACACTGAGATATATTGTGATGTTCTATTAAGTGAATAAACTATTGTTTTCATGCTTGTGGGTATGCATGTATTCTTGGGGATAATAACTTTCATGAGACCACTTTAATTTCACCATCAATCTGATCAATTGCAATTCCTAACGAGCGAGGAATGACATCCAGTAGCACCACATCCTGTTTCATATCATGATCATCATCCTTTCCACTTAACCTTGCAGCCAAGATGGCCGCACCTGAAGCAACAGCCTCGTCACCATTTAGACTCCGGCAAAGTGTCTTCCCACCAAAAAACTCCTCTACCATTCGTTGAACTTTTGGAATCCTACTCGAACCCCCAACAACAACCACCTCATCCACATCCTTCTTCTTCATTTCCCCATCACGTAAACATTCTTCTAATAGTTGAATGCATTTGTCAAAGTAAGTTGCATTTAGTTCCTCAAATTTGGCTCTGCTGATTTTGATAGAAAAGTCAATGCCCTCATGCAAGCAATCGATTTCGATTGGAGTAAAAATGGTTGATGACAAATCCCTCTTTGCTTTCTCACAAGCAACTTTCAACCTCCCCAATGCTCTTGCATTACGTCGTATGTCCACACCACTGTTTTTTTTCTTGAATTCATTTATGCAATAATTAACGAGAGTCGTATCAAAATCCTCACCACCTAGATGAGTATCACCACCAACAGCTTTGACATCAATAACCCTCGTTTTACTGATTGTCAAAAGAGATACATCAAAGGTACCACCACCCAAATCAAATACCATAACTGTCTTTTTGTCCTTGTTCCAGTTTTTGTCAGACAAATTGTCGACACCATATGCAATTGCAGCAGCTGTCGGCTCATTTAGCAAACGCAAAACATTGAGGCCTGCAGGGGTTCCTGCTTCCTTTGTTGCCTCCCGTTGTTGGTTTTTGAAATAAGCAGGAACCGTGATCACAGCATTTGTTACCTCTTCTCCAAGAAACAGTTCAGCAGTTTCTTTCATCTTCTTAAGAACCATGGCTGATAATTCTTCAGGTGCAAATTTCTTCTCTTCACCTTTGTATTCGACTATAACACTCGGTTTCTCAGAAGCTCCTTTCATAACCTTGAAAGGCCACATTTTCATGTCGTTCTGCACTTGAGGATCACTGAATCTGTTTCCAATCAAACGCTTAACATCTGAAATACTTAGAGTGATTATGATTAGCAACCAAAATTTTCGAAAAAAACAAAAGCGTACAATAATTCTTTAAAACAGAAAGATTTTCCCAAACACTGTGTTAGCAGGGTTCCTAGCTATCTGATTTTTTGCACTCTCGCCTACTAACAACTCTGAATCATTGAAAGCTACACAAGACGGGGTGATTCTGTTTCCCTGTTCATTAGGAATGATCTCCACCCGATTCTTGTTGTCAAACCAGATAGCAACACACGAGTAAGTTGTTCCAAGATCAATACCGATAGCCGTTCCTTTAACTCTTCTAGACATTTTTTAATCTGAAATAAAATAAAAGATGAAGGAGAAGTTGTGTCGTGACAAATCCAAACAAGAAATGAATAAGATAATGTTGTAATCTTGAATATGCAAAAAGTGTATTTCGTGACAAATCCAAAAAAGTGAATTTCACCAAAAGGGAACACCCCGATAAGATCCCCGATTAACACGGGGCGGGTTTGGGGGAGCATTGCACCCCAACGGGGTGTCTCGATTAGATCTCCGATGGGGATCGAGGCGGGTTTGGGGAGCACTTTGGTAATCGGGTTAGGCATGGGGATGGTCGCCCCGCCCCAAACCCGCCCCATTGACATCCCTAATCTAATGACTGCGTTCAAGGATATTCAACATCATATTGCAAATATTCCCTGTTATGCGTGTTGACTTAATTCCTTGTTTTGTGCAATTGAAACTGTAAAATGTAATATCCAATAACCATATTCAAGGATATATACTTAAGAAGACAACTCCGCTAGCAGAAAGACAAAGTTATGACTATAAGCTATTAGTAATAGTGTGTGTTCTTTGACAGTTGTCACCGTAAAAGTTAGATGACTAGTCACGTTTTGAGTTTTTATAATGTGTGACATTTTGAGGTTATAAAACCTTTTTTAATATAATTTCAAAGTTATATCTTCCTAAACCACCACTATCCGGACAAAACCCGGCTAAACCCGGTTAGATCCGGCCAAAACCCGGTTAGATACGGCCATGACCCGGATATATCCGGCCATCCGGCTAAACACGGTCATGTCCGGGAAAGACCCGGCTAAACCCGGTTAGATCCGGCCAAGACCCGGCTATATGGTTTCTATAAAACACTAATGAATGTGTGGGTAGGTCTACTTAAATGTCAAAGGCTTCCAAGTGGCCGGGTCAGTCCATAACCAAAGCATATATTTTAAGGCATAAAGTTTGACCAAAACCATTAAATAAAAGAAGATACAGTAAATAAACATATAAATTTTACCCGGGTTCTTTTCTTCTCAAAACTGATATAAGATCCCTTGATTTTAAATCTCTTGAATTTATGTGTGAATGTGAATTGTGAATAAGCCCCTAGCAGGGATTGAAAGGGATATATGTTGTTCCTGTTGAAGTAATTTATTGCAACCACTTCAGACAAGCAAATAGGGTCTTCCGGACGAACCGAGTAAAGGTTCTCCCGGAAGACTTATGCATTTATCCTTCGGTTAGGCGAGGCCGGATGAATCCTTCAGGCCATTCGTCCTTGTCCCGAGCTTCAATGCATGCTGTAGACATAAAAGAACCCGTTAGAAGGGGTCCCGAGGCCGAAGCCCCGGGACAACCCTCCGACGGTCAAGTCAGTACCTCCGGTAGAGGATTTAGCTATGCACCGATATGTATAGATCCGTATGGTGTATCATGATATAATACATATGTGATGACAGTTGATATATTTAGAGAGAGAACATGTGTATGTGAGATGTTATTATCAGATATTATTATGAGATAAGATATAATGAGAGATAGTGGAGTAGTATTTAGAGCAGGGGGTGCAGATGACGACCTTCTCTCTTCATTCGGGCCCCACTGAGTGCCACGTCAGCACAACAAACCACAACTAACAACCCCCTCCCCAATCAACTAACCACAACTTACTCATTTGGGCCCACCACTATCTTCTTCTTTTTTTTTTTTTTTATCAAATATCCAAATAAACTATATTCATTTTATAAAAATAAAAATACAATACATCAAATATTATAAATAACACAAATAACATTAAAGAAAAAAAAAAAAAAAAAAAAAAAAAAAAAGAATACTGAAGAAAAAAAAAAAAAAAAAAGAATACTGAGAAAAAAAAAAAAAAACATTTGCATATATCTTTTGGCCCACTTGCCCCACTTCCACCCACTTCCTATCTTCTTCTTCATCTACTACTGTATATAAAAAAATACCCCATCTCCTTTCATCTGCTACTTCATCTGCAGATTTGCTACAATTGAAAAACAAAAACCAAAGGAAAAAAAAAAGAAAGGGCAAGAAAAAAAAAAAAAAAAAAAAAAAAAAAAAAAAAAACCTTAACATACAAAAAGTGGTTTTTTTTTTTGTTACCGTTTGATTATAAATTCATTTGTGTGGTTTGCATTAAAGATTAACGTTCACCTTGTCAGAGTTGGAGCTCGTCGTGCAGACGAGCAATTGTTCTTCGGCGAGCTTCGGCGAGGTGGAGTGGTGCAGCAACGAGCTTCGGCGAGCTCCAGCTCAGCCCACGGCAAGCTGCACCCCCTGGTCTTATAGAGTGAGAAAAGGTAGGGACACAATCCCTTAATATCCGGGTTATGTGGCAGACACAATCCCTTAATATCCGGGTTAGGTGGCGTAGTATGGAGCTGCCATCTGTCCAAAGGATAACGCCACCTGTCCTGGTACTTAGAGTTATATTGGCCGGACGAGTAGGTGCCTTTCGGTCTTTTCCGGATGACTCTATGTCGTCCGGACGGCCGGACAAGATAGGCCGTCCGGACACATACGCCAACATGTCCCCCCCCCCCCCAGTATTGTAGTATCGGTTGAAGACCGATGGTGCAATACTTAAATAATATTTTAATACCTTTCGGGCTAAGGAGGTTCTTCTGTCCGGCATGTGTCGTCCGGACACATACGCCAACATGTCCCCCCAGTATTGTAGTATCGGTTGAAGACCGATGGTGCAATACTTAAATAATATTTTTATGCCTTTCGGCACACGGACACATACACCTGCAATACTTAAATAATACATTTATGCCTTTTGGCACTGTGCTTTCGGATACATACGCCAACATGTAACACTAGTATTGCATTGTTAGTAAGATACTGACGTAATACTTTAAAGAGCACCTTATGGCCTTTCGGCCTGAGTCGTTCGGACTGGTGTTGTATTCGTTTCCCGGTGCGTGTCTTTCGGACATATACATTAACATGTCCCCCCCAGTATTGCATTATTAGTAAAAGACTAATGATTTAATACTTAAAGAGTACCTTATGGCCTTTCGGCCTTTATCATTCGGACATGCCTTCCATCCGGTGACTATCTTAGAGTAGTTTACCGAGTGGTCCATAAGCTGGTGCTTCATAAGGCGAGTTGAGTCTATCAGACCACATACGCCATCATGTCCCCCCCCCCCAGTATAGTATTGTTGACCTTTGGTCAATGATACTATACTTAAAACATTGTTAGATCCGAAGCGAGACATATTTTTTCCGTCTATCCCTTTCTTTTCTGCACAAGTAAAGCATATCCTTTCTACCATAATCATTATTTTGTGAAGTGCCGTTAGATATAATTTATTCTTTTTATCAGAAATGTATACCAAACATTTATTATTTTATGTTACCGTTGATACTTACACACCTCCGGATGTACAAGATAATGTTTGAGGGCGACATACGCCTTTCGACTCTTTTCCCTTAATGATACATGTGGCACCACTTTTGGGGTGCGATTCGGGCGACATACGCCATTCGGCCCTTTTGCCATAATGGTACGTATGGCACCACTTTCGGGGTGCCATACGGGCGACACACGCCGTACGGGCCTTTTTACCATAATGATCCGTAACACATTCGATAAAGTTGTCATACTACCCTGGGTATTAGATATCCAATATGTGATTTTTTCGCCCTTATTGGTCATACTTTACGAAATCATCACCTTATCCTTGCCGGTCCTGTAGAATAAAATTTGAAAGCTTTTCTGCTTTTACCGTTAAATATGATAAACAAGATATAATTTATATTTTAACCACAAACCTATACCAAACACTTGTTTTTTATTACCGTCGCTATTTGCATAGCTCCGGAGGTACAAGCTGACGTTCGATTTAAGTTTTGACTGTAACCGTATAATGACTTGTTTTTTATTACCTTCACTATTTACATAGCTCCGGAGGTACAAGCTTATACGTTGTCGGGCGACATGCGCCGATCGGCCTTTTTGGCTTACAACATGTTTTCAGGCGACACACGCCATTTGGTGAACCATCTTTGAACATTGATCATCAATCTCCGGAGGGCACGAACCTCTCGGAGGGATCACTTTCGACTTATGTTCAGAAGATAATAAACAATCGTTCGGTCACCCCTTTTTGGGTGCCGCTTGGCCTTTTTGCCGTGAACATATGGCAACCCCTTTTTGGGTATGAACCATCTTTGAACATTGACCATCATCTCCGGAGGGCGTGAACCTCTCGGAGGGGCCATTTTCTACTTATGTTCAGAAACTTAACCTTGAACACTGACTACCCCCGGATGTCGCGAGTCACCCGAGGGAGTCACATTAAACTTATGTTCGGAAAACCAACCTCGAACACTGACTACCCCCGGATGTCGCGAGTCACCCGAAGGAGTCACATTAAACTTATGTTCGGAAAACCAACCTCGAACACTGACTACCCCCGGATGTCGCGAGTCACCCGAAGGAGTCACATTAAACTTATGTTCGGAAAATACTTTGAACATTGATCACTAATCTCTGGAGGGCACGAACCTCTCGGAGAGATCACTTTCGACTTATGTTCGGAAAGTAATAAATGATTATGCGGCCACCCTTTTTTGGGTGCCGATCGGCCTTTTTGCCTATGGCAACCCCTTTTTGGGTATGAACCATCTTTGAACATTGACCACTGATCTCCGGAGGGCGTGAACCTCTCAGAGGGGTCATTTTCGGCTTATGTTCAGAAACTTGTAATTGTTATCCCTGCAAAGTAAAACATGAAAGCTCTTGTATTTTCCGTTAGATACGAGGGATATAATGTTTCACATATATTAATACATAAAAGAGTCACAAATACACCGTAACACAACCAATGGCCTTTTTGCCATAATGATACGTATGGCACCACTTTTGGGGTACCATACGGGCGACACACGCCGTACGGGCTTTTCGCCTTAATGATATGGAGCCTCGTACAGTTATCCCTGCATAGCAAAACATGAAAGCTCTTGCCTTTTCCGTTAGATACGAAAGATATAATATTTCACATGTATTAATACATAAAAGAGTCGCAACAGGATCGTAACAAAACCGATGGAGTTATCATACTACTATACTCCCCCCAGTTCAACGGTGCTATATCTTATTAGTATTGTTGAACTTAAATAAAATAATGTCTTTCGCATGTTCAAGCATCAATACTAATGTTGAATAGGGGTGCTTAGCTATGAGGCCCATACTTATTATTTCATGTAACACGGCCCGATGCAAACTATTCGAGATCTAGCGTTATGTCATAATGTCTTACGGGTTTGTCTCGTAAATGACTGAATTTCACATCTAAATAATAAGCTTAAACAGGTGTTCAATTTCTTAAATCGCGAGTTAATGGCTCCACGGGTTGATCCGAAGGTTATCGTTCGCGTTTTGTTGTTGAATGTCACATAAGCCTTTCTAGTCCCCCTTAATTTTTAATCAAACGCTACCTAGTGGCGCGAGTTATTAAGTTATTTGTTTATATTGCGTTATCACTTGTACACGTTGGGAGTAGCTAGTGTTTTGACCAAACATAAGGACAGGCTCTGGCAAACTGTTATACTTTTTTAGATGGGTGCTACTAACCATACCCTCCCTATGCATGGGACTCGCCTATTTTTGATGGAATGTACAATCCGACAAAGCAGACAGTACAAGCGGCGGCAGCGGTACAAAATCAACACCCTCCCTAGAGGGAGGGTTTGGATATACTGACCCTTTTTAGATACACCAAACGCAATATGAAAAATAAGAGGTCATTATTTGTAATACTCAAGCTCTGACCTCTAAAGAGAAATGTAGTAGTTCCTAGTTGCTGAAAAAAAAATATCTTACATATATATATATAGTGCAATATTTTTCCATTTTAAAATACTAGTGGAGAATGACATACTCATTCTTTCATTGACTGAAAGCTCAATATACATCACATTAAGTTACAAGCTGATAGAAACACGCTCATCATGCACATAAACGCAAGAACTAGAGCCTGAAGTGGGACTGAAGGTAATGAGATGAAATCCCACCCTTGGTACTTCTTATTCCTTAAGGATGCGAGCACCCATTTAGGAGTGGTTTCCCTAATATTTCTAAAATAAAGTAAGATTATTTATGGGTGCTTCATTGCTAAAGTAATTTTGACTATCCTTGCGTGACGATATGATTGATGGCAACACCTTGATAAGCTAAACAATCTTTTCGAATGTATACTTTCAAGATTTGTAGTGCAAGTAGAGTATTACAATCAAATAGACTGGTTTCCAACTTCACGCTTCAAACAGTATAATTTGGATTACATAACATGCTCAGCCACTAGCAAATAGTTTGAGACTAAATACTCGTTAGTTATTGTGGTGAAAAGGGTATGCCTTTCCATTGAACTAAAGGAGGATATAACCCTTAAAGACAAGCTTAAATTGCTTAAAGGGCATGCACCAACTTTATTGTGTAAGATTATTAAAAGATAAGAATGTTCCTTCGTAACTTACTACCCCGTGCACCATGAGGCGCGCCATATTTATAGTGATTAATATCCATGACCAAACGAGCTAGTTGTTGCAATTTTACAACAATGAGCACATGTGGCAATATCCATAAACCAAATTCTATGTGTCAAACCAAAACTAGCAAAGAAGTTTACCTAGTCAAATGCCCAAAATGCCCTTCAGAACTAACAAGGAAGAGAACAACAGGCAAATACTTAAGTCCAACTTGTAAATTTACCAAAAAAGGAGGCGTTGCGATTTTCGTATGACGAAAGGGAATATTACTATATCTTCCTTCATTTTTTTTTTCAATTTTAGTAACTATCTAATCATCTATGTTGCATATCTCTAATTGAGCTAGACTTGATCTAATATAGCAACAATAATCAATAAGCAATCAAATACACGAGTATACTGTTGGCGTATGTGTCCGGACGGACTGACTCTCTCGGCCGACCGGACGATATAAAAACATCCGGAAAATTCCGGAAGGCGCCAAGGTCGCCCGGCCAGTACAGCTGTAAGGCATGGGACAAGTGGCATCACCTTTTGGACAGATGGCAGCTGCAGACACCGCCGTCGCCACCCCAGGATTTACGGGATTGTGTCAGCGATATGTTCCCTGAAAATCCGGCGCCGCCATTTCAGGTACCAAGGTAGGGTACTATAAATACCCAGCCCATTTACTACTCTCATAAGATATTTTTTACACACACATACTATTACTGTTGGTAGCCTTTCGGTATATCCGATACTTACGGGATTGTGTCAGCGACAAGTTCCCTGAAACGCGTGTTGTTGTGTGCAGACACCGAAGGATCCTTAGCGACCGAAGGGATCGATACACAAACCTCTCGGAAGAACCCTCATCTAGTTCAACCGAAAGGCTTCCTTTATTTGTCCGAAGTGATTGCAAGAAATTACTTCAACAAATTGGCGCCATCCGTGGGACCAACTGCTCGATCTACCTAAAGTTCGAAATGGCTGGTCCTACACCACAAAAGAGGAAAACGATAGACGCTGAGGAGGGATGGATGAATATTCCGATCAGTTTCCCGCCCATCCTTCCGGGGGGGCGTATCGGACGAGCCTTTAATAGTCGAAGCCGAGGTGGAAGGTTATACAATACGAAGGATCTATGTAGACCAGGGTGCTTCGGTTGAGGTGATGTATGAACACTGTTTCGAGCACCTATGTCCCTCCATCAAGGCCAAACTGAAAGAAACCAACACTCCGTTGATAGGATTCGCGGGGGAATCAATAAAGCCATTAGGGAAGATCGAATTGGAAGTTTGTTTTGGGAGCCAAGGTTTGTTTCATAGGACTATGATGAGGTTCGTCGTGATAAGGTCCCCTTCTCTGTACAACATCATTCTGGGACGCTCAGGTTTGAAGAAGCTGCGGGCTATTCCCTCAACCATCCACTCGATGATGAAATTCCCCACTCCGAAAGGCATAGCTACCTTAGTCACCCGGTCCGTAATTGTCGCGGAATGCCGCAAATCAGAGGAGAAACAGATAATAGAAAAAGAAGCGAGGAATGAGCCCCGGAGTGCCAAGGCGACAGGTGAAGTCTCTCGGAAAACGGAAGAAATAATGGTACATCCGGCTTACCCGGACCAGCTGGTAACCATCGGAGGAAATTTTTCCTCGGAATGCAGAAGACAGCTGATCACGCTGCTAAAAAACAATCAGGATGTGTTCGCCTGGGAACCTGCGGATATGACGGGGGTACCCCGACGGATTACCGAGCACACGCTAAACGTGAATGTCCAAGACCGGCCGGTAGCACAGAAGAAAAGAACCAAGCCATTGCCAAAGAGGTGGAAGAATGGGTGAAGGCCTGAATAGTTCGGCCAGTGCAATACCCTACATGGATTTCGAACCCGGTTCTAGTAAAGAAATCGGACGGTAGCTGGAGAATGTGCATCGATTTCAAGAACCTCAACTCATCTTGTCGAAAGGATTACTACCCGCTACCTGATATTGATTGGAAGATAGAGTCGGTCATGGGATTCCGGTACAAGTGTTTCTTGGATGCTTATAAAGGATACCACCAAGTGCAAATGGCCAAGGAGGATGAGGAAAAAACGGCTTTCTACACCGAGCACGGGACATACTGTTACACCAAAATGCCGTTCGGTATAAAGAACGTTGGGGCCACGTATCAACGTTTAGTGGATTCGGCCTTCCGGTCGCAGATAGGGAGAAACCTCGAAGCATACGTGGACGATATGGAAATAAAAAGCAAGACCGAAAAAGAATTGCTGGCCGACATAGCAGAGACGTTCGACAACCTTCGGAGGATTAATATGAAGTTAAACCCCAAGAAATGTTCTTTCGGGGTAGAGGAAGGAACGTTTCTTGAATACATGGTAACATCCGAAGGAATCAGGGCAAATCCAAAGAAAACAAGAGCTATTGTGGACATGCAGCCCCCAAAATCGCTCAAGGAGATGCAGAGCTTAAGTGGTAAGCTGGCAGCTTTGAACCGTTTCCTATCCAAGTCAGCAGAAAGAGCGCTTCCGTTCTTCGAGACGTTAAAAAATATTACAAAAGAAAATCGGGACGAAAATCGATGGACAGACCAGGCCGAAGCAGCTTTTCAAGAGATGAGGAAAATGATTCTCGAGCTTCCTTACCTGGCAACTCTGAAGCCGAAAGAAGACCTATATGCGTACCTCTCAGCATCAAAAGGGGCAATGATTGGGGTACTTTTAGTAGAAAGGGAAGGGAAGCAAATCCCGATACATCATGTTAGCCGAACGTTGCACGAGGCCGAACAGAATTATGCTCCGGTCGAGAAGTTAGCTCTGGCCCTGCTGCACATGTCCCGAAGACTTCGGAGATATTTCGAAGCCCATCCGATAAAAGTCATCACCGATAAGCCCATCAAGCAAATACTAAACAAGGCAGAAGCATCCGGGAGAATGGCCAAATACACCGTGGAGTTAGGAGCTTACAACATCGCTTACATACCCCGGAACGCGGTCAAGGGACAAGTCCTCACGGACTTCATAACGGAGATGTCCGTGGAGGCATCCGGTCAGAACATGAAAGAGGAGGGCGTGGAGATATGTAATATCTCCAATCAGGAACAATGGGTGTTGTACACCGACGGAGCCTCCAGCAAGTCGGGTGCCGGAGCAGGCTTGGTACTGATTAGTCCAGATCAAACGGAGTATACCTATGCCATCCGACTGAATTTCAAGAGCACCAATAACAAAGCAGAATACGAGGCCTTGCTAGCTGGGTTGCGAGTCGCTCGGAAGATGGAAATCCGGGTATTGGAAGTCAGAGTGGACTCCAATTTGGTAGCGAGCAAAATCAACGGAGAATTCGTGGCATCCAAGGATAGCATGATAAAGTACTTGGCCAAAGCCAAAGAGTATATCGCGTACTTTGATCAGTTTAAAATCCGGAACATCCCAAGAACGCAGAACCAGAAAGCCGACATACTAAGTAAATTAGCATCCATGGCTTTTGATCACTTGACAAAGGAAACTATAGTTGAAGTTTTAGAAAAGCCATCAACGGAGGAAGAGGTGGTCAACGCCATTGTGGAAGAAGAGGAGGAAAATTGGATGACCCCAATCATTCGGTGCAAGCAAGAAGGAGTTTGGCCGAGGATCAAAATGAGGCTCGGCTCTCCGAATGAAGATAATTGGATGACCCAATCATTCGGTGCAAGCAAGAAGGAGTTTGGCCGGAGGATCAAAATGAGGCTCGGGCTCTCCGAATGAAGATAAACCAGTATACTATGGTAGACGAGGTACTATTCAAAAAAATCCTATTTGGGCCCGATGTTGAGATGTGTCGGTCCACTCCAAGCCAATTATATCGTCCAAGAAGTGCATGGGGGGGCTTGCAGAATGCATTCGAGGCCGCGATCCGTCGTGGCAAAACTAATGCGGCAGGGGTATTACTGGCCGACCATGCACCTAGACACCAGGGAAATGATTCAGAAATGTGATTCTTGTCAGATACATGCACCCATCCCGAGACTCCCAAAAACCGTACTAACTTCAATAATGGCCCCATGGCCCTTTTATCAGTGGGGCATGGACGTGCTGGGTCCCCTACCAGAAGCCCCAGGGAAAATCAAATTTGTTATCGTGGCCATCGACTACTTCACTAAGTGGATGGAAGCCAAACCGTTGGTTCGCACGATTGGGAAGGAAGTAAAGAAGTTTGTCTGGGAGATTATAGTGTGCAGGTTCAGATTGCCAAGGGTGATTATCACAGACAACGGGAGCAATTTCATTCACGACCCTTTCAAAAGCTGGTGTGAACGATTGAACATAACCCAGATAAACACGGCCGTAGCCCATGCTCAAGCCAACGGCTTAGTGGAAAGAGCGAATAAAAGTCTGATGAAGGGGTTCAAATCAAGGCTCGGTAGGGAAAGAGCCGGATGGGTGGACGAGTTACCGAATGTATTGTGGGCGCACCGTACATCTCTAAAAATGAGCAACGGAGAAACACCATTCAGCCTTACGTATGGTAGTGAAGCGGTCATACCAGCAGAAATAGGGATGCCAACCTTTCGGACAATGGTGACCAGAGAAAAAGAAAACGACGAAGGGATCTGTTTGAATCTCGACCTCCTACAGGAACGAATGGAGATGGCTGCGATACGAGAAGGAAAGTAAAAAAAGAAGGTAGAACAGTATTACAACCGAAGGGTTCGTGCTGAATCATTTAAAGGTAGGTAATTTTGTGTACCGAAAGAATGAGGCGAGCAGGGTTGAGAATCAAGGAAAGCTAGGACCCAATTGGGAGGGACCCTACCGGGTCGTGGAAGCATACCAGACCGGATCCTACAAGTTAGAGACAACGGAAGAAAAGGAAGTGCCACGAACTTGGCATGCTGTCAACCTTAGAAAATGTTTTTTGTAAATGATTTAATGTCTGATGTAAACATCCGAAAGGAGTTGTTTGACTATTTTAAATGACAAGTGCAGTTATCCCACAGTTGAAGCGATTTATGTTACATATCGGGCTCTCGTACTGTTAATACAAATATCGTCTCAAAAAAGTTATTTATATTCTTCGATCTTTTCTTGGTTTTGTTAATGACAAATAAAAGGAATATCTTTTAGCAAATAATAAATACTAGCTTAAGTCTCTTAAGTACACATTTTACACTTCACATAATAACCAAGAATTACAAGTTTGCTTATTTAGTAACTTGTTTCCTTAAAAGGAAACTTTAATTCTAAAATCATTCCATGACATCATTGCATACATCACATATAATATCTTTGATATATCTTGTTTAGATTTGCATGTTACATAGTTGACATTTGAGGATTTTGGATGATTTGGTAAGATATGGAAGATTTGGAAAGATACACCAAATCCCTTAGCTGTCATCTCCCACGGATCTAAGTCCAGTGAAGGACGGATCCCTATTATGGGATCCATGGGATCCGTCAGCTGGAGATCAGCTTGCCTATAAATAGCAAGCTGATCATTTGGCTTTCTCATCACTCATATAGCTTAAACACACATATTCATTCAGTACATATCTTACTAACATCATTCATAGTTGCATTTCATTTTGATCTTTCATTTTTTAGAAGAGAGATCAAGCTTTCAAGGATCTACAGAACCGTAATCCTTTAGTTGCATTACTGTGTGATATTGTAGTTTGTTTCACACATCATATCTATCAATTGTAATCAGTAAGTGTGGTTAGTGTTTTAGTCCTTAAAACACAAAGAGTGTAGGGAGTGGTTGTACCTTTGTAAAGAACTCGACATCTAGCTTAGTGTCGGTAAAGTAAATAGGCGATGTCAGGTTGGTTCTACCTTGTGAAAGAACACGGTGTTTAGCTTAGTACCGGAAAAGGAAGTAAGCGACGTGTAAAGGTTTTCTCCGCCTAGAAAAGGAGTTTGTTTCTTAGTGAAAGATAAACTCTCGAGTTGGAAGCTCGGGGAGTGGAGTAGGGCAAGGAAGAGAGTCCTTGTAGCCGAACCACTATAAACAACAGTGTTATGTGGTTTTATCTTTCCTCTCTTTATCTTTTGTTTACATTGTGTGATTATTTATTTGTGATTGTTTCCTTTGAATTAACATATAGTAACAATGCAAATAAAACTCGAAAAACGGTAAAAACTATTCAACCCCCCTTCTAGTTTTCCACAATTGGCATCAGGAGCTACGTTACTTAATATTTTTAAAATATATTGTATTTTAAAACTTAAAACGATCCATGGATTTTGAAAACTTTAAAGAAGGGCAATCTATGCAGAGACCACCTCTATTTGAACCAAATTGTTTTATTTATTGGAAAAATCGCTTTGAGACTTATGTAAAGTCAAAGGATATAGATCTATGGTATATAATAGTTGATGGTGATTACAAACCTATTAGTAATAATATTTCGGGTGGTCGGGATGAAGGAGCTTCTCTTACTCGTCACAGTGATGAGCAAAAGAAACTAATTGCCAAAAATAATGAAGCCAAAATGATGCTTTATAATGCCTTACCTAAGAAAGAATATGAAAGAGTTTTTATGTGTAAAACGGCTAAGGATATTTGGCAATCTCTTATTATCACACATCAAGGGAACTCACAAGTAAAAGATAACAAAATTGATCTTCTTGTTCAACAATACGAACAATTTGTTATCTCTGAAGATGAGACCATTGATAGTGCGTTTGCTAAGTTCAATACTATTATTACATCACTTAAAGCACTTGACGAATCTTTTTCTAGTAAGAATTTTGTCAGGAAATTTCTAAGAGCACTCCATCCGAAATGGAGAGCAAAGGTGACAGCTATTGAAGAATCTAAAGATCTCTCAAGCATGACACTGGATGAGCTCATAGGAAACCTAAAAGTTCACGAAATGATTATGGAAAAAGACTCGGAAATTGTCAAAGGCAAAAAGGAGAAGATTAAGTCTATTGCCTTGAAAGCCAAAGCCGAGTCAAGTGACGATGATGAATCTTGTTCAAACAGTGATGATGAAGAGTATGCAATGGCCGTGAGGGATTTCAAGAAATTCTTCAGGAGACGAGGAAAGTTTGTAAAACCACCTCGTGATGAAAAGAAATCCTCTCGAAAAGATCGTGACGATAAGAAAGGTAAGGTTGATAGGAAATGCTATAGGTGTGGTGACTCCAGTCACTTAATAGGAGAATGTCCAAAGCCTCCAAAGACCAAGTCTCAAAGAGCCTTCGTTAGTGGAGCTTGGAGCGATAGTGAAGGAGATGATGATGAGCCTAAGAACAACGAAATTGCCCTTATGGCTAATGACACAGAACAGGTACATTCTGATTCATACTCCTCTATAGATGACGAAACCTTAGAAGTAGAATATAACAAACTGTGTGACGTCACTTTAAAAATCATAAACAAAAACAAATTTTTGAAAACAAAGACAACACTTTTAGAAAATGAAGTATTTTGGCTTAAAGAAAAAGCAATACGAATTGAAAAAGGTAAAGATAGTAAAGAAACGTGTGTGTCTTGTCAAGAACTAAAACTTGAACTAGAAACCTTAAGAACCACACAGGAAGATTTAATCAAACAAAATTCAAAGTTTAAAAGGTTTGATAAAAACATAAGTTGTGCAGATGAAATAATGAAAATGCAAAAACTACCTCATGATAAAACAGGACTAGGCTTTATGAAACTAGGAACCTTAAGTGACCATAAGGAACAGACTGTGAATAAAACTGTTTCAACCAAGTTAGACACTCACGGATCCGCCAGTTGTACCCAAGGGATCCGCGGGTACTGAGGCTGAACAGAAGGTTCACAAAGTCGACCGTTCCGAGTTTGTTAAAGTTACTAAGAAACCTAACAGTAATATAACCAATAATAAACACAAACCAGCAGTATCTTTAGGAAGAGGTCAAGCTAGAAATGAATATAGAGTTAAAACGGATCAACAGAGACCTCAAATGAGTTTTCCCAAACACCCCTTTCCAAAGAGTATAGTTAATCCACAACACACTTATCAAAATAATTGGAACCAAAACATGCCTAGAAACTTTCATGGTCCTAATTATATGCCGTGGAACAATTGTCCACCATTTCCGTACATAAACCATGATAATGTCATGTTTAACCCAAACGGACCCATGAGATATTGGGGACCAAATGCTTGAGTCTTTTATGAACTTAGGTATGCTTGAAAGTTGATCTTGAACCTGATGAGTGGATCAAAGATAGTGGGTGCTCAAGACACATGACGGGAAACAAAAATCTTTTCTCAACCTACCAAGTGTATGACGGAGGTAATGTCACATTCGGTAGCAAGCTTAAAAGTAAAATCATCAGAAAAGGTACAATCTCTCATGACTCTCTATCTATTGATGATGTTGCTCATGTAGATAATTTAGGATTTAATTTACTTAGTATAAGTCAATTATGCCGCAAAAAGTATAACGTCCTTTTCAGTAAAAATGGAAGTAAAATACTTAAAGATGGCATAACCGTAGGAAAAGGTGTTTTAAAGAATAATGTCTATGCTATGAAATTAGATAAAACACCTAAAGATAAGTTATGTCTTACCTCCTTGGACGAAAACTCAACTCTATGGCATCGACGCTTAGGTCATGCTAATATGAGGCTTATTCAATCTTTGTCATCCAAAGAACTCGTTAGGAACCTACCCAAGTTGAAATATGACCAACACTTTTGTGATGCTTGCAAAATTGGGAAACAAGTACATAATAGCCATAAGGCTAAAAACATGGTATCTACATCTAGATGCCTAGAATTATTACATATGGATTTGTTAGACCCGTTTCCCGGGTGTTGGGACCCCACCCTAGATGAAAATAGATTATGGCCTCATATGATTGGCAAGTCAACATTTGACGTGTAGTGGTCAAACCCGATAGTCAAAATATGACTAAAGCGGTTATGTAAATTATGATGTGTAACTAAAGGGGCTTGAGTTGCCACGTGTTAAACATGTTATAAATGTGTTATAAGTTAGATTGTGGCCAAAGTAAAAAGAATAGGACTTGAGGGGCTATTATTGCCATTAACCCAAACTTGTACCTAACTATTATATCTAGCAAAATCTAGACATTTCCATATTATTCTTGAGCCTATGAGAAGGCCGGTTTTCTTAGAGAAAAGGAAAGGAGAAGAAGAAGCTAGATGATGAGAATAGATGAAGAAGATGAAGGTCCATGGTTATGGTCCTTCCTAGCTATGATTCCCCTTCAAGTAAGTAATCTAGTGCCTTATTTAGTAAAGTTTTAGATGAGAAGAAAGTGGGAAATCATCATATGATGTGGGTATGATCATATGATGATTTGGTTAGCAAGATGATTATGTTTTGATGGGTTTTGATAACCCTTGTTATGTTAATTATTGTTATGTTGTTAGGTTTTGTTATTTGGTGAAAGAGGATGATGATGATGATGGAAGATTATGTTGATGATGATATTTTGATGTTGTATAGCTTGGTTTGAGGTAAGTAAAATGATGATAGCATATATTATATGAATTTCTATCATTATGTGTTATGTATGTTTATGTTGAGAAAGATGAGCTTGGATATGCTTATGTGGTGCCATGTCTATGGCTTATGTGTTGAGATGATGCTATGGATATGTTGATGTTATGTGCTAGATGAGGCTTGAGTAGTATGCTATGATGTAAGTGTTTTATGTATATGATGCATCATGTGGATTGAAGTATATTGTATGTTATGACCGTTTTACTTACTAAGCCGTTGTGCTTACGGTTTAGATGTTTAACCGTTTTGTAGGTTGGCGTGTTATTAAGGATGGCTTGGATGTGGGGTATAAGGATTGGTATGCAAGTGTAAGGTAGAATGTAGAGCTTAGGTAGATACCGAGCTCATGTGTAAGTTTGTACCCCCGTTAGTCTTTTATGGGTTGTTAGAGTGTAGCCGTATGGCAAAGAGTATGTCAAGAGTTGTATGGCAATTTGGTGGTCTTTTGATAAGTCAAAGTATGTTTTATGTGTTTATAGTCTAAGTTAAGGGAGTGTTTGGCACAAGTGTAAAAGTACCCAATTTGGGTAGTAAATCGGGTTGATTGAGTATGTAAATGATTTTGTATGTTATGTTAATGGCCTTGAGTGAGTTTGAAGTGAATATATGGTAGCACGTCACTGGGTCGTGTAACTACTTTGGGTCTGTGTAGACTACTTTGGTCTGTGTAGACTACTTCGGGTCTGTGTAGATATGGTCTGTGTAGATACTTTTGGTATATGTAGACTACTTATAGTCTTATCAATATTTAAAGTCTCTTGTTCATGTATGGGTCATGGTTCAAGCGTTTCCGCGTACAAAGTCAAAAAGTTTTGAATTTTTGGTATAAGCGGGCACGGGGTGTAACAACTTGGTATCAGAGCTTCGGTTTAAGTGAATTAGGTTTCCACTATAGGGTGCCTAGTCTTAAACCACTTGTAGAAGCTTGGACATAAGTGTTAGTTGCGCGGAAACTAATTGCTAAGTGTTAGACGGAATATGTTTTGTGCTAGTTGAGCCTATTGATGATAGGTGATGTATGTATGTTATAGTGTTGTTGAGTATGAGATACAAGTCCATGGGGACTTGAGATGTTTATATGATTAGTAGCCGTGCACCTCGGTTGGTGCCGATGTTTGTATGCGATTATGTGATTGTGTGATAGAGCTATAGTGATGGATTGCTAGTAGCAATGCTAAGTGGTATTAGAGACGGGTTGGTAAGTGAACTAAGGTTTATGATGCCTTAGCTATAAGATGGGCTATTGCTTGTGGTTAGTTAGAAGGTCGATGCTTAGACATTGCTTGGTTATGCAATGTGATATATGATGCCATAGGCTATGTGATTTGATTTTGGTTATGAATGTTTTTAACACTTGTCGGATAAGTGTTAAGCGTTATGATATGATTGCATTATATGATGTTAAGTGTTGTTGTTTATATGATGATAAGTCTATGGTAGTCTATTGTATGTCTAAGCTTTATGTGATGTGCTTGAGAGCACGTCTGTATTGAAGTGTATGAGTTGCGATAGATGCATTAGAATGCGTGTTAGGTGTTGACCTAGTTGTGGTCGGTAAAGCTAAAAGAAAACATTGATATGTGAAAAGAGTTAAGAAGCATGCTAATAATTTGAAAAAGCATAAGTTCTTAAAAAGAGTTAGATAAGTAAGAAGTGAAGAATGAAATATGTTTGTAACTTGATGATAAGAAAGACATGATTGTTATAATAACGAATAGATGCTTGAAGACATAATTTCTTACATGAGTAATTAAAATGAGAAGTTAAAGTGTATAGTTAAAGCATGATGAAGTCATGTGTATATAAAACATGAAAACTAAATTGTGTTAGTAATGAATGAGTAGAAGAGATGAATGAGATATAGATCGTGCTAGAAGTCATAAGTGACTTGAAGTGTACTAGAAAGAGTTATAAAACATGAATATGATCATGTCAATATATATATATTGAGATATGTATGATGAGATTTGTGATAGTGTTAAAGAATAAACCTATGTAAGGTTTGTATGCGTACAAGTTGAATAAACTAAAGTGATAGTATGAGTTGTGAATATGGTCATCAAGGGTTGACGGGTATTAGTAAGAGTGTGTTGTAAGAACACGTAGAAAGGTGTAAATTGTAATGAATAAGTATTACATAGAAACTTGTCTAGATGATGGTAAGCGTGATAGTGAATGTTGAGATTGCGTAAGGCAATGAAAATGAAGTGATAGTGTGTGTCTAATGATGGAGGTGCATGAAAGATAAAATGAGTAAAGATGTTAAAGTAAACATAGCTTGGATCCAATAGTCTAGTTACGGTATCCTTCGGGATAGCCAGCTTGCCTTTATGGCATGGATGTTATGGTATCCTTGGGGATAGCCTAGCTTGCCTTTTACGGCATAATGTTAAGGTGTCTTTATGGCACGATGTTAAGATGCCTTTACGGCATAATGTTAAGGTGTCTTTATGACACGATGTTAAGATGCCTTTACGGCATAATGTTAAGGTGTCTTTATGACACGATGTTAAGATGCCTTTACGGCATAATGTTAAGGTGTCTTTATGACACGATGTTAAGATGCCTTTACGGCATAATGTTAAGGTGTCTTTTTGGCACGATGTTAAGGTGTCCTTATGGCACGATGTTAAGGTGTCTTTATGGCACGATGTTAAGGTGTCTATATGGCACAAGGTTAAGTTGCCTTCTATGGCATGATGTTAAGCTTGCCTTATTGTAACACCCCCAAAATTTGATTTGTGGCAGCGGAAGATTTATTTGGGTGTTACTGTGAGGATCGAATGTGAAATCATAGAAAAACAGCCTAGAATGGCATTTTTAATTTACATAGGTCCATAATACAAATTCAGTTATAAAACATTTCATCAGAGTACTAAGGTTTCTTTAAAGAAACATTATTTTAACTGAATTACAACTTATTTTACACCATTTATTGAAGATAGAGTATGCCTGCTCCATGCCTTGCCGTGCTCCTCTAGTTCCCTGAGATACATGCTTAAAAGTCAACATAATGTTGAGTGAAATCATGGAGTTTGTAGTTTAAATATCAGTTCAATCACAAGTAAGATTGTATTGGAGATACAATCAGTTTAAAATATTGATATTGCAGTTCATATATTGCCCTAAGTCTCATGACACGCAAACGTTAACAAAGTACCGCCTAAACGGAGGTGCCCACCAAATTAATGATGAGAATTTGCCCTCGTGTAATAGGTGATTTTGCCAATTCCTATTTCTCTCAAATATAATGCATCGCGACTAATACGACTAGCAAAAAGCATTCCGTCACAGTATTAGTGGGATAGGTCGTCAACCTCTAATAGATCTATTCATTATATTCGCGTTCACCGCAGTGATTAATGGCTCATGATAAAGGGTCTTATGGCAATATGGTGTACTTAGGCATATATCAAGTCAGGTAGCATACAGAAAAATACTTGTGATTTAGTTATAGCATGTATCCCCCTCACGGAGTTCAAAAAGTATAAAGAGTTTAAAAAGTGAGGCCATGACTCACCTTATGCGTTCCTGGTGATGGTAAAAGTAACTCAGAGATGATTATAACAACTTCGATATAGAACCTGGTAAATATAAATACTGAGAATCTGACTAGTTCCTAGTGGTGTATGTGTATGAGTGATGGATGATGATTTTTCAACGATCTAATCGTTGAGAATGAAAATGTTATATGCTTATGGTGATTGCACATCTTGTAAGATCATATATTCAACAAATAAGTAAAATATTACTATGAAATATTTCTATCGCTATTAACTAATATGCAAATATAATGCAAGTGTGCATATAAAGTAAAAATATGATGTAAAAATGGAAAATAAACTAAGAATGACAAGTTATAACAGTTGGTCCTTGATCTTTCCAGGTTTTACATTTTCTACCCTAACCGGAATTTGCGTTACGTCGTTAGTCCTTATTCAGTCCATAGTTCGATAACAGTCCAATAGTCCATATAATGCTTGGAGTTCAATAATATGTCAATTTTAGTCCTTTACAACTGTTTTCACAGCTTTAGTCCCTTGGTTTCCAGGTTTGACAGTTTTAGTCCTTTTCGGTTAAGTCGCGTTACATTTTTAGTCCTTTTTGCATAAAAATGACGGGAAAAATATTCTGAAAATTTTTATAACTTTATTAAGTTTATTTTAACTTATTTCAATTTATTATTTTAGAAAATAAATCATTTTTGCATTAATGGGCCATTTAACGATTTGTAACATAGCCCGCTAAGAGTTTTAGAGGCGAGGGCGTGAAAATAGTTTTGGGCTTGGATTTGGGCTATTTTTAGGATTCCAAAAATATATTGTATGGGCCTGTTGGACCTGATTATCAAAAATCCTTGTTGGGCTTGGTTTTTGGCCCAACCGAATAGTTGTAAACTTTTCTGGAAATTGTTTGCTAATTCCTAGTGAATGTCGATCAAAATGTAGTGTTTTGAGCGTGATAACAATCTCATGGTTTCGAACTCAGAACATGAAAAACATAGTTTGCTAGCTTGTCATTCGAGTGGTATAAAAATATAGATATATTATATACAGGATTTCGAAAATATAATAAAGGTTTTTGGGCTAGTCGAATGGGGTAATTTTTGTAAAATAGGTCACGTAATTTTTCTAAGTATTTACACTTGTCGAGTGACTCTAAAAAGGAATTATTTGTGTGTCGAGACAGGGTTATGGGAGGGATCTCAGAACACGAAATATTTAGTTCATCATGTGAGCTATCGAGAAGGATAAAAATATTTGGGTGTTGCATGAACGGTTTCGTATTAAATAAATCGTGAAGTGGCTTGTTCGAGTGGGTTTCTTTAACTAGTAATGTCTGTGATATATTTTCTTTTGTTTTCTTTTTGTCCGGTTTAGCGTGGGTTTATTATTCAAGTTTAAGTTGAATTAGGGTGACATTTATGTGATGGTCATATGTTAAGCGTGACTTGGGTGGTTCGATCAACTTAAAATTCGACGTGTTTCCTCTATCTCTTACTAACCCAGTTGAGTTCGAATGGTTTGAATAAGGTATGCATGCAACTAATGAAATATCAATATGTACATATTTAGTAAGAATATAATAATGCATGGTTCGAACGGTAGCATGGAATGAGCATGCATGTGAGTGTAATTTAAGAGAGAACAAGGAAAACTTACAACACCTTTGAGAAAAGGTGGTGGAGACTTAAAAGCTTGTAGAATGGAACACGAAGTGAATAACCCACTTGCTTTGGACTCTCCTACTAGTTAAGCTCTTGTCGAACAACAGTTGGTGTTATTGAAGGTATTTTGTTAGTGTGATGAATGTGAAGGAGGTTATGGGGCTCGAATGAAATACAAAGAAAGGCTAGTGAGTTATAAGGTTCTTATATAACGTGAGTGGATTGGGTTTGCTTCCAATATACACGACAGAAAGGTCTTTGTGGTGTTTAAGGAATATGTTGATTTTGATGGAAGGTGATAGGCAATAGAAATTAGAAACAAGCGAATGATATGGCTTATATAGAAGAAATATCTCAATTATCTTGACTATTTGACTGATGATTGCATTGTACTGTGGGTGAAGGACACTTGTATGATGATTTCCTCATTTGAGTGTGAGAGTGGTAGTGACTTTGTATTTTAGTTCTTGTATGTTCTTGTTTCTTTAGTTCTCATACGTATGAATATATATAGTGATAACATTCATGCTAGTTCTAGTATTTAACAAAGACAAGTTGCATTATCAAGTTTGGTTTTGTCAAATGCATGTGGGGATTCGATGGATAAGGTTGTCAGTAGTATTATTCGATTTCAAATATAAGGAAATATTAACAATTTACAATTTTAAATGCATGTACACGTATCTTATTTGTGGGTTATACACGTTAACTTATAAGTTAGTTGTGTTTTAAGGTATAAACTCTTACACGCCTATATGTTTATTGATTAGACTTCATGCATGGCAACAAATTGATACACGTTGGTATATATATTTGCATGAAGAAGAATAAAACACATTAACATATAAGTTGCTAGTAGTACTTTGTGATGGAAGCATTACACACGTATACATTTAAGATTTTGTAATAGCAATATTATAAAAAAAAATCTCACACGTATATTTGAATGGAAAAAAATGGTTTAGGTGGCATTTTTTTTTTTAAGATACATACTAATAATTTAAAATATAGTTTGATTCCGGTAATTACTAATATTAAGTCCTTAAGTCACGAAACTTAAAATCAGGTAACGTAAAAATATAACGTTTATAAAAATATCAAAATTTATTAACATACTCCAACTAATTATATTAGACGTGTAATAAGTTTAATGAAGAGCGTATACGTTAATAAAATTTAATAGGTTTGAGTATTCGTATTTACGTAAAGAGTATAATATAAAATATATAAAAAATAATAAAGTGAAAATAGTTCATATAAAATATGTAGGCTTATCTTAATCTTGTGCTGGTCGTGAGTATAGTATATTAAAGAAAAATTTAAATTTCTCCATAAAAATGGGCTTTGTTAAATGATAAGTCAAGGGTATTATTAATTATCAAAGATTATCATGACGGATTTTTGTAGGATCTTACAGTATCTACCCCTCAATTTTGAACTTCGTCCCGAAGTTCAGTCCGTGATAGGTATATGAAAAAAAAAATGATGTCCTGAGGTGAGAGTTTACGGAAGAGATTGTCGAGATATTTCTTATTTGAACATCAAAGAAGCGAGATTCTCACTAGATTTATTCGTATTAATGAATTAAATTCGAAAGTTGGGTCAATAATTGAATTCGTAGGCCACGAATAGTGAAATTAACAGTCAAAAGTAGAGAACACTTAACACTTAATGTTTAGAGTTCTAATGGTCGGGACTAGAGGATTTTTGGATGGTGGCGGTTTGAAATTTAATGATAGTGAATAGTAAAATAGCGGGTACTATTTTTTTTTTTTTTTTTTACCTACTTTTCCTATTTAACTCTCTCCTTTTTCCTCCACTTTATTCTCTTTTTATCTTTTCACCCTTTTCAATTATTCTCATCATTCAAATTTCATCTTCTTCACTCAACTTCTTCTCCCAAACAAAATGCCACCGATCGCCATATTATTTGCAGCCATGTTCATCATTTTCGTCGTTGCTGGTTTGGCTTTTCTTCCCGGCGAAGATACCCGTGGTTGGATCGGATACTTGTTGGTTATTGTACCCCTCACAATCCTAGCGATTTTTGCGGATAATTTCTGGAAGTGAGGGTCGCGCGTAGGTGCTTAAAATGTAGCTTTGTTGTGGATCGATGTAATGTGGAATAAATTCTCGTTTAGGTTTATGTTAAGTTGTTATGTTTAATGGTTCGCTTTTGTGTGTCTTCAGAATCATCAGGGTACTTCATCCTATGGTGGGTCTTGTTGGGTTGGGGGTGGTGTTTGTTTCTATAGTAGGTCAACCGATTAAAGGTTGTATGTTTTTATGTTGTGTTTTATGTACTGTTTGCACTTTAGATGTTAATCATCTCGTTATGTATTAACCTCCATGGTCTCTAATAAAACTTTATGTTGTTTGTGTTTTTCGTAGATTGTTGTGAATTTTTAAAGTTTCTAATTTTCGTAATTTCCTTGTCTTCGTATAATAGTGAAATGAGTGATGAGTGTGGATCTGACTGGGGTTGGTTAAAAAGTAAAGTTTATGAACAAATTATTTTATCTCAAGATTCTGTTGTTGGAATGAAAATTGTTATTAAAATTTCGAAAGGATAACTGTCCCATTTATAACATGATTCTTCCTAAATTATACATAGGTAGCTAGGCTATGTATAATTTAGGACCAAATGATGTAACTCTTGGTTCAGTATTTATGTTTCTTCAAAGAGTTTTATTTGTTTCAGTTATAATAGTTTTGTCACAAAGTCAGGCTGTTTCTGATAAAAATAATGATATTGTTCATTTTTCGAGGATAAGTCAAAATTTTCTAAGATAACATTTGGACATCTTGGGTATGTACTTGAGTTTTAAGTGGAATTCCATTGCAATATGGTAACAACTTAGTGTTTGATCATGATAAAATTAATTAAATTCTTGAGTTTCTATTAGTGCATTTGTTACATAACGACTAATAGTAAAGAGGTGTAATGAAAATGGAAATAGACGTAGATTTTTATTATCACGGAAATATTACAAGGTAAATTTTTCACACGGTAGAAAGATAACTTTTACACTTAGGTTACATCCATTGTACCTAAGGTAAATACCAACGGAAATACAACTTAGGTAGTCCTAAACTAGAGTTTATTTATTTTACAGCAGGAATCCATACATCTGCTTAACCTAGAGGTCATTCTTTGGTACTACTGGGCTCTTTTAACGAGTCTTCATTCTTTTACATCCACCTTGGTCTTCCAGTTGGCATTGTAGTTTGGGCAATGGCTCTTGTAATGCCCTATTGCACCACATCTGTGGCATATTATGGATGAATGCTGCTCCTTACTTTCCATAACTTTGCAGTCACTTGTCTTGTGGCCTGTCCTCCTGCACCTCTCGCATATTGCAGTGCAATATCCGGTGTGATGCATCTTACATTTTAGGCACAGGGGTTTATTTCCTCGGTAGTTGTCTCGGTTGGTAGGGGTGGTGATGTAGTTTCCTTCCATTTCTGGGTCGAGCCTTTGCTGGCGAAGGTAGTCAATGCGGTCTTGTAGATGATTGCGGGTGCAAACATCATTGTGAAACTCGCATTCGTTGAGGGTAAAGGGTCTTTTCTCCTCATGTCTTTGCTTTTGGTTATTTTTCTTAAGTGCAATATCCTGCCTAATTCTTTGGGTACACGTGCGGATTGGTTTAGTTGTTGTCCTTGACTTCTTTAGGCATGCTGGCCTACATCCCATGAAACGTTCATGGTTAAACTTCTTTCTTTCTTTGTTTGTCATGTCATTGTCGTTTAGACGGACTGTTGAGGTGACTTCCATTACTACTTCAACGATTTTGTTTACCATTTCCTCGATGGTTTTAGGGGTCATGATTGTTGTGGGCACCACGTGGTTCATGCTGTCCATTCCCTATGAACATTACACGAAACGTTGATTTAGTATTCACTTTATCGTTAGAATAATTCAAGTAGTAAGATATTTTGTATGTTAATGCTAATAATGTGGTCTTAATACGAAATCAAATCAACTGAGGATCATAAAAGTACGATGTGTCTAGGTAGCATCGTAAAATAATAATCAACTCTTGATATGCGATTGTTAAGGAGTACATGAATTTATTCACAACAGTTGAAGTTTAGCAACTTCCTCTTCATTCATCAAGTTCTCTTCTAATTATTCGTTCTTAGAATTATTTGTTTTATTGTTTTGTTGTGATATATTGAAGGTATAATTGCAGATAACGTCATAATAAGTTGGGATGCAGTCATCAAAATTGACATAACTCTAATAACTTGTTCGATTGATTTTTGTAAAATGCCCAATACAAGATCTTTTATTAATGTCTCATTGATTCACGTATAATTATTTGTTTACCCAAGAGAGTAACAAAGGGTGAGATTTTGCATGGCTCTGTGCTCTTACAGCATCATAGTAAGGTTTGGTGAGAGGAATTTGTTTATCACAGAAAAGTATAACAGAAGGATAGCTATTATACATTAAAAGTCGATTACAAGTTCAGAGAGTTACAGATTTATTGGAAATACATAAACTACTAACCAAAACTATTTGGTTTATTGAGTACAACAATGCTACTTAAGATCAGTTACGTCTCTGACGTAGACGTCTAACTTCTGCCTCAAGATCCAGTTGTGCAGCTTCCATAGCCGAGAAACGTTCTTGGCATGCATTCATCTGATTAGCTAACATGTTTTCCAAGGCTGCAATCTTTTGGCTTTGGGTTCTTGCTGTGTCTCTAGCTAACCATAATGCTCTTTCAATGTCTTCAATTCTAATGTAGGTTTGAGTATGGCCTCTACCTAAACAGCGGGTTCTGGCATCCAGGTTTCTAAGTTCTTGTTCATAGTTGTCCTTCATGCTACCAATATTCACTCCTAAACCAAACACTTCTCGTCTTTCAGCATCGGTCCTCTTGAACAGGGTATCAATGTTACGGTCAAACCATTCAAATCGTAATGGATGTAACTCTTTTAACTGTTCAGAGTGAGCGTTTAGTATGCTGGTGTGTTGGTGAAGGCGAATCCATATAGAGTCTCGGGTGTCTATATTGTAGTCAGGAGATTTGGGTGAGGACACATTGTTCGGGACATCTGGCATGGAGAAATCTGAAGTATTGGGTAAGGGAGAATTTATGTTGATGTTTTTCCAGGTCATTTCTTGTCGTGAACTTTGTCCAATTTCAAACGTTGGTTGACCACCAATCGGATCTGAATAGGATTCAGTTGCTCTCCTAAGTTTATGACGTGGAGGGGAGTGAGTAGGTGATGACGAAGATGAGTTTTGAGTAAGTTTTATGTCAGGTTGAGGTTGTGACATTTGTACATAAGGATCTTCAGTATTTGGTATAATATGATAGCTAGGCGATACATGGGTAGTAGGAGGGGTTGTCTTAGCGATGTCAACGGGTAGAGAAGTCATGTTACTGTAGCAATTGAAAATAATAATTATGAGTATTTATACGTTAAAGATGTAACGTCAGGTGTGGAATAATACAGTGTGTATTGTGTGAAGAATAAATATCAAGCATGTAAAGATTAGTACAATTAATCTCAATAGGTAATGTATTGAGCACGGCAGTCTGCGGACACGGAAGGCATAAGATGATAAGGTGTAAAATCATTTATTTTGAAAAATGTGGTTATAGTTTGATGCTTTAAAACGTTTGATTCTCTATAACCATAGGCTCTGATACCAAACTGTAACACCCCCAAATTTGATTTGTTTCAGCGGAAGATTTATTTGGGTGTTACTGTGAGGATCGAATGTGAAATCATAGAAAAACAGCCTAGGATGGCATTTTTAATTTACATAGGTCCATAATACAAATTCAGTTATAAAACATTACATCAGAGTACTAAGGTTTCTTTAAAGAAACATTATTTTAACTGAATTACAACTTATTTTACACCATTTATTGAAGATAGAGTATGCCTGCTCCATGCCTTGCCGTGCTCCTCTAGTTCCCTGAGATACATGCTTAAAGTCAACATAATGTTGAGTGAAATCATGGAGTTTGTAGTTTAAATATCAGTTCAATCACAAGTAAGATTGTATTGGAGATACAATCAGTTTAAAATATTGATATTGCAGTTCATATATTGCCCTAAGTCTCATGACACGCAAACGTTAACAAAGTACCGCCTAAACGGAGGTGCCCACCAAATTAATGATGAGAATTTGCCCTCGTGTAATAGGTGATTTTGCCAATTCCTATTTCTCTCAAATATAATGCATCGCGACTAATACGACTAGCAAAAAGCATTCCGTCACAGTATTAGTGGGATAGGTCGTCAACCTCTAATAGATCTATTCATTATATTCGCGTTCACCGCAGTGATTAATGGCTCATGATAAAGGGTCTTATGGCAATATGGTGTACTTAGGCATATATCAAGTCAGGTAGCATACAGAAAAATACTTGTGATTTAGTTATAGCATGTATCCCCCTCACGGAGTTCAAAAAGTATAAAGAGTTTAAAAAGTGAGGCCATGACTCACCTTATGCGTTCCTGGTGATGGTAAAAATAACTCAGAGGTGATTATAACAACTTCGATATAGAACCTGGTAAATATAAATACTGAGAATCTGACTAGTTCCTAGTGGTGTATGTGTATGAGTGATGGATGATGATTTTTCAACGATCTAATCGTTGAGAATGAAAATGTTATATGCTTATGGTGATTGCACATCTTGTAAGATCATATATTCAACAAATAAGTAAAATATTACTATGAAATATTTCTATCGCTATTAACTAATATGCAACTATAATGCAAGTGTGCATATAAAGTAAAAATATGATGTAAAAATGGAAAATAAACTAAGAATGACAAGTTATAACAGTTGGTCCTTGATCTTTCCAGGTTTTACATTTTCTACCCTAACCGGAATTTGCGTTACGTCGTTAGTCCTTATTCAGTCCATAGTTCGATAACAGTCCAATAGTCCATATAATGCTTGGAGTTCAATAATATGTCAATTTTAGTCCTTTACAACTGTTTTCACAGCTTTAGTCCCTTGGTTTCCAGGTTTGACAGTTTTAGTCCTTTTCGGTTAAGTCGCGTTACATTTTTAGTCCTTTTTGCATAAAAATGACGGGAAAAATATTCTGAAAATTTTTATAACTTTATTAAGTTTATTTTAACTTATTTCAATTTATTATTTCAGAAAATAAATCATTTTTGCATTAATGGGCCATTTAACGATTTGTAACATAGCCCGTTAAGAGTTTTAGAGGCGAGGGCGTGAAAATAGTTTTGGGCTTGGATTTGGGCTATTTTTAGGATTCCAAAAATATATTGTATGGGCCTGTTGGACCTGATTATCAAAAATCCTTGTTGGGCTTGGTTTTTGGCCCAACCGAATAGTTGTAAACTTTTCTGGAAATTGTTTGCTAATTCCTAGTGAATGTCGATCAAAATGTAGTGTTTTGAGCGTGATAACAATCTCATGGTTTCGAACTCAGAACATGAAAAACATAGTTTGCTAGCTTGTCATTCGAGTGGTATAAAAATATAGATATATTATATACAGGATTTCGAAAATATAATAAAGGTTTTTGGGCTAGTCGAATGGGGTAATTTTTGTAAAATAGGTCACGTAATTTTTCTAAGTATTTACACTTGTCGAGTGACTCTAAAAAGGAATTATTTGTGTGTCGAGACAGGGTTATGGGAGGGATCTCAGAACACGAAATATTTAGTTCATCATGTGAGCTATCGAGAAGGATAAAAATATTTGGGTGTTGCATGAACGGTTTCGTATTAAATAAATCGTGAAGTGGCTTGTTCGAGTGGGTTTCTTTAACTAGTAATGTCTGTGATATATTTTCTTTTGTTTTCTTTTTGTCCGGTTTAGCGTGGGTTTATTATTCAAGTTTAAGTTGAATTAGGGTGACATTTATGTGATGGTCATATGTTAAGCGTGACTTGGGTGGTTCGATCAACTTAAAATTCGACGTGTTTCCTCTATCTCTTACTAACCCAGTTGAGTTCGAATGGTTTGAATAAGGTATGCATGCAACTAATGAAATATCAATATGTACATATTTAGTAAGAATATAATAATGCATGGTTCGAACGGTAGCATGGAATGAGCATGCATGTGAGTGTAATTTAAGAGAGAACAAGGAAAACTTACAACACCTTTGAGAAAAGGTGGTGGAGACTTAAAAGCTTGTAGAATGGAACACGAAGTGAATAACCCACTTGCTTTGGACTCTCCTACTAGTTAAGCTCTTGTCGAACAACAGTTGGTGTTATTGAAGGTATTTTGTTAGTGTGATGAATGTGAAGGAGGTTATGGGGCTCGAATGAAATACAAAGAAAGGCTAGTGAGTTATAAGGTTCTTATATAACGTGAGTGGATTGGGTTTGCTTCCAATATACACGACAGAAAGGTCTTTGTGGTGTTTAAGGAATATGTTGATTTTGATGGAAGGTGATAGGCAATAGAAATTAGAAACAAGCGAATGATATGGCTTATATAGAAGAAATATCTCAATTATCTTGACTATTTGACTGATGATTGCATTGTACTGTGGGTGAAGGACACTTGTATGATGATTTCCTCATTTGAGTGTGAGAGTGGTAGTGACTTTGTATTTTAGTTCTTGTATGTTCTTGTTTCTTTAGTTCTCATACGTATGAATATATATAGTGATAACATTCATGCTAGTTCTAGTATTTAACAAAGACAAGTTGCATTATCAAGTTTGGTTTTGTCAAATGCATGTGGGGATTCGATGGATAAGGTTGTCAGTAGTATTATTCGATTTCAAATATAAGGAAATATTAACAATTTACAATTTTAAATGCATGTACACGTATCTTATTTGTGGGTTATACACGTTAACTTATAAGTTAGTTGTGTTTTAAGGTATAAACTCTTACACGCCTATATGTTTATTGATTAGACTTCATGCATGGCAACAAATTGATACACGTTGGTATATATATTTGCATGAAGAAGAATAAAACACATTAACATATAAGTTGCTAGTAGTACTTTGTGATGGAAGCATTACACACGTATACATTTAAGATTTTGTAATAGCAATGTTATAAAAAAAAATCTCACACGTATATTTGAATGGAAAAAAATGGTTTAGGTGGCATTTTTTTTTTAAGATACATACTAATAATTTAAAATATAGTTTGATTCCGTAATTACTAATATTAAGTCCTTAAGTCACAAAACTTAAAATCAGGTAACGTAAAAATATAACGTTTATAAAAATATCAAAATTTATTAACATACTCCAACTAATTATATTAGACGTGTAATAAGTTTAATGAAGAGCGTATACGTTAATAAAATTTAATAGGTTTGAGTATTCGTATTTACGTAAAGAGTATAATATAAAATATATAAAAAAATAATAAAGTGAAAATAGTTCATATAAAATATGTAGGCTTATCTTAATCTTGTGCTGGTCGTGAGTATAGTATATTAAAGAAAAATTTAAATTTCTCCATAAAAATGGGCTTTGTTAAATGATAAGTCAAGGGTATTATTAATTATCAAAGATTATCATGATGGATTTTTGTAGGATCTTACACTTATGGCATGAAGGAAAGATAGTGAGATTGGATCCAAGGCTAGTAAATATGAAAAGTAAAGTATGTACGAGTGTTATGTTGGAAGTGCATGAGTAGGATGGTTTATGGTTTCTTGATTTAAATGGATTGGGACGCCTTTTCATTTAAATGAAGAATTGTAAATCGCCGAACCATAAGTTTATAATTCCTTGTTTACATAGATTGGGACGCCTTTTTATGTAAATAAAGAGTTATAAATGAGTGGGCTTATGTGTAGCCGATATGACATGAGTACGGATAGTGATATGAGAAGTGAAAACTAAAACATGTAAGGCGTCATAAGAAAAGATAGATATGAATAAAACTTATAGCGGCAATAAGGTAATGTGTGAAACCTTAAGTTAGACGTCTAAATTGAATCATGTTTTAATTTGATAAGTCAATTTGTGAGCATTTCCAGAATTTAATAAGAAAGTTTGCTTAAGTGTTGTGTGTGATAGATTTTTGAAGGTGCCGTTTGTATGGTACTTTGCATATTTTGAGATAAGTTGCCGGTTTTTGGCATAGATGCGTACTTGGTATTATGTGGAATGTGAGTTTTTCCGGAATATGATGTTATGTTATGATTAGTGCATTGATGATAGCGTGTTTATAGTGATGAAGTTTGATTTATCTAGAGTCAATGTTGTAGATGTTCCCGGATGACAAGTAGTCATTGCGGGAAATCTTAGAAAAGTTGCGATGAGAAGAGTTGTTATAGTGGATTGTAAGTTATGTTTATGTATAGCAAGTTTAGAAATTGCATGATCATATAGATCGTTGCAAGGTTGTGGATTAGAGAGCATGAGGATAAGGACATGTATATGTCGTGAATTTAGTTTTGGATAGTTTTAGACGAGAGATTTCGGGGACGAAATCTAAATAAGGGGGGTAGAATTGTTAGACCCGTTTCCCGGGTGTTGGGACCCCACCCTAGATGAAAATAGATTATGGCCTCATGTGATTGGCCAGTCAACATTTGACGTGTAGTGGTCAAACCCGATAGTCAAAATATGACTAAAGCGGTTATGTAAATTATGATGTGTAACTAAAGGGGCTTGAGTTGCCAAGTGTTAAACATGTTATAAATGTGTTATAAGTTAGATTGTGGCCAAAGTAAAAAGAATAGGACTTGAGGGGCTATTATTGCCATTAACCCAAACTTGTACCTAACTATTATATCTAGCAAAATCTAGACATTTCCATATTATTCTTGAGCCTATGAGAAGGCCGGTTTTCTTAGAGAAAAGGAAAGGAGAAGAAGAAGCTAGATGATGAGAATAGATGAAGAAGATGAAGGTCCATGGTTATGGTCCTTCCTAGCTATGATTCCCCTTCAAGTAAGTAATCTAGTGCCTTATTTAGTAAAGTTTTAGATGAGAAGAAAGTGGGAAATCATCATATGATGTGGGTATGATCATATGATGATTTGATTAGCAAGATGTTTATGTTTTGATGGGTTTTGATAACCCTTGTTATGTTAATTATTGTTATGTTGTTAGGTTTTGTTATTTGGTGAAAGAGGATGATGATGATGATGGAAGATTATGTTGATAGTGATGTTTTGATGTTGTATAGCTTGGTTTGAGGTAAGTAAAATGATGATAGCATATGTTATATGAATTTCTATCATTATGTGTTATGTATGTTTATGTTGAGAAAGATGAGCTTGGATATGCTTATGTGGTGCCATGTCTATGGCTTATGTGTTGAGATGATGCTATGGATATGTTGATGTTATGTGCTAGATGAGGCTTGAGTAGTATGCTATGATGTAAGTGTTTTATGTATATGATGCATCATGTGGATTGAAGTATATTGTATGTTATGATCGTTTTACTTACTAAGCCCTTGTGCTTACGGTTTAGATGTTTAACCGTTTTGTAGGTTGGCGTGTTATTAAGGATGGCTTGGATGTGGGGTATAAGGATTGGTATGCAAGTGTAAGGTAGAATGTAGAGCTTAGGTAGATACCGAGCTCATGTGTAAGTTTGTACCCCCGTTAGTCTTTTATGGGTTGTTAGAGTGTAGCCGTATGGCAAAGAGTATGTCAAGAGTTGTATGGCAATTTGGTGGTCTTTTGATAAGTCAAAGTATGTTTTATGTGTTTATAGTCTAAGTTAAGGGAGTGTTTGGCACAAGTGTAAAAGTACCCATTTTGTGTGGTGAACGGGTCAAGTGTATATTGGAACATATTATATGTATTAAAGTAATGATTTTGGTTGAGTTTGAAGTGTTGTGAAAGTCGTATGTGGCTTTTGTCATGAAATGGGTCAAAAAGGGGTTATGTGCATGACCCGTCTAATTTGTAAAGCACCATTCCGGGATATCAAACGGTTAATGTTTTTGTATGAAAATGATGTTTATGATGTGTTAATGAAATCTGGAAAGTTTCATTAATTGTCGGGTCATAGTAGTTGTTTTTCCGGAAAATGGGTCAAAAGGATGTTAAAAGGGTTATGCAGTTAAAGGGGTGTTTGGGTTAAGAGTGTTTTTACCCAATTTGGGTAGTAAATCGGGTTGATTGAGTATGTAAATGATTTTGTATGTTATGTTAATGGCCTTGAGTGAGTTTGAAGTGAATATAAGGTAGCACGGGTCACTTTCGGGTCTGTGTAGACTACTTTGGTCTGTGTAGACTACTTTGGTCTGTGTAGACTACTTTCGGGTCTGTGTAGACTACTTCGGGTCTGTGTAGACTACTTTTGGTATATGTAGACTACTTTTAGTCTGAGTAGACTACTTATAGTCTTATCAATATTTAAAGTCTCTTGTTCATGTATGGGTCATGGTTCAAGCGTTTCCGCGTACAAAGTCAAAAAGTTTTGAATATTTGGTATAAGCGGGCACGGGGTGTAACAATTACATATGGATTTGTTTGGCCCGTCGGCTATACAAAGTTATGGAGGAAATTTTTACACTTTAGTCATAGTAGATGATTACTCTAGATATACATGGACAAAATTTTTGAAAACTAAAAATGAGGCATTCGATAAATTTGAAATTCTAAGCAAGAAAATTCAAAATCAAATAGGAAGTAACATAGTATCTATTAGAACTGACCATGGTCGAGAATTTGACAATGAAATCCAATTTGGAAATTTTTGTGATAATAATGGAATAACTCATAATTTCTCGGCTCCTCGTACACCTCAATCTAATGGTGTAGTAGAACGTAAAAATAGAACAATTCAAGAAATGAGTAGAACTATGTTAAATGAACAAAACATACCTCAAAAATTTTGGTGTCACGCTGTAGATACTTCCACATATATCTTAAATAGAGTTTTAATTAGACAATTTTTAAATAAAACTCCTTATGAAATTTATCGAGGCAAAAAGCCTACATTAGGATATTTTAGAGTTTTTGGAAGCAAGTGCTTCATTTTAAACACAAAGGATTATCTCACTAAGTTCAACCCAAAGTCGTATGAAGGTGTATTTCTTGGGTACTCACAAAACAGTAAAGCATACATAGTATTAAACAAGGAAAAATCAAGAGTCGAGGAATCGTTGAACGTAACATTCAACGAAAGTCCACCTCCCTCTAAGACATCACCTTTGGTAGATGATGACTTAGTTGAAAGTCAAATGGCTAATGATATAGAAAACATTGAAAATGACAATGAACTCGTAAAAGGAGAAATAGTCAATATTAAAGAAACTAAAAGTCATCCATTAGAAAACGTCATAGGAAAACTTAATGAAAGAACATTAAGATCCAAAGCTCAAAATGAAAGTAATTATTTTTGTTTTATTTCAACTGTTGAGCCTAAAAATATAGACGAGGCAATAAAAGATGAATCTTGGGTAATTGCTATGCAAGAAGAACTAAATCAATTTATTAGAAATGATGTTTGGGACATTGGTCCCTCCACCTAAAAACCAAACCATAATCGGCACCAAATGGGTCTTTAGAAATAAAATGGATGAAAATGGTATTGTATCTAGAAATAAAGCTAGGCTAGTAGCTCAAGGCTACAATCAACAAGAAGGTATAGATTACGATGAAACTTTTGCACCCGTAGCTAGACTTAAGTCTATTAGGATATTACTTGCATATGCATGTGCACATGATTTTAAGTTATTTCAAATGGATGTCAAAAGTGCTTTCTTAAATGGTTTTATAAATGAAGAAGTATATGTTGCACAACCTCCCGGCTTTGCCGACTTTGAAAAACCAAATTATGTTTTCAAACTTAAGAAAGCTTTATACGGACTTAAGCAAGCACCAAAGGCTTGGTATGATCGACTTAAGACCTTCCTAGTTGACCATAAGTATACCATGGGCCCATTAGATAATACTCTCTTCACCAAGAAAAAGGGATCACATATTATCATAGTCCAGATATATGTGGATGACATTATATTCGGTTCAACTTGTCAAGAGTTATGCGATGATTTCTCAAAAATCATGCATGACGAGTTTGAAATGAGTATGATGGGGGAACTAAACTTTTTCTTAGGTCTCCAAATAAAACAATTAGAAGATGGGATATTCTTCAACCAATCAAAGTATATCAAAGATATGCTTAAGAAGTTTGGTCTTGAAGACTCAAAACCTATGAGAACACCCATGTCCTCAGAAACCAAACTCACTAAGGATGAAGAAAATGAATCCGTAGATAGCACTAAATATAGAGGAATGATGGTAGTTTACTCTATCCTACGGCTAGTAGGCCTGACATTATGTTTAGTGTTTGTCTATGTGCACGTTTTCAAGAAGATCCAAAAATCTCCCATCTTGAAGCCGTTAAACGGATATTTAGGTACATCAAAGGTACTACACACTTAGGATTATGGTATCCCAAAGGAACGGGTGTAGAAACCATAGTGTATACCGACTCAGATCATGCCGGTGACTATGTTGATAGGAAAAGTACTAGCGGTATTTGTACTTTTGTAGGATATTGTCTCACATCATGGTTCGCTAAGAAACAAACTGCCCTCGCAATCTCAACAACAGAGGTAGAGTATGTGTCTGCAGGAAAGGCGTGTCAATAAGCACTATAAATGAAACAAGCTCTCGTCGACTATGGAATTGAACTCAACAACATTCCCATTCTTTGCGACAACAAATGTGCTATCGATTAAGCAAAAATCCAGTCCAACACGCTAGAACCAAACATATTGAAATACGCCATCACTTCCTTCGCGACAATGTACAGAAGGGAATCATCTCAATTGAGAAAGTTTCCTCAGAGGACAACATTGCCGATATTCTCACAAAACCACTTAAACGAGAACCTTTCAACTATCTTAGACTTGGATTAGGATTAATGGAACCTAGTGATTAGGTAAAACATTAGTGTAAATATTAGTTTAACCACACTCGACACTAAACCAAAAATTGCATTATGTTCCGCGGATCCAATCGATAACAAGGACGGATCCTTTGTTTTGGATCCGCCGGATCCGTCGCATGCACAGTCAAGTTTATTATTTAATAAACAAGAACAAGTACTATTCATTCCTCACTCCAAAACATATCACCTTACTGTATTCGACACACACTCAATCTCCATCACAATTTAGACCATTTTCTTTCACAAATTTGTGCTTCTAACACCACTGTAAGTATTCTTATCATATTTATACTCCTGATCTGCATCTAGGATTTCTATTTCATGCACAAAACCAAAACTTGGGGTATATGCATAATTCTTGAAAAATCATGAAGCATATTTACTTCATTATACTTAAAAACCTATTTTTCTTAGTTAGGAACTACATCTTATAGCACATTGTCTTAATTTAACAAAAACCCCATGAAAATTTTCTTACTAAAACCTTCTAACGACTAGGTAAAATGATCTTTTTGAACATTGTTCATACAAATGCAAAAACGTTATCTTTTAGACATCACTTGCATAATGTCTCTTGAATGCTAAAGGGAATACATAATTAATATGTATTTTCGGGTACATTCAACCGTAGCTACATTGAAATAGGAGTGTTTGGGTTAACTCTCGTTTTTAACACAAAACTTGCATAAACTAAATTTTCATGCATCAAAAAGGGTCGAGATAACCGCACCTCCACATTGTCCCCATGTAGGCACACACTAGGAATTTTACACTTACTTTGATCATTTCAACTAAAACTATGTAACTTTTGTACTTAGGAAAATCATGCCTCCCGCAACCAACTATGATCACAAAAGAACCGTTAACTACTTACCCGAAGTCCACAAAACCAAAGGTCTAACCAACGCCCAAGTCGAAATTTTCAAAGCCTTAGAGAAAAAGTATGTCCATGAGGGTAGAGTCGTAGATTCCTCGTTCTATGAAGGAACACAACTTAGGGAACACTTAGCCGCAATTCGATTTAATACTCTTTTGGATATAGATGAACCAATCATTCCTAGGTTTATTCTTGAGTTCTATGCTAGTGTAGGTCTTAGTTCGTGTGACCAAGGTTACTTAAGTCTTCAGTTTACTTTAAATGGAAATCTTGTCAACATCCCTCTTGATCAATTTGGTGAGGTCTTGGGCATTCCAAATCAAGGGACATGTATTTACTCGGACAAATGGTCCTTAACAATCTTAGAATCCAATCTCGATAGGACAGCACCATATGTCACTCCTCTCGCATCAAAAGAAGTGATTAGGGAACATCTCTTCATTCCTAAGAACAACCCCACAAGGATGTATCGTGGCCGCGAAGTTGCTAGAGATCCATTTGCAATGGAGCTCAATGAACTCAAACCCGTATTCAAGAAAATGGAAGAGGTCTTAAGGGCTAATGTCATGTGCATCATAGAAAACCGTGTACAATCAATGCTTGTTTGTGTCATATGATGTATAACATCTTACTCGTCAACCCTTCAATCTTGCTTATTATGTTGCCAAAAGAATGTGCGACATTCCCGGTTCAAAGCAAGATTGCAATGCCTTATGGAATGCTCTTAACCCGACTCTATAGAGCCTTTGCACCCGCCGTCCAAACCCTTTAGGCTTTGTTCCGGAATACAATGAAATTGAACATACCTTCAGTTCCTTTGAGTGACTTTAGGGTTAGTGTTGATAAAGGTAAACGTCCTCGTGTACCAACATCATCCTCATCATCTTCAATGAGTGAAGATGATGGTTTGCCAAATTCTAGGATTCCTCCACCCGAATACTTGAGCCATCTTCATCCAATTCAAAATGAATCCGCTGAATTTCGAAACATTAAAGTAATGGTGAAGAATCTTGGTCGTTGGATGATGAAATTGCACAAAGGTATGAAGAAGTTGAAGAAGAAGCTTAGTTGATGGAGTGTTTGGATTTGAACAATGTTAGACAATGTGATGTTAAATTCTATGTGTCTCGACTTTATCTGATAATACTTGTTGTGTATGTGTAATAACTAACATTTGCAGGTAGATAACCATCATGGTTATCAATTTTCCGAGTTATAGCCTATGTTTGGCATAACACCTAAAAAGGTAAGTTTCTAAGAACGGATTAAACTAAGTTCAATCATGTATTAATGATATCATATTCTGTTGTTCTGCTATACATATTAGATGATAAGTAAGGTCTAGGTGACTTTTCGGGTTTTCGTCGAAAAACGCGAAAAATGACATGTGTTCTGTTTAGTTTTTAGTATTAGGAACACGGATCCGGCGGATCCCAAAACCTGGCTCCGCCAAGGCTTATCGTTGGTTCCGCCATCCGCCAACCTGCGGATACAGCGGATCCCTAACTTTGGTTCCGCCTTTGATTCAACTTGGATCCGCAGGTTCCCCAGTAAAATTCTAAAACTTTTTCGACTCATCTCGATTCTTAAATCTTAGTGTTTAGTATCATTTAGGATTCATTCACTGATCATAATTCATCTTAGAATCATTTAGGAATTCTTAGCAACTTAGGAACAAAATTTCCCACCAAAATTTAAATTTTTGAATTTTAGGTGTAAGTTACCAAACTGATACAAAGAAGGAACCCTTTTTAGGGATCCGTCAAATCCGTGGAAATATCAAATCATAAGATTTTCCACTATCTCCTTGTATTTACTGCAAATCCACAATACATTACTCAACCCAAGCTCAATGGATTGACTTCCTTGATATGACCTGCACAAATTTTTGTTCCAAATCATTAGAAACCTACATTCTCTATTGGATTCACATCAAATCCAAACACACAGACTCACAAACCTTCTGCCTATAAATTAGTACTTTAGGATCATCAATTCACATCACAACCATTTCTTCTCCTGTACATCTTAGCTATCATACTTCACCAAAAAGTCTCAATGACAAAGTCAAACAACTCCTCCACATCTAAGCCACTAAAAAGGACAGCCCGTATTAGTGTAAAACCTTGTTGTTTCATCAACATCCACAATTCATCCTCTGAAGAATCATCACCACTAAACATATCCTCACCCATTGCTAGTGAAAACTTCCTTACTTTATCCACTCCAACTCCCTCACATGTAGTCATAAAAACACCACCTCCTACCATTACTCCTGTAGCAACCACACCACCACCCGCTCCCGCTCCATCACAGTCTGAGAAGTCTGCATCATCACCATCCTCACCAAAACTTAAACCAATGGAACTCTTTAGGACACTACCAACATCTCCACCACCATATCTTGATGAGTTAGAAGATCTTCAACCTACATCAACCAATCCTCCACCAATAAGTCTTGAAAACTTAGAACCTATGCTATTTCATCCTCTCCATCCGGAGATTCATGGTCCTCTATACCGTGAAGCACCACAACCTCATCCCCAAATACCACCACTATCACCAACTTCAACACTCATCGCCATAGATGAGGCGATGTGGAGCAACATTCCTCAAACACAAGAGGAGATAAGTGCGGAGTTAACACAACTCTATACTCTCTCGGGTATGGTTGACCATCGCCTTCATGAAACCATGGACATTCAAAACATCCTCATGAACTCCCTTCAAACACCACAACAACCATCCAACAACAACAACAACCAACCACCATCACCACCACCACCACAAAACTTGGACCTAGCCTTCCTCCCGGCTTTTCAAGTCATGATTGCGCACACTGTGAGAGAACGGCTCACTTGGCCCAAAGGACCAACATCTTGGTCCATGAGCTTCAAAATGAGATGAGGTTCATCTTGAACCATGTTCTTGAATGTTTAAACGCCATCTCTCATCCTCCTCAATAGGAGCTTTCTAGACTAGTTGTTAGGACCTTTTAAGTTGTTTGTTTAGGACTTTTTATTTCTTTCTAGGATGTCTTTTTATTGTACTTGTAACATCATTTCATCATTGTGACTTTTGTCACAAAATTTTCAATATCTATGAATGTGATGTTTTATGCTTATGAGTGATCAACATATTGCATATTATCATTATCATTATGAACTAACATCCTTATATAGCCTATATTATACATTGATTATGATTGCTTTAGGTACAAATAATGATCAGACACTTACTTTGACTTTTTAAAGTCAAAACATATTGAAAGGCTTGTTTGGAAGAACACTTCACAAGCATTCTACTTCTTCATTGAAGTCATTCATTACTAACACTTCATTTGCAGCATATCATACCCTTCATAGTATACGTTGGTACTCGAGAAGTGAGGAGTATACATCGAGGGGGAGCATTTCATAAAGCATTTCATATTCTAACCATTTGTTTGTAGGTTCATGCATCATTTACTTGTTACTCCATTTAGGGGGAGTATAAAACAAGGGGGAGCTTTAAAGTTCTCAAAATCGCATTCCGCTACGCTACTCTTTTTGTTTCGACAAAAAGGGGGAGAAAGGACTAAGTTTGCATTAACTGTGATTCATCATAGTATATACATTTTTACAAAACTTTTCTTTAATAAACAAACTTTATATATATTTTTAAGAACTCATGCTATATTTATTCTCTTGCTCAAAAATATACCTTATGTTTTGTCATCAACAAAAAGGGGGAGATTGTTAATACAAATATCGTCTCAAAAACGTTATTTATATTCTTCGATCTTTTCTTGGTTTTGTTAATGACAAATAAAAGGAATATCTTTTAGCAAATAATAAATACTAGCTTAAGTCTCTTAAGTACACATTTTACACTTCACATAATAACCAATAATTACAAGTTTGCTTATTTAGTAACTTGTTTCCTTAAAAGGAAACTTTAATTCTAAAATCATTCCATGACATCATTGCATACATCACATATAATATCTTTGATATATCTTGTTTAGATTTGCAAGTTACATAGTTGACATTTGAGGATTTTGGATGATTTGGTAAGATATGGAAGATTTGGAAAGATACACCAAATCCCTTAGCTGTCATCTCCCACGGATCCAAGTCCAGTGAAGGACGGATCCCTATTATGGGATCCGTGGGATCCGTCAGCTGGAGATCAGCTTGCCTATAAATAGCAAGCTGATCATTTGGCTTTCTCATCACTCATATAGCTTAAACACACATATTCATTCAATACATATCTTACTAACATCATTTATAGTTGCATTTCATTTTGATCTTTCATTTTGTAGAAGAGAGATCAAGCTTTCAAGGATCTACAGAACCGTAATCCTTTAGTTGCATTACTGTGTGATATTGTAGTTTGTTTCACACATCATATCTATCAATTGTAATCAGTAAGTGTGGTTAGTGTTTTAGTCCTTAAAACACAAAGAGTGTAGGGAGTGGTTGTACCCTTGTAAAGAACTCGACATCTAGCTTAGTGTCGGTAAAGTGAATAGGCGACGTTAGGTTGGTTCTACCTTGTGAAAGAACACGGTGTTTAGCTTAGTACCGGAAAAGGAAGTAAGCGACGTGTAAAGGTTTTCTCCGCCTAGAAAAGGAGTTTGTTTCTTAGTGAAAGATAAACTCTCGAGTTGGAAGCTCGGGGAGTGGAGTAGGGCAAGGAAGAGAGTCCTTGTAGCCGAACCATTATAAACAACAGTGTTATGTGGTTTGATCTTTCCTCTCTTTATCTTTTGTTTACATTGTGTGATTATTTATTTGTGATTGTTTCCTTTGAATTAACATATAGTAACAAAGCAAATAAAACTCGAAAAACGGTTAAAAACTATTCAACCCCCTTCTAGTTTTCCACACGTACCATTCATTATTTTTTGGACATAATTAGAAAATGACCCCCCCCCCCGAGAGGTTCACGCCCTCCGGGGATCGTGTGGTCAATGTCCAAAGATGGTTGATACCCAAAAAGGGGTTGCCATGGCAAAAAGGCCGAATAATCATTTAATACCATCCGAACATAAGCAGAGAGTGGTCCCTCCGAGAGGTTCGTTCCCTCCGGAGATTAGTGATCAATGTTCATTATTTTCTGGACGTAATTAGAAAATGCCCCCCCCCCCGAGAGGTTCACGCCCTCCGGGGATCGTGTGGTCAATGTCCAAAGATGGTTGATACCCAAAAAGGGGTTGCCATGGCAAAAAGGCCGGATAATCATTTAGTACCATCCGAACATAAGTAGAGGGTGATCCCTCCGAGAGGTTCGTGCCCTCCGGAGATTAGTGATCAATGTTCATTATTTTCTAGACATAATTAGAAAATGCCCCCCCCCCCCGAGAGGTTCACGCCCTCCGGGGATCGTGTGGTCAATGTCCAAAGATGGTTGATACCCAAAAAGGGGTTGCCATGGCAAAAAGGCCGGACGGCACCCAAAAAGGGGTGGCCATGTAATCATTCATTACCTTCCGAACATAAGTCGAAAGTGATCCCTCCGAGAGGTTCGTGCCCTCCGGAGATTGATGATCAGTGTTCGGGAAGGAAACGACCGTGCAACCAGGACGAAAGGTAAATCGCTGAAGGACACAGGTGAGGTAATACGAACATATGCAAAAAACAAAAAGAAAGGCTTTGGGAAATAACAAAATAAATGGCATTACATAATTTCCAAATATACAAAAGGCGTTTTTGGTCGCGCAGCCCATCAAATCATTACATTCGTTCGAACTATATTAACTATTTGCAAGCTAATCTAACGGCCCAAGGGCTTTGCACCAAAATTTGTTCAAAACAGAGCAGACATTTGCCGGAAGGATCATTCGGGAGCATTTCCTTTCAGCAGGAGAACCTTCGGCGGAAGGATCATGCGGGGCGGGGTCAGGAAATAGGCTCATTATCTCTAGAACCGGTTTATCCGCAGCATTGCTCACCTTCTGAACATACGGATATTCCATAGAAAAGAGTCCATCATAAAAGGGTCGGATTTTTTATCAGCTTCCACATCCAGATCATCTATCTCGGCCACAATCTTGGCTATATCCTCCGGCTTACGACCCTCGGAGATACCCTCTAAGAATCCGGACTGGGAGGACAAACTAAAAGGCTCGGCCAAACTTTGTTTGTACTCGTGGCTATTCAGAAGCCGACGAACCACCTTCGGAATGAATTCTTTCACCAGCTTGTTACGTTCGGTTTTGGTTTGGCCTAGTTTGACGGCTAGGTCTGTCCTCTCCTTGTACAGTTTAGAACTTTCCCCCTCCTCGACAACAAGTTTATCCTTAACATCCTTCAGCTCAGCTTCTAAGGCTCTGACCCGGTCCGAAGAAACCCTCCTCCCTTCGTCTCTTGCCTTCTCTAATTGAGAGAGACGACCTTCCAAATCTGATTCCCTCACCATACAGCTCGCATGCTCATGCTTTAACTTCCGAAGCTCCTCTGCCTCTTGAGTTGCATCCTCGCACTCCTCGTGGGTGCGGCGTAGCTGTTTATACTTTTCAAGAAGGAACTCATATCGACCCAGAATATCCGAATAAGCCGCCGCTCCTCGGCCCAATAATACCCAACCCCTCTGAACGGCCTCCGAGTCACCCAAACTTTGAAAATAAAACTCCTCTCGGGGGGTGGGCAGATTCAACATCAGATCTTTACAGATGGCCGATTTGTTCAAACGATCGCCCCTTCTGATCGACCACTCCGGAACAAACACTGCTGCCGGATCACCAACGGCCGTGACTCTAACCTTGCCACGTCCAGAAGCCGCTACGGAAGAACCTCCTGAAAGGAAAATAAAAACAATCATTATCAAAGGAGTGAAGGGGAATGAGAGAGGCGCAAAGTAAACGCAGTTAGACGACTTACCAACATCTTCAGTTCCGGATGCAAAACTTCTTCCAATATCTTCTGGACGTATCGACCGGATGGGAGAGGGATTCGGAATAATCTCGACCTCCGGCGAGTCATGTTCCAGCTCCACCACGGGAGTTTTCGTGGGTCTACTCCTTTTAGCCGGACGGGGCGCACCGCTGCTCCCCTCGCCGTGCTGGACACGCACTCGTGCCGTGTTAGCCCCTGCTCCCCTCTGGGGTTTTAAAGCTTCTCGGATAAGGGCCTGCTTTTGTTTCTTACCCTTGGCTTCCAATACCCGTGCGTCAGCTCTCTCAACCCTCGTCTCCTCGGCCGTCTTCTCTGGTATATCGGCATTCGAGGGAGCAGGAAAAGTCACAAACAACTCGTGAGACTCACCCTCACGGTACTCATCGCCCTTGACAATGGAAACACCCTTGCGAACATCGGGGTTGATAAAGTACTCGCACATCGGTACAACTGCAAAAAGAAAAAGAGCACGAAGCATTTAGGAACAAACATACCTAGCACAAGTCAACTAAGGAAACGAAGGCAAGGGGTACAAAGTTATACCTTTACCCTCGGCATCCTTAAGCACGGCCCGGTGGCCGGGATGCCCCCACTGCGAGGTCAGCCCTACGGCGTAAAGAAAGCCTTTGGGAATCAGAATAAGATCAATTATATTTGCGGCCAGCTTTTCGGCATCCGCAATGCTAAAATCGCCACTTGGATAAGGATCCGAAATGTCAGAATCATGGTGTCTCCAGGGCATGGCAAAGGGGACCGCCCGTCTATCTATCAGGAAAAAATCATGCTTCCAACCCTTCAATCCGGTCAGAATCTCCCGGAAACAAACCCTCTTCTCCTTACCACTTCGTTTCTCGAAAGAAAACCAATGACCTTGCTTGCTCAGCTTATAGAAGGCCCGGAATAGGGAAGTGGTGGGAACAACCTCCAGGCTTCGGCTATACACCTAGCGGAACCAGCTGGGAGATATGTACCTTGTAATATTTGATGATATCCAGCAAAAAAGTAGAGAAGGGCACGCTAAGACCACCCTCATAAAAATACTCCACGTACAAACCAATGGCATCGCCCGGTAATTGGTCCATCGTCATGTGTGGCGGAGGTAACCTCGGATGCAGATCCTCCGGTATACCCACGTCCGTTGTCACCATATATAAATCTTCCTCGCTCATTTGGGAGGTATACTTTTGAACATCGAACTTAGGAAGGAACCCCCGGCCTCCTGGGTGTCTTCCTCATGAATTGAAGAGGGAGAATTCGACATGGTTAACCGAATGGCAAAATAAGATCGCTCGGATTAAGAAGAAATGAACCTCTCGGAAAGATGCTACGGAAAGCTTGTCAGAGCAGGAAATTACAGTGGTAAAAAAACCGTAGAAATGACGCTATTTATAGGCGAAAAGCAAAAATATGAAAAAACGTGCCTTGTCAGCGGGTGAGGTGGCACCTCCTCACTCGTACGATACGTGCGTGAACACGTGTCGACATCTCAGAACCCCAGTAAAAATGACGGCTATCCTTAAAAAGAGGTAATAATGGTTTTTGGAAGCTTGTGCATGGAACCGACTCATCGAACCCCGAATTGCCCAGGCCTTTCGGAATTAGCAAAGTGGGACTTCAAAATTTTCAAAGTATCACAATATCGGTAAAACCGACACTATGATATTGGGGGGGACATGTTGGCGTATGTGTCCGGACGGACTGACTCTCTCGGCCGACCGGACGATATAAAAACATCCGAAAAATTCCGGAAGGCGCCAAGGTCGCCCGGCCAGTACAGCTGTAAGGCATGGGACAAGTGGCATCACCTTTTGGATCAGCGACATTTTCTTGAAAATCCGGCGTCGCCATTTCAGGTACCAAGGCTGGGTACTATAAATACCCAGCCCATTTACTACTCTCATAAGATATTTTTTACACACACATACTATTACTGTTGGTAGCCTTTCGGTATATCCGATACTTACTCTCAAGCCGGAGGTAGGCCCTGGGATAACACCCGGGGCGAGCCTAACGCGTGTTGTTGTGTGCAAACATCGAAGGATCCTTAGCGACCGAAGGGATCGATACACAAACCTCTCGGAAGAACCCGCATCTAGTTCAACCGAAAGGCTTCCTTTATTTGTCCGAAGTGATTGCAAGAAATTACTTCAACATATACTAATATATGGTTACAGTGATCACAAATAGTGGGTGGTTGGAAAGTTGCTTAAAGTTTTCGGACAGATGTGTTAATTTAATAGCTAGCCAGCTAAAAAGCTTGCTCACGTGCTCAGGTGTGGCCCACCTAAAGAAAAATGCAAGTAGGCCACCTAGCAAATCCATATCCACCGTATGGCTCAACTCAGCCAATTAGTCAAATGTGTTATGAGTGAAGACATACCAGTTATCATCCAATTAGCTTGATGAAAATATATCGAGTAAGCCCAAAAGAAATAGCATCTTCCCCACCAGTACAAACACCACGAGCGGCCATAACCGTCCGGTCATCCAGCAAACTCACAATCCTTATTAGAAGCTCCATTGGAATACTCTTCCATTCAGTGATAACCAATCCACTTCCGAACACCATCATGTTCGACTCATCATCCCACCTTCTACCATCATCATATTTCTAATATCCCCTTTTTTTTGGTATCCTTTCGGCAGATCTTGGTGTAAGATGTGGAGTAGAAGAATCATCATCAAGCAAGACCCAAACGAATGATATATCCCGAGCGACACCCGGAGGAATGATGATTCCCTTTTTAAGTATGCTATAAACCAACTGATCTTGGGAGGAAACACGATTAAAAATGGAAGCGTTGGGTAAGAGGTTATAAACCCGCCACCACTTTGTTTTTCACGCCCAACGGTTTTAAAACCCCTCATTGGCATATCCGGATGACTCGGCCGAAGAAAATCACGCCGGACAACCTTTAGTCGGTTCATACCGGGCGTCCATACTCAACGTCCATAACGGAAGTTAACATCGAATGTCCAGGTCGGACAAGACAGTGTGATCAAACGAAACAACACATCCGAAGAGGATAGTGCTTTCGAACACTGTGATCAAAGGAAGTTGCACCGGACAGCCCTTGGTCGGTTCACACTGTCCGTTAACCGTACCGAAAGCTTACTCCGAACGACTGTAACTGAAAGTGCGACCCATCATTCTTGACTCTTGGTAGAGTGAACAACGGGTCCCACGGATGGCGCCAATTTGTTGAAGTAATTTATTGCAACCACTTCAGACAAGCAAATAGGGTCTTCCGGACGAACCGAGTAAAGGTTCTCCCGGAAGACTTATGCATTAATCCTTCGGTTAGGCGAGGCCGAATGACTCCTTCAGGCCATTCGTCCTTGTCCCGAGCTTCAATGCATGTTGTAGACATAAAAGAACCCGTTAGAAGGGGTCCGAGGCCGAAGCCTCGGGGACCACCCTCTGACGGTCAAGTCAATACCTCCGGTAGAGGATTTAGCTATGCACCGATATGTATAGATCCGTATGGTGTATCATGATATAATATATATGTGATGACAGTTGATATATTTAGAGAGAGAACATGTGTATGTGAGATGTTATTATCAGATATTATGAGATAAGATATAATGAGAGATAGTGGAGTAGTATTTATAGAGAGAGAAAAGGTGGGGACACAATCCCTTAATATCCGGGTTATGTGGCAGACACAATCCCTTAATATCCGGGTTAGGTGGCGTAGTCTGGAGCTGCCATCTGTCCAAAGGGTAACGCCACCTGTCCTGGTACTTACAGTTATATTGGCCGGACGAGTAGGTGCCTTTCGGTCTTTTTCGGATGACTCTATGTCGTCCGGACACATACGCCAACATGTCCCCCCAGTATTGTAGTATCGGTTGAAGACCGATGATGCAATACTTAAATAATATTTTAATACCTTTCGGGCTGATGGAGGTTCTTCGGTCCGGCATGTGTCGTCCGGACTCATACGCCAACAGTTCCCAAAAGTGCTAGGCTAGTGGGCTGGTAGGCTGTACGTAAATGAGGTTTAGTGGGTACTTTTTACTATACAAAACTAGTTATCAACAACACGTGTACAAAGAAAACTTATAGCTTAAGATACAACCAAAATGCCCTTATACTACTAGCTAAGTTATGTAGTATCAAAATTACCAAACTAGCCTTAGAAGGTGAAGACAAAATATCTAACAATCTCCATCTTGAGTTCAACTCCCAAGTAATACCATATCTTTGGGGTGTAATATTGTGGTGTCCCCGTCAATTTATTTGGTGTGCAAATCACATCCTCAATTTTTAGTTTGGCCCACTAAAGGGCCTACAAAAATCTAACTAAATCTCACTTCACTATTTCCTACTAAGGATTGAAAGGGATATATGTTGTTCCCAAAAGTGCTAGGCTAGTAGGTTGTACGTAGTAGATAATGAGGTTTAGTGGGTACTTTTTACTATACAAAACTAATCTCTCCGTCCCAAAATAAGTGTCTAATTTGACTTTTCAGAGTCAAACTGGTTCAACTTTGACCTTAAATATTTTTTTTGTTATATAATACTAGATGAAAAATTATACCAATGAAAAATACACTTAAAACCCAATCCATTCATATATTTTGCATCAAGTATTATATAACACTCGCAAAAATAGATAAAGTCAAAGTTGAACAAATTTGACTCTGAAAAGTCAAACTGGACACTTATTTTTGGACGGAGGTAGTAGTTATCAACAACACGTATACATAGTTGCTTGTGACTTTAGTGTAAGACTACCCGTATCAGTGGACGTGAGTGAAAGGTCAAAGCCATTCACACGCGAACCCTCTACACCCAAAGTCATTCACGCGCAAACATGCCAAAAAAACATACAAAATTGTGAGCCGTCCATCTTTCGGTTTGTGTGAAATGTTTATATTATTTATTTGGTTTGTGAGTGTGTTTGAGGAATTTAGTGGAGTATATTTGTATAAAATGGGTATTTAATTGAAATGTGAGGGTGTGGGATGGGGAGTTAAGTAAGGGTGAAATGGTGAGTGAGAGTGAGAGTGAAGTCGGAGAAAGATGATGTGACGCGAGATAGAAGTGAGTGAGTGTTTTTGTGCGACAAATAAGGGTAGTCTAAGATTTCATAACAAGATTTTTTTTTGCTTTCAAGACGACTTTAGTAACATCACATCTGCATGTATACATTTAATTTTAGAGTTAATGCTCAAAATAAGCCAAAAAGTCTCCTTTGGTCTGGTACTTTTTTGACCCCTCTTCTCATTTTGCTAATGTTTGACTGTTCAACTGCTCGAATTCACTCAAATTGTGACACGTGTCATTTGCTTGTATTATTCTTTGGTACACCCCAATTTTTAGAGAGGTGATTTGCACACCAAATAAATTAAATGGGGACACCACAATTATGCACATGATATGTTGTAACATATGCATTAGGGGTGTAATATTGTGGTGTCCCCATCAATTTATTTGGTGTGCAAATCAGCTCCCCAATTTTTAGCTTGGCCCACTAAAGGGCCTACAAAATCTAACCAAATCTCACTTCACTATTTCCTCTTTTGTCTTTTATCAAAAGTCAATGCTCGACCGATGATGTACTTTTTACCTTGAAAAAGAAAAAAAAAATCTTAGAAATGACACAAAATATTTTTTTTATATTTTATTTTATTCTTTGGTATATTTTAGCCTTGGGATACGTGCATGAACATAAATAAATTAAAAAAAAAAAAATACAACAAAACACACACTAACAAAAACCCTCGCAATAAACACACACACACAACACTTACAACTTCTTAATCCGTTGATCTTTGTTGTTGGATCTTTGTTTATTTTTATCAAAATGGGTGCAAGACAAGTACGTAAAAAAAGTGCGATTTTATAAACGATTTTTGCACAGTAACCCACAATTCCTCCTTGTTTTGGTTTTATAAACTATTTCGTTACTAGACACCTTAGGTATGATTATTAGACAGGTTGTTGTTGTTTCCGTTGTGTTTTTTGATTCTGTGATGACTGTGGTTTTGCGGTTAGGGCTTTTGAAGTGTTTTTAGGGTATTTGAGGTTCATTAGTTTTTTATGAATTTTAAAGAGATTTAACGGTTCTTGTTTTGTCCGTACTGCTTATTTTTAAGTGCTTATTATAGGTTTCATTGTGGTTTTTGATGTTTTGAAGTCTATTTTAGGGTTTGGCATGTTCATTAGGTTTCATTGTTGCGTTTAAGTGCTTATTTAAGAAACTTTGTGGCGTTTGTGAAGAGAATTAGGGTTCTTGTGGGAGCCGCCTTTATTTCCTCTTCGATATTACCCTAGAGAACGAACTTCTTCCCGGTATTTCCCTATGCTACTCTGTATTGAGTAGATACACTTCTTAGATATTGAAAAGTTCCTCATTATAACCTATAAACGTCGAATAAATGTCTTAGTTAATTTGTTATATATGATGATATAAATATTTTTATTGTGACGGAATAACTTTATTATGACTAGGGGTGTAAACGAGTAGACGAGACAACTAGCGAGCTACTCGGGATCGACTCGTAAACTCCTCGAAATCGACTCGTAAACTCCTCGAAATCGACTCGATGTAAACGAGTCGAGCTCGAGTTCAAGCTACTCGAGTATATTTTCGAGTCGAGTTCGAGCTCGAAAATGCTCTGCTCGTGAGCCTTATCGAGCTTCAAATAAATTACACTTTTACCCTTTTATATACATATATTTACTTAATTTTCGTACATATCGAGTCGAGCTGAGCTTGATATGTCGAGTATTCATCGAGTTCGAGCCTTAAATGTGGAAATAACCGAGCTCGAGTTTTATATGACGAGTCGAGCTCGAGCTCGAAATATAAAGCTCGATCGAGCTCGAGTCGAGTTTGAGCTCGAGTTTTAGTATTCGAGTCGAGCTCGAGTTTGACAGTACTCGGCTCGACTCGAATCATTTAAACCCCTAATTATGACTTTAATCTTTTCATTGTTATTTAATTTTATGGAGAATCCCATATGTAAAATGCACCTTTCTTTTACCATATTTCAGGGACATGGTCTAATCATGAGGGTTGTATTTTATCATGGTGTCGGATCCAACCTAAACATCAAATTTCATATTTTCTCAAAATATGAAATTATGATGATTAAGCTCAGCATATATGAAATTGCCTTAATTTTACTACAATGATATTTTACGTTCTAGATTATGTTATTGCTCATCCGGTTTGCTTTGATAATTTTTTGTGGTAGTTAACAGTGACCCGAATCACGAGTAACCACGTATCCGATTATCCACCTAATATGGATAGGTTTCGGCCTTTCGGGTACTATATTGAACTATCCACTCCGCGATGAATGGTTACAATTTCCATCCGATCAGACCAGACTGCCCCATAAACACCTCTAGGTAACACTCGACACAAATATTCGTATCTATTTACTTTACATAGCCAATTTATTTTAAAAAAAAAAAAAAAAAAAAAAAAAAAAAAAAAAAAAAAAGTAAGAGCAGAGTAGTGTGTTGGCTCAAGATGTGTCTGTTAAATACTCTTCCAAATGAAAAATAATGTAATATCATTAATTAACTTTCAGAAAATTTGATAAAATGAAAAATAGTGTAACTTGACTTGGTGTAAAAGCACATGTCTTTCGAGAAAAGATAAAAAAAAAAAAAAAAAAAAAAAAAAAAAAAAAAATAATAATAATAATAATAATAATAATAATAATAATAATAAAAAATACTAGACTCACAAAAATAAATCAACAAAATCATCCACAAAAGGAGGTGTCACTCCGTGATTGGTTTATTTTTTTTAGAGTTTCTCTCTCTTCTCTCTAATAGAGCATTCAAGAAGTGACATCTCATTTTGTGTATGATTTTGTAGATTTGTTTTTGTGGGTCTAGCATTCCCAATAAAAATAGTTGTAAATGGCTTGGTATAAAAGCAAAATAAGGGCTCGAGTGTAGCTTAAGAAATTTCGGCTAAACATGAATTCAGCTTAATAAGAGCAATAGTGTATGGCAAGGCAAAACTCCTCATTCGGGCTCCACGGGGTGCCACATCACCATGACATACCTCCTTTACAACCCCCATTCCAATAACATACCACAACTTACTCATTTGGGCCCCACATACACACTTATTCACACACACAACCATTATATATATATATATATATATATATATATATATATATATATATATATATATATATATATATATATATATATATATATATATATATATATATATATATATATATATATATAAACGTATTTCGTACAACTTACTCCTTCATCGTGCAGACGAGGAGCATGCACATGGCGAGCCACAACAAGGAACAAGGGTGTAATGGCAAGGCATGGCAAGCTGGCCACGTGGGCATGGCGAAGGATGAAAATCACTACACCGTTTGCTCTAATGGGACATGTTCTCATTTATGTTAATGTTGATATCCCATGACCCATCACATGGATTTTTTTTTATTATTTTATTTATTTATTTATTTTATTTTTTTTTTAATTTCAATAGTTACCTTGGCCAAGGTACTATTATTAGTTTGCATCTTACACTATTATGAAACATCCATAATTTTGTCTTAAAATTTTAAGAGGTATCACCTATTATACACGCAATACAAACATATACATGGGTGGAGCCAGTAGAGTGACTAGTGGGTGATAAGCCACTCATAATCAGCTCACTTTATTCATTATTTATATAGCCCATAAGCTAATTTTTTAATAATATTGGCAATTAGCCCTCTTATTCCCATTGATATTTCTAATAATTTAACAATCAGATATAACATCAAAATAATTTACTTGTCAAGTTATTCTATTTTAATTTAATTTAGTTCCTAATTATTGTGGTGTTAAGTTAAATCACGAGTTAAAAAATATAAAGTGACTCCGCCCCTGAACATATATTAACACAATTGAGTTTTTGTTACAAATAATTTATGCAAATTAAATTGTTCTCTATGGTTTTTAAGTTTAAAAATGAACTTTTAGGGGGATAGGGGTAAATTTTGTTAATATGGTATTGAAATATATGTTGGTTCAAGATGACGAACTCCGACTATATAATGAAGAGTCCGTCATCTCGCTATTGCAAAAACAATTACCGACAAGTCATCGTTCTTGTCGTTTATCACCGCCTAATACGTAGTTTTCTCATCTTTGATGTCGTCACATTGCAGGGTATCATGCTAGTATAAATTAAAGTAACATACAATACTTCATTTAAATTACACTAAATGATAATAGAAAATTTTCTTGCATGTAAGTTACACTAATATCGTTGATAGAATTTAAAGATATCAATTCGAAGGAGTAGTTCAACATCTGAATTTTAAGAGCACGCATGATGTATTATCTCAGGTTTATCGGGAATGTTCTTAGTCTCCAAAACAATAATTTTCCTGATTTCGCCAAATAAGTTTTTTACAACCTTTTAGTGTCTGTCTCTATCGACCCAAAATGTTTCACGTAAGTTACTAACAGAGCAAACCCTGCATATCAAAAGCTACACACGAACAGACATAGTAATAAACTAATACATAAATCGATGACCAAGAGTGATTTATAATAATAATGTTTCTTTTACAGGTTAACTAGACGATATACGCACAAACGACACCCAAAACTCACATGACAAAATATCATCTACTAGAAACTCAGTAAGTCTTGAAGGAGGTTATAAAATGATCTGGGTTAACATATTATAACATACAAAATAAGATTAGTTTGAACATCAGAAGCAAAAGCGCGTAAGTTTGAATACGTTAGAACACTTTGGCAAAGTTCAGGTTTTAGTAATAGTGATTGATGTTCTCTGGCCTGTGGATAGTTCCTCAGCAGAGACTAGAAGGATCCCATCAACATTCAGATTGAAGCAAACCTCGATACGCGAAGTCCCATCGGTACCTGGTGTAAGGCCTTTGAAGCTGAAGTCGCCAAGTAATAAGTTGTCCTTAACTTTGGCCCCCTCACCTTCATACACTGAGATATCTTGTGATGTTCTATTAAGTGAATAAACTATTGTTTTCATGCTTGTGGGTATGCATGTATTCTTGGGGATAATAACTTTCATGAGACCTTTTTCACCATCAATCTGATCAATTGCAATTCCTAACGAGCGAGGAATGACATCCAGTAGCACCACATCCTGCTTCATATCACCATCATCATCATTTCCACTTAACCTTGCAGCCAAGATGGCCGCACCGGAAGCAACAGCCTCGTCACCATTTAAACTCCTGCTAAGTGTCTTCCCACCAAAAAACTCCTCTACCATTCGTTGAACTTTTGGAATCCTACTCGAACCCCCAACAACAACCACCTCATCCACATCCTTCTTCTTCATTTCCCCATCACGTAAACATTCTTCTAATAGTTGAATGCATTTGTCAAAGTAAGTTGCATTTAGTTCCTCAAATTTGGCTCTGCTGATTTTGATAGAAAAGTCAATGCCCTCATGCAAGCAATCGATTTCGATTGGAGTAAAAATGGTTGATGACAAATCCCTCTTTGCTTTCTCACAAGCAACTTTCAACCTCCCCAATGCTCTTGGATTACGTCGTATGTCCGCACCACTGTTTTTTTTCTTGAATTCATTTATGCAATAATTAACGAGAGTCGTATCAAAATCCTCACCACCTAGATGAGTATCACCACCAACAGCTTTGACATCAATAACCCTCGTTTTACTGATTGTCAAAAGAGATACATCAAAGGTACCACCACCCAAATCAAATACCAAAACTGTCTTTTTGTCCTTGTTCCAGTTTTTGTCAGACAAATTGTCGACACCATATGCAATTGCAGCAGCTGTCGGCTCATTTAGCAAACGCAAAACATTGAGGCCCGCACGGGTTCCTGCTTCCTTTGTTGCCTCCCGTTGTTGGTTATTGAAATAAGCAGGAACCGTGATCACAGCATTTGTTACCTCTTCTCCAAGAAACAGTTCAGCAGTTTCTTTCATCTTCTTAAGAACCATGGCTGATAATTCTTCAGGTGCAAATTTCTTCTCTTCACCTTTGTATTCGACTACAACACTTGGTTTCTCAGAAGCTCCTTTCATAACCAAGAAAGGCCACATTTTCATGTCGTTCTGCACTTGAGGATCACTGAATCTGTTTCCAATCAAACGCTTAACATCTGAAATTCTTAGAGTGATTATGATTAGCAACCAAAATTTTTGAAAAAAACAAAAGCGTACAATAATTCTTTAAAACAGAAAGATTTTACCAAACACTGTGTTAGCAGGGTTCCTAGCTATCTGATTTTTTGCACTCTCGCCTACTAACAACTCTGAATCATTGAAAGCTACACAAGACGGGGTGATTCTGTTTCCCTGTTCATTAGGAATGATCTCCACCCGATTCTTGTTGTCAAACCAGATAGCAACACACGAGTAAGTTGTTCCAAGATCAATACCGATAGCCGTTCCTTTAACCCTTTTAGACATTTTTTGATCTGAAATAAAATAAAAGATGAAGGAGAAGTTGTGTCGTGACAAATCCAAACAAGAAATGAATAAGATAATGTTGTAATCTTGAATATGCAAAAAGTGTATTTCTGCGCAATTAGATATAGTATTTTGCTAGTATTTACGTAATAAAAAAATATGAGTTAAATGCATAAATGGTCCCTGTGGTTTGCCCAAATTGCAGGTTTAGTCCCTATGGTTTCGAAAGTGCAGGCGGCCTCCCTGTGGGGAAACCTTGGTTCCGTTTTGGTCCCTGGCCGTTGCAGAAATGGTCCCTGTGGTTTGCTCATAATTGCACGTTTAGTCCCTGGCCAGGGACCAAAATGGAACGGCCAGGGACCAAAACGGAACCAAGGTTTCCCCACAGGGAGGCCGCCTGCACTTTCGAAACCATAGGGACTAAACCTGCAATTTGGGCAAACCACAGGGACCATTTATGCATTTAACTCAAAAAATATTAATCAAATATTGTTTTTTTTTTTTTTTTTTTTAATCTTTGTTTGCAAAATTGTGAATAGAAACTCATTCACTGTCATATTTTTAAGTTTTAATTTTTGGCGGTTTAATTTATTATTAGTTATGTATAATATTATCGTTGAAAACCTAATAAGGCTTGTTTGTAATTGATTATTAATAGGTTCTTAATTCTTCAAGTTATTGCTAACAGTCTAAAAATAATAATAAATGTGAAATGGTGCGGCTTTGGTCGAGAATTTCACCAAAAGAGAACACCCCGATAAGATCCCCAATTAACACGGGGCGGGTTTGGGGGAGCATTGCACCCCAACGGGGTGTCTCGATTAGATCTCCGATGGGGATCGGGACGGGTTTGGGGAGCACTTAGGTAATCGGGTTGGGCATGAGGATGGTCGCCCCGACCCAAACCCGCCCCATTACCATCCCTAATCTAATGACTGCGTTCAAGGATATTCAACATCATATTGCAAATATTCCCTGTTATGCGTGTTGACTTAATTCCTTGTTTTGTGCAATTGAAACTGTAAAATGTAATATCCAATGACCATATTCAAGGATATATACTTAAGAAGACAACTCCGCTAGCAGAAAGACAAAGTTTTGACTGACAAGAATTAAATACATAAATAGCTTAAACACTAATAATAGAGCACACTTGCAATCTCATGTTGAATAAGTAACACCTGATAAGACTACCTTATTTTTCTCAAACAAAACAAAGGAGAAATCGGGTCAATGAGTTCGGTCTCACCTATAAAGTATGATAACAGAACAATAATTTTTTTCCCATAAACATGGTTTTTATGGAAAATCACATATACATGCATCTCATTTACAACATTACAAAAATCAAATATCCTCCATTTGTATCTCCTATAAGACTACCTTATTTTTCTACATGAGGTTTAATAGACTTAAGGGGTATTTGGCTAAGCTTATGACTTTGGTAAAAAGCGATTTCTACATAAAGCCCTTTCTGTAGTTAAAAGCTAATGAGCGCAATGTTACAAATGTTAAGCAACTCAAATAACATCCAATTTTTTACAACATTTTGAACGAAATTTTCACCATTTCTGAATGCATCTCCTATGAGTCTACCTTTAACATGTTCTATATTAGTCAACCAAAATACAAAGTGTAAGTGAGTCAAGGCCATCATAAGCTAAGTCTATTATGGGGCTCAACTGCAGATTTAACCCCCAAACTATTCTTGTTGATAAAAGATTTGACCATCATGTTTCCTAACTGCAGTGATCTCTTACGGGAACTAATGACACATACAACTCATACAACTGACTATAAGCTAGTAACAGTGTGTGTTCTTTGACAGTTGTCACCGTAAAAGTTTGACCAAAATCATTATAAAAGAAAAAATATACGGTAAATAAATATTTCAAGAGTAAACATAGAAATTTTACCTGGGCTTTTTTTCTCAAAACTGATATAAGATATTAAGATCCCTTGATTTTAAATCTCTTGAATTTATGTGTGAATGTGAATTGTGAATAAGCCCCTAGTAGGGAGATTGAAAGGGAAAGTGCTAGGCTAGTAGGCTGTACGTAGTAGATAATGAGGTTTAGCGGGTACTTTTTACTATACAAAACTAGTTATCAACAACACGTGTACAAAGAAAACTTATATGTTACTGTAAGATACAACAAAAATTACCAAAAGGCCCTTATACTACTAACTGAGATCAATAGGTATCATGGCATAACCAAAGCCTCTTCATTCGGGCCCCACGGGTGTCATATCCCCCCAACAAACCACAACTAACAACCCCCTTATCATAACATACCATAACTTACTCATTTGAGCCACACCACTATCTATTTTTATTTCTTTTTATTCAAATACACAAATAAACTAAATTCATTTATTAAATTAAAAATACATTACAATAAATTTAAACACAAACTCACGATACGAAAAAAAAAATCTATACGGGAATTAAAATAACGATACAATGAATATTAAGAAGCTAATTATTAAAGAAACTAATTATGCTGTTGTTGCTGTTGTTGCTGAAATTCCTCCCATTGATTTACTTGCCTAACATGATCGATGAGACTTCGTTGAAGCGCTGCGTGTGCGCGTTTATCACGTAGTTCCTTCGCCTTCTTTCGTTGCACTTCGCATCGCTCAATCCACGACCGTTGTAAATTTACTCGCGGACAAATATACATTTCACTAACTTCTGATATCGCAAAGTTTTGGTCTTTCAAAATCATGTTATGCAATATGATACACGTGTACATGATTCTCCGTAGCTTAGATATAGCAAATGAACGCGCCAGTTGGGCAATAATATGCCAACGTCCTTGGAGGACACCAAAAGCTCTTTCGATATCTTTTCTAGCACTTTCTTGTTTGGCTTTAAATACGGCATTCTTTTGGCTATGGGCAACCGTGAAGGATTTGACAAAAGATGACCATTCCGGGTAAATTTCGTCCGCTAGATAATACCCTTTTCTAAATGTACGCCCGTTTACTTCAAACGGAACCTCAGGGGCGATGTCATCAAGCAGGTCGTCGAATAACGGAGAATTATTCAAAACAGTAAGATCGTTATTCGCACCCGCAACCCCAAAAAATGCATGCCAAATCCACAAATCATATGAAGCGACGGCTTCAAGCATTATAGTCGGGTACTTTTTATCACCTCGGTGAAATTGGCCTTGCCATTCTTTAGGACAATTTTTCCATTCCCAGTGCATACAATCGATGCTTCCCAACATACCCGGTAACTTATGAACCACGTTATGTGCGTGGTACATGTAACGAATATCATTCTCGTCTAGTTTCTTAAAAACTCACTAGTATACAACTGGATTATGCACATAGTAAAATGATCTAAACAATCGCGTGCACAATGTTCTCCCATTTGTAAATACTCATCAAATGCATCAAGTGTTACGCCATACGCCAATTGGCGTAGGGCGCTTGTGCATTTCATAATGACACTGAAACTCATTACACCACAAGCATCGGGTCGGACTCTAAAGAAATCAAAATGCTTAGGAAGATTATCATGAGTTTGGATATACGTTTCAATACCTTGAACTATTTCTAAAAATAGTTTACGGCTCATACGATAGCGACGCCTAAAATATTCGTTCGTATATTTTGGGCTGTTGCCAAAATAATCCCGCAGTAGACGTGCTTCAGCAATTTCACGTTCCCGGGGAATGTATGTCCGTGTGCTACTTTCGGCTTCTTGTTGCTATAACAATTGCTCGTTCTCGAATTTTTGAATCATATCGAGCTCAGCAAGCTCTTCAAAATCATCATTTCCGGAATTAGATGTGTCACTACTAATGTTGTTTGGATACATGTTGATAGTGTGTGTTGGTATATATGTTGATAGTGTGTGTTGTAAAATATATGTGTATGTTGGTATATATGAGTGTGTTATAAAATATATGTGTATGTTGGTATATATATATAGAAGGAGGTTGGTGAAGATTTAGTTAAAAACAAATAAAATAAATAAATGACAAACGGGTATATTGAAACGGTAATATTACCGTTTTTCAATTTAATATGCAAATAACGTTCGGATTGTCAGTGAAATAGGCTCGTCGACGTCGTCGTCTGCACGATATTGGCTTCAACGGCGAACCACGGCGAGCTCTGCCGGTGTCACGGCGAGCCACGGCGAGTTCGCCACGTGTGCACGGCGAACGAAGGCGAGTACCATACCGATTGCTCTAAGTTATGCAGTACCAAAATTACCAAACTAGCCTTAGGAGGTGAAGACAAAATATCTAACAATCTCCACCTTGAGTTCAACTCCTAAGTAACACCATATCTCCAATTGTGAGCAAATCCAAAACAGTGGCGAAACTTTCTCAAAGGAACTGATGGTTGTAATGAAGCTTTCCAACTTGCAACCGAATTTCCAATGGTGAAAACATAAGGATCTTCTAGCATCAAGATCCGCAACATAATCCAAATCTGAGTAGCCGGCAACCAAATATTCACGTTCACCACCGTAAATGAAGCCAACATCAGAGGTCCTGAGTTAAACTCCTCCACCTGCTTCAATCAAATTCAAAGTTCCAAAGGCTAGAGATACTAGCCAATTTCAAATCAAACGATCGATTCCCAAAAGCTATCCGAAACAAAATCGATCCAAAACAAATGCCGATGACTTCAAAACGAACAATCAAATGTTAGCCGACAAATTCAAAACGGCCAACCAAACAAACAAATCGGCTCAAACGATCTTCACCAGTGACAATCAAATTCAGGCACCAAACTTCAAAAGCCCGACAAACGAAGATCCAAATTTTCAAACTGACAAATTCCAAACGATCGAACAAAATTCAAACGACCTGATTATAACCAAGTCTTCAAACACCAAATCGATCTTCAAATGCAAATGCCAAATTCAAATTCTCATGACCCACTTATATCTTAAGGATTACGGTCAAACATTCAAAGCTATTATCCGAGTATCATACAAATTGAAGTTAATGAATAACTTGACGAACATGATAATTCAAATGTCCCAAATATGATACGGATAATACCAATGACCCACTTATGTGATAAGAATTACAGTCCAAATTCGAATACCAAATACAAATACCTAAATAACCTAATTGTAGGTTACTTTCGAAACGAACAGTCGCTCAAAAAACCAAGCAAACCAATGCCAAATCTGTTCCAAACGAAGTTTGTATATAACAAGACACATTCAAAATTCAGTCACCAACTACCAAACGAGATCAAAGAACTAACAAATATTGGCACAATTCCAAAATCCCATTTTCTGATTCAAAACCCACTTAGTCAAAGCCCCCATATTCAAACCCAATAACTAATCAATCCACAAAGATGAGATTATTAAAATACATCCCCACAGAAACAGAGATCGATCCAACACAAGTTCTAACTATCCCTAATCCTAATTGACAAACACCTTCAACTTATCAAACGAGCTGAAGCTAAAATCGATTGAACACAAGGAAAAATCCCAAGTCACAAACCAGATATCTTCAGCTTATTGAATCAGCCAGCTGCCAAACACAAAATGAATTCAATTGATGTCAAGAAATTGATTCTTGAAATAAACTTAGTTTAAGATATCCTCAAAACTTTTAATGCTATTATCGATCCTAAATTGATATTAAGAAGTATTCGAAAGTCACTGTATATAGACCGTAAATCCAAACTTTGTTATTATGACTATAAATGCAATGTAATTGATATATCACATTCCAATACAGTTACTTTTTAGGCTATATGATTTGTTCGTAAATAAACAAATCATAAACTGAGTTTACTGGCAAAGTAACATTCGTTACCATACTTTTATTTCATCTTCATCTTTGATACCTTTTCACTTTTTGACTTTTTCACATTCTAACATCTTACCCCATGCGTACCAGTTTATATTTCTATGTAATAAGCTATGTATTTCATGATTAATGCCGAGACTCTAATCTGTCCAAAATTTATCTCTATGATTTACAATCTTACGTACATCTCTTCGGATTTAATCGATCATATATCCTTAATTTATGAAAATTACATTCTATATTTAAATTAAACTACTAAATGACGTTTAACATTATCTTTAAAGTGATTGGTGTATGATTTAAGGGGAAAACTTGAACAGATGGTAGTGGTTCAAACAAACAGTATGACGGAATGTGCAGTTCAACATGCTTAAATTGTTGGCTTATAAATATTTTCTCATGCATAGGAGCTCTTTTAACCCTTTTTTGTAGCACCACCAATGTGATGGTGTATTGCATGATCAAAAAAGTAAAGTAAAGTAACTCCGATCCCAATACCGTCTTCCACGGTGTATGGGGGAGGTTGAGACGTAGACAGCCTTACCCCTACCGAAGATACTAGAGAGGCTGCTTTCGGTTCTACTAAAGGTAGAAAAGGACCTCCTGCCACTACAAAAATTGGGAAGCTTTGGCACTACAATCTCGACCCAAACACTTTGGGTCGACAATATTGACCCTTTTTGGTCGTGCCAAAGTATTCGACCCAAGTCGATTTGTCTCGACAAAATTACAAAGGCTTGGGTCGACAATGCTAAGGGCCCACAAACCAGTCAAACTTTTAAAATTCACTTTGGGTCGACATTACTTTTCAAATTTGGCAATAATATCGTGCCAAATCTTTTTATTCTTTTTTTATTTTTGTAAATCGTTTATTTAATTACGTAAAATCATTTTCGGAAATTAACTTTGGCACGACATTCTCGTGCCAAAGATTTATTTATTTTTGTTAAATCAGTTATTTAATTTCGTAAAATACATTTTAAAATAAGCTTTGGCACGACATTGTCGACCCAAACTGTCAACTATGCAAAAAACTGTCAACTATGCAAAAAAAATTGTTTTGTACTTTGGGTCGACAATGTCGACCCAAACTGTCAACTATGCCAAAAAAATTTTGCAGCAGCCTGCATTTCCAATAGCAGTGAGACCACACTTTTCAACATTAGTTTATGACTTATTAGGCCAATAAGCTCAAACTAACAAGCTCATAAGCCTTAAAATGAGCATATTACCTTTTCAAGATTTCAATAAAGCCCATAAAGACAGACTAATTAATAAGCCACAAGAGGAGGGATGGCACCGCATGTCACCATTTGTTCCTTGTTTCTGAAATTAAACACAAATAAACAAGTTAGGAGTATAAAATAAATTGATCTAAGAAAAGTTATTATTAATACAAATGTTAGTTTACCTATCTTTCACTAGCCTAATTAGTCATATAAAAATCTTAATCTTTAAGTTGCAAACCTTCAATAACCACTTTCA